>QKWP01000519.1:156749-193288 GCA_003550325.1 Gigaspora rosea | reverse complement strand
CTGTGATGATGATTTTTCTGTTTTCATCAAAATTGAAAATTTTAGAAAATCCCAAATCTGGAAACAAATTGAAAAATTATCATAACTTTGTCAATATTAATCTGTTTTTGATGAAATTTTAATTGAAGACTCTCGAATACCTATTCTATTAACTTACTAAGTCACGTTTTGAAGGTTTTATTTTGAGAAAGTGCTTCTGGAGGCATTTGAAGTTTAGGGAAAAACTTGCAAAAACGTATGTGTTCAAATTTCAAAAACGTTAATATCTTCACAAGCTTTTAATATTTTTTTATGAAATTTGAGATTCTATTAGTCAATGTTATGCGCTACAAGTCTTGTTATAAAATTTTTTTTAGTTAGCATAGTAAAATTTTTTGTAAATTATCGCCGAACAGTGGGTTATTTTGAAAAAGCAAAAAAACATATTACAAAGAAACTGTATTGAAATTGTTTACAGGAACTTTCATCAAAAATATCTCCATGAGTTTTTGACCAAATTTGATGAAAATTTTTTTATTTTAATTTTACAAATCTATAGAATTCAAATAAAAAATTTTTTAAAAATATTATGATTTCAAAATTTTACAAATTGATTCTAACTTTGTGCTCTAAAAAAACTTATTTAGCATATTAAAATACATTATACTAGTATATTTAATTTTATATTTCTTGAAAATTTCAGAGAAGATACTAACTATATAATAATTACTACAATTATTATATGAATTACTAACTAATTTGCTTAATGATAACCCCGCGCAATTGCATTACATAATTATTTGTTTATCAACATACAATCACGATCAATGATCGTAATATATATGCAAGTTGCTATTGATACTAAAGCCTAATTACATGCTACAACTACTTTTACTTATTTTAAATTATAATTGATTATAATTTTGCTCTGTATAGCTATTAATAACTTGTTATATCTGGATCGATTATCATAGTATGACTTAACTTGTTATAATAATTTTTGCAAAATGTGGGTAAATTGCTAAAAATAAAATATAATATGTGTAAAATCTTAGTAATTTGCTAAAATATTCAATTATGACCCTTTTTAAAATTAACTTCAATTTGCTAAAATTTAAATTTGAACCTTAGATCAAATTTGAATCAATTTGCTAAAAAAAATATATGATATATATTAGAGATGTCCGGGGTCCTAGCACAAAGTTAGAATCAATTAGTAAAATTTAGAAAATATCTGATATAGTATTTTGTATAATTTTATTAATAAAATCATTAAAAAATATTGTTTTACATGAAATTTTACTAATTTATTATAACTTCTTGTCTATGTAAACTCGTTTAGCACTAAAAAATATATCAAATTAGCATATTTTATTGACCTTTTTAAAATTTAAAAAAAAGATACTTAATTTTAAAAATTTTATCAAAAATTTAAAATTAAGCATTTTTGCCTTGAACTTTAAAAAATGAAATAAATATATCAAACCAATTTATTTTTTGGTGCTAAACAAGTTTTTAGAGCAAAAAGTTAAAATCAATTGTAAAATTTAAATAATCATAGAAATTTGTATAATTTTATTAATAAAATTATACAAATTTCTATTATTATCTAAATTTTACTAATTAATTCTAATTGGCTGGAGCGTAGCGACAGACATTTAGTGTTTACGCATGGTGATATAAAAGTTACGTTTTTGATGCGATTTGTTCTTCAAAAATTACTTTTTTGATGGTTCTTAATATCAATTACATAAAATTAGATCAGAACCACAATTTGGAAATTTTTTGTCCGTCCGCATGCGTGTCATGTAATTGAAAATTTTATTTTCAAAAAAAATTAATTTTCAAAACAAACCTCTAAGTGTACGGCCTTGTGACCATAGTAAAAAAAGGCAAAATGTAAGTGTGTTTAAATTTATAATCGTTATATTATATCGTTTTTAATGAAATTATATAGATCTTTTTCACACTAATGTAAGAACGATAGAAGTATAGTAATCTCAAAGCAGGCTAAACCTTCAACCACATACTTGTTTTTAATGGAATAGGGGTAAGTTATTAACAAAATGTTTTATAGTAACTCATGTTAATTTCAATACAACTAACTCAATCTCAATTATATATACTGCATGTCGCTAAGATAAAGGTATAGGTGGTACTGGTAATAAATTGGATGCTATCTAAATTTTAGAAATGAGAAAGTATTTTATACTAAAAATAGAAGGTAACCAATATTTAGAATTAAGTTATATTTTTAAAACAAATAGACAGAAATTTAATAATTATAAAATATTTTTCAGAATTGTGTAGATTGCTAGAAAACGAGCCAGATCATACAATAGTTATAGAAGTGAAATTAATTATATGATGAAAAGGTATAATGAATCAACCACTAACTTGGGAAAATTGTTATTATTTTAAATAATATATTAAATAGTTACCAAGTACTAATTTGCTGTAGGAAAATACGATGACACATCTGAAGATTTAACTAGATTGCTAGAAATCGAACTAGATAATAAAGGTATTAAAGTGAAATTAATTATATGATAAAAAGGTATAACGAATCAATCACTAACTTGAAGAAAATAATTATTATTTTAAATTATTAAATAGGTACCAAGTACTAATTTGTTGCGGGCAAATATGATAACACATCCGAAGATTTAATTAGATTGCTAGAAATCGAACTAGATAATAAAGGTATTAAAGTGAAGTTAATTATATGATTAAAAGGTATAATGAATTAATCACTAACTTGAAGAAATTATTATTATTTTAAATTATTAAGTAGATACCAGGTAATCCGCTGCGGTAAAATATGTTGATGCATTTAAAAATTTAACTAGACTGCTAGAAATTGAACCAGATAATACAATGACTTTAAGGTATAAAAGTGAAATTAATTATATGTGAAAAGGTATAGTGAATCAACTGCTAACTTAAAGAAATTATTATTATTTTAAATTATTAAATAGATACCAAGTACTAATTCGCTGTGAGAAAATATGATGATGCATTTGAAGATTTAACTAGATTGCTAGAAATTGAACTAGATGATACAATAACTTTACAGCTTTAAGATATAGAAGTGAAATTAATTATATAGTAAAAAGGTATAGTGAATCAATTGCTAACTTGAAGAAATTATTATATTTTAAATTCTTAATAAATACCAAGTACTAATTCACTGTGAGCAAATGTAATGAAGATTTAATGTAGAAGTGAAATTAATTATATGATGAGAAGGTATAATGAATCAATTACTAACTTGGAGAAATTATTATTTTAAATTATTAAATAGATACCATGCTGCGAGCATGTATGAAGATTTAACTAGGTTGCTAGAAATTGAACCAAATAATACATAGAAGTAAAATAGTATAACGATTAGATTTAGGTGTAATATCATAATTAGATTCAAAACATAGCACCGATAATTGGATTTGGCATATAGCACAATGATAGTTAGATTCGAGTATAGCACAATAGTTAAATTTAGGTATAGTACAATAGTTAGATTTAAATATAGTACAATAGTTATATTATAATAGTTAGGCTTAGAATGCAATACAATAGTTGATTTGTGACATAGCATAGTAGTTAGATTTGGGTATAGGCACAATAGTTCGTGATGTAACATAATAATTGGATTTAGGTATAAACATGATAGTTAAATCGATATAGTAGCATAATAGTTAAATCGATATAGTAAATATAAATATGGTAAGTTAAATATTAAAAATTAATTTAATTAAATAAAAGAATAATTTTAAAAAAAATGTAATACCGGTAACTTAAAAAAATAATACTAGTTTTAATTAAATATATTGTTATATTAAAAAAATCAATTAGTTTTATTTAAAACTGTAAAAACTAAATTTTAAAATATTTTTGCTCCGGCCTCACAATGCTACGCATTAGCCTAGTTTTTATCTCTAATAAACTTGTTTAACACCAAAAAATACACTATTTAGTATATTTTATTGGATTAATATATTTGTAACTATAGGTTACAATAAATTTTTTGTAACTAGGTCCATAACTAAGCCCAGATATAATATATTTAGGGTTAGGGTTAGGGTTAGGGTTAGATTGTAATTGGTTAGGGTTAGGGTTAGGATTAATATCAAAATTATTACAAAATCATGAGAGGAGCATTTTTTGTTAGTAGTACAACAGGGGTTACCCTAGTAAAATTTTGAGTTATTAACAATTTTATAAAATACGGTTACAGTAACCATGGCTACAAATATATTAATCCTATTTTATTTTATTTTTCTTAAGAGTATTGCTAACTTGCCCCCTGGTGATGTAACCACCCTATAATTTACCAATCAGGTCGCAGGATCTTGTGTAACAAAATAAATAAAATTTTAAGTAAATTTAGAAAAAAATCAAAAAATTATCAATATCACAAAATTTTATTACAAAAACTAGCTTTGGGCTATTAAATAAAAGTTTTTGGCATCTAATTTTGCATATAAATAATTAATCCATCCTCTAACTTAATATACCTATATCCTTACCCTAACCCTAATCTTTAAAGAATAATTTTTTATATAAAAAACTTCTATAAAAATAAAGGGTGGTTAAAATTTATAACTTTAACCAGGTGTTAAAATTAGTTAAATTCTTTTCTTAAAATTTAAAGCAAATATGTTTAATTGATAGTCCGCCAGTTAATCGGAGATCGATCATAGTGTAACGTGACGCAAACCACATATGAAAATCACTATAGTGTGAATGTGGCGTGCATACATATAAAAGTTTTTTTTACTAAGTTAACGACACATGTCCACTAATTGAAAGTTGTAGAGCTCGCCGAGGCGCATCTAACGGTGGTTAGATCATCCAAATCGGCCCAGTGGATGGCGAGATATCGTTGAAAAACGATTGGACGACTATATAAAATTTCTATGTAAACAAACATTGTTTGCATAGAGATTTTATATAGTCGTCCAATCGTTTTTCAACGATATCTCGCCATCCACTGGGCCGATTTGGATGATCTAACCACCGTTAGATGCGCCTCGACGAGCTCTACAACTTTCAATTAGTGGACATGTGTCGTTAACTTAGTAAAAAAAACTTTTATATGTATGCACGCCACATTCACACTATAGTGATTTTCATATGTGGTTTGCGTCACGTTACACTATGATCGATCTCTGATTAACTGGCGGACTATCAATTAATTTTAAATTTTTATAAAAATTTTCAAAATTAAATATTCTTTCTTCAAATTTTAAAAAAAGTAAAATAATATATACTAGTGATAATAAATGATCTAAAATAACCCAAATGACCCAAATGACAAATAACTAATCATTGGATTATTTTGAGGCTCAAATGACCTAAAGGTTATTTAATATATATTAGTTACTAGGGTTCTGCAATTTGATTTGATCTTCAAATATTTGAATCAAATATTTGATCAAATTCAAATTTAAATTTGGTTATATTTGATTTGATCAAGTTCAATTATGGCCAAATTTGATTTGATTTGACAAATATTTGATTTAATTTGAAAATTACTATTAAAAATTCAAGTTCAAATATTTGAATCAAATCAAATTTAAATCAGGGTTAATTTGATTTAATCAAATTCAAATTGATTCAATATTTGATTTGATTTGAATTTGAGGAACCCTATTAGTTACTTTTTAGCCAATTAGAATTGGTTGCCAAACAAAATTAAAACATAATCAATAATTGTAACTATAGATCAATTAATATTTATATCTTAAGTAAGTTGTTCAAATAGATTGCATATTTTAAATATCTTACTTAAGATATAAATATTAATTAATAGTAAAATTTGGAACTTTAGTATAGCTAAAATTATCAATAAAGAAAGTAATAAAGTTTGATAACTTTTTATATAAGCAATTTGACCAATAAAATTATTTTATATACCAATGAACTAAATGAACTTAATAACCAAAATAATCTTGTTATGATTTAATAGTTTGGAGTTATTTAAATTTTTGATCAAATAATCAAGTTATTTATCATTTCTAGATTAAATTGAGCATATAAAGCTTTTATAAGTTTGGGTCTGAGTTAGTATTGTTAGTCGAAATTGTTTTGAGCTATATAAAAATATTTTGACTTTTAATATTTAGCATGTCAAAATTCTAAATTAATGTCGAAATTCTAAATTAATATCAAATACTAAATTAATATCAAAATGTCTAATAGTGTCAAAATATCTAAATAGTGTTGAAATGTCTAAATAGTGGCAAAATTTTAAATTAATATCAAAATACTAAATTAATGCCAAAATGCCTAAATAGTATTGAAATGTCTAAATAGTATCAAAATGTCTAAATAGTATCAAAATGTCTAAATAGTATCTATATGTTTAAATAATATTGAAATGTCTGTCTAAACAAGTTTACTTAGTGCATAAAGCTAGAATTAATTAATAAAAATTTGTAAATTATAAGATTTTATAGAATTTATTAATAAAATTCTATAAAATCTTATGATTCAAAAATTTTACTAATTAATTCTAACTTTATACACTAAGTAACTTGCTCAGCACCAAAACATATATATATTTAGACTTAAACCAGTTTGCAGACTTTAGACCAAATTTGAACCAAATTTAGACTTGACTAAAGTCTGGTTTGGGTCCAGTCTGTATATATTATTTGCTTGAATTTGATTGGCTAGGTTGGTCAGATGGGAAGGAGTATACCCTCTTAAGAGATAAAAATCATCTAATAAATATCTTTGTTTTTACTAGTATTAATAATTTTTGAACTTTCAGTAAATATTTATTTTAAATTAAATATTTATTTTCAATAAAAAGAAGTAACTATATATAAAAAAAAGAACTCTATAAACAAAAAAAAGCAATTATAAAAAAAAAAAAACATCAATAATAAAAAATAAGATCAATAAAAAACTATATAATAAAAATAAGATCAATAAAAAAATAAGTAGCTTTATAATTTTCTTATTCTGCTAATCTTTTATTCATAAACTGTTATTGTTAGAGTTATTATTCTAATCTTTTTTTTTTCAATAAGCTCAATTGATTTATTAATTTTATCTAGTGTTTTTTTAATATTTTATTTATTTGATTTTGTCAACATTTTATTCATTTTGTTTGTTTATGTTTTCATTAGTTTGTTTGTCTATAAGTTCATTCATTTTGTTTGTCAATACTTCATTTATTTTGTTTGTCAATGTTTCAGTTATTTTTGTCAATGCTTTATCAATTTTATTTTGTAATGTTTCTTCAGTATCTTCAATTTTAAAAATTTCCAAAATTTCTAAAGGCAAGCTGCTTTTGTCTTCAACACTTTTTACATATTTTTTGAGCTCATTAACTGAAACTTTGTAATATCTAGAGATTCAAAATATATATTAACATATTGTATATAAATATTTAAAATATAGTTACTGTATATAAAATTAATTACAAAATTTCCGGAAACCAGTTTTTCTTTCTTCTTTGATGAGGTAACATCCAAAAAAGTTCAATTTCAGTTAATATCTAATAATAAAAAGTTAGTAATTATCTATTTTATCTTTATTTTAAATTATAATTAAATAAAATATTTACCTCTCCTTTTAGTTGTAAAAAAGATTCTTCATTATTTGTTTCTTCAACAGCCATTCCAAGCAATGAAATAAATAGATTTAACAAATAAATTGTTGTAAAAAATGAAAATATAACTAACAAAAATGCTAATGTCCAATTATTTTTTAAATTCCATGAGGAAACTGAACTTGTATCTCCTAAAAAATAAAAGTAAAATTGAGATATTTTTGTAAATTTTTCGATTTAATTTATTATATCATTACATACCTGTTAACATAAAATATACAGCCAAAAGAGAAGTGCTAAATAAAGAAAACAAATTTGTATTATCATCTGGTGATTCAATAAGTGAAGATTTTCCAACAGTGCCATTTGATGAAATAAATTTATATGTTGAAACAAGATTCCAAGGATTATTAGCATCATCATTATAAATAGGTTTATCATAAGAAAATTCACTTGTTGGTCTTAATAAAAGATGCAAAGAATGAGCAAAGGCCAAAACCATAATGCCTAAAACAAGAAGAAAAGAAAAAACTTTTTGTGCTACCCCAATCATAATTGCAAAATATTTTCCAAAATATTCTAAAGCACGGAAAAATAATAAAAATTTAAATTCAAGTAAAAAAGCAGAAATAGTTATAATCCAAATTGGTGGAGTCATGTCGTTTAACCATATTAATGAAGTTATTATTGGACATAATATTGCAGCAAGATCTATAATTAAATTAATAATAATTAAATTATAAATTAAAAATATTAGTAAAAATTATATTTTAATTAATTATATTAAATCATTAGATAAAATATATATACCAAACCAATTCCAAGGACTTTTAATATATGGTATTGGTCTATGAATAAATTGACGAATTTCAAAAATAAAATGAATAAATCCAAAAAAAATAGTTGCAACTAAAAGAATTAATTGATTAATCCAAGAAATTTCATGCTCTGGAATTGTTGAAACAATTAAAAAACAGCCCATAAAGGTAGAATATATTGCCCAAATTATAAAATAATAAAATTTTCCATAGGTAATCCACTTGAAGTTGATAAGTGCTTTAACATTCCACCATTTATAATAATTAAGGTTATCCGAAAGTAAGATGAAAGGATTATCTCGTATATAAAATAGTTCACTATAAGAATAATTATTGGGATAAGTGGCAAAATTTGATAATGGAATTATTAAAGTTACAGTTTCTTGAGGATAGGTAGTAAAATAAGATGAGTATAGCAAATAGGGAAATGCAAAAATTTTATAAATTCGAGGATATTTTTTTAAAAGATTCCATTTTTCGGAAATCCAACAAAATATGTAATTATAAAATGAAGTTTTAAATAAATAATGTGAATAATTAATATAGGTTCCACAGTGTTGAAAATTAAAATATAGAGAATCATCGTTTTCATGATGATAATTAAAAGTGATATTGTGACCAATCAACATATTAGTTTTGGATAAAAATTGTTCTGTATATCTTTTATGTCTATTATATTGTTCTAAATCTGCTAATACAGAAGCAATTGGGCGTAAAATCAATCTTTAAACATCGACAAACTATTCTCATAACAATAAGCAAGAAATTCATCAATTGCTTCTTCATTCGACTTTTTGCGTAATAATTTATGAAATATATCTGTTCCATATAATTTTAATAATGTTAACTCTTTGTATTTTGTGTAATCTTCAAGAGTTGGTAATGGTAAGATTTTAAAGCCAAGATTGTAAATATTCAAATTTATAATATTTTTAAACGAAGTGAGAAGATTAATCATATATTGTTTTGATGTTGATTCTTCATTCCAAGGATTAAAATAGTAAATCCTAAAATTTTTTTCTGAATTTTTTACTATATTTATTGCATAGATAGCTATGGAACGAGTAGTAATCAACATTATTTCCCCCTTTTCGAGCACTTGTTTTTCAAGAACACCATCATTTAAATAATGTGAAGCTACGACAATTTTTTCAGATTCAACTTGGGCTTTTAACTTTATTTCCCATTTTTCACCAGTTTTTTTATATTCGATAATCCAAGTGCATTGCTCACTATGACTCAATTCTTCTGGTTCATTTGGAAAATTCTGAGATAAAGTTTGATTTGGCTCATACAACATTTCATATTCATACTTTTCTAAAATAGTCTGCACAAACCGTAAAATTTCTTCTGTATTGAAATATATATATGTATTGTCGTAATAACGCTCTTTAAGTTTTATATAATTTTTCCACTTTCCATATTGAGACAATCTTTGAATTGACAAATGGTTTGTATCAATTTTTATAATATAATCAGAGATGATATTAATAAAGCCTATTGATTTAAAATTTTGATATGTTACAGGATAAATATCATCTAAGACCTGATTTTCGTGAGGTTTATCAAGCGTACGAGTGTGTGGATTTAATATATAAGAGTTATAACTCTTTGTTTTATGCACGCCAGAAAAAAACAAACGTTCTTCTTTTCCTGCTCCAATAAAACAGAAATTATGCAATGTCTCATCAAATATTCCTAAATTAATAAATAAAATTAATAATTTCTTAAGCTTAATTATATATATAATTTTACATAAAATGCTTACTATTTGCCACCATAAAACCGGATTTTGTCGAATAAACATAGACCACACTTCTGCTACCAGACATTTGACAAGCTACTGCTAATAATGTATTGCCATTATTCAGTTTCATTCGCATCACCGTTCGGGCTATAGAATGTATATTCCAATTTAATATATATTGCATATCAAACTTCTGAGTTATCAAGTCCCATTGCATGATTACATAGTTTTTACAGGGCATTTCAAGAATCAAAAACATTTTTCCATTTTGAAAAAGATAGCAATCATCAAATTTTTTGAGTTCAATGCTATTTTTGCATGTCCACTGATGTTTGCCATTGGACTTTGATTTTGAAAAGATATATGCCCGATATACAGGTTTATGATTGACAATTACTAGATATTCATTTTCAAGAAAAGCAATAGCGAATCCCTTTAATATTTGCAATAACTTAGTTGTAATGTCAATAATTGCTGTTAAAAATAAACTTTATTAAGATAAGCTATAATTAAACTTTGCGATTAATTAATTTCAACTAACCATAATAAGATTCTTTATCAGGTCCAAATGATTTTAGCAACACTTGTTTACAATTTGAGATTCCTATAAAGTCGTCGCTTGTAAACACATATTCGAATTTAAGATTTGAAACGGATTCACTGGATTTAAAAGTGGTTTTAAATTTGTCTAATGCATTTTTAAGTTCATTAGCATTTAATGAATTTTCATATTTGACAACAAGTTCTTTTGTAATGGTCCATACAACAATTGATTTATCTTCTTCACTCAAAGTCGCAATATAATGCATATTTGGTGACAAAACATATTTATCAATTTTTTTTCCTCCGTGTGGATTAGGATCATCTATCAAAAGAACTTGATCATCATTTAGTGGTCCTTCAGATTTTGATGAACTCATTTTGATAAAAATGAATGTAATTCTTTCTGTAAAATTCAAGATGGATTATTTTATTTTGAACTCATTATTTAACGTTAATATTTGAGAAGCTTGTGTCAGCTTCAAAACAATTATGCTTGTTTATTCGATATGATATATTACTCTGACAATGATTTAGTGCAGCCCCAAGGTTTAAAATAAACAATCATCAATTTTGTGCAAATTGAGTTTGTAACACATTTGTATGATATTCTATTTGCAAATTGCTGGCAAAATTTAATGAAGATGCACTAATGACAAAATGCAAAGTATCTAGTAATACACATACTTGGAACAATGAAAAAAACAATATCTTTTCAATAACATGATATATACAACATATTGTTAGACATAATAACAATTAAAAGTATGGCTTATGTACAAATAAAAATTTTGCTTGTTGCAAATAAAACCAACCTTAGGGCTTTTAGCTTTATAGTTTTGTTTACTGAACTTAGTACTAAAAAATCTAATCAGTAATAACGATGGACATTGTATGCAAACACACAGGGTAATCGTTACTTAAAATTTGTTCTAAACTTGAATACTATTGTATTTTGATTAATATGAAACTTACAGAATCATATAATTTTCAAAAAAAATAATTAATTCAAAACTTTTTTATTTATCAAAGAATTTATTTGATCATTGTGTAGATATTGAATCTGATTACATATATTTTAAAACGTGGTTATATTCAAAATCCAAATATTATATTTAAAATGTTTTACATTCAAATTCGACTTTTTAAAATAAGACAATTTGAATTCAATATCCAGCCAAATAAATTCATTATTTTATGCATACTGTGATTTTATGAATTTTACTAAATCGATTATTAATTTGTATTATTAGTTAGGCCCTATAATTTAATACTCTCTTAAAGTTTCGTAATAAAAAAGGTGCGCATTTTTGTTATTAGGGATTGGAACTGCCTTAACCGTTTAATTGTTTAACCGTATTTACCGTTCAATTCAGCTGGCATTAAAATTGTCCCGGCCCATGATAAGCATGACTCGGCCCGGCACTATACAATTTTTTATGCTTTCAATCCCTATTTGTTATATTTTAAAGGTGAACTTTTTTAAGAAATGATAAGCACTTTAAAACATGATTTTCTTTTTAGGCAATAAATTAGTAGATTTCATCACTTGACAGGTCAAAAATTATGTAAAATAAAGAATCGCTCTTTAGAAACACAGTAATATTTAAAAGAAAAAATTTTCTTATATTTATTGCCGGTGAATAAATTTAGGCTCCAGACATGTGTACATACATACCTACTGATTTCAATGACAGTATCTAATATTAATAATATTAATACATTGATAGAACCCGGTGATATGGCAACTTTCGAATAAAACAATCTTTTTTTTTCTGCTAAAAAACGATGTGGTTATATATTTTGGTAATATAATGCGATCAACGATATATTTATGTATAATCAAAAGTGTATATAAGTTAATTACTTTCACGATATTTAATTATAGATACACTTAAATTTACGAATGTCATATGTCAATCTCGATCCAACATAATGCACTACAGTATTTATAAAAAGTGTGAAGCTTGAAATGTGATCGAGCAAAGTGAGGTTGAAAGATATACTGTAGAAAGAAATGTTGCAATACAAATAAAAGTAATTTGGGTTTGAAAAGTCTGAATGAGACAAGAGTGGGAATTATGTAAAAAAAATTGTCAACGTTATATGATGTAAAAGAAGAGGCCGAGAGCTATATAAAAAAATTGCCGAGCATATATGATAATCAACTGTTGTTCATATACGTAATTCATGTTTTATCTAAAACTAATTTTATACAGCGGTGTTGAGTTATTTCTACTTGAATTAAAATATGTAAATTTACAATAATGCGTAACACTGCCTATTATTATTTATTCGAAACTGGGCAATTTCTAGTTAATTAATGTATTATGATATCCCAGGTATTCTTTATTTCGTGGAAAATCGTCAATGACTAGCTTTTATATTCTAAAAAAAAAAAAATCCTCACGATTGATAATTTAATTTATGGTAAATGATAAAAAAAGGTTTAATTAATTATAGATTAAAGTAAATTTTTCTATTATAAATGTTTAATGAAATAGACTAATTATTGCATCGTTCAATACCTGTGTATCATTACGCTATAAAGGCTTCGGCTTTAGATAATATAATTAGATAATATAATAATATAGAGAAACGTTTGTACAATAAACTGTGTTTATGCGGTAATCTCTTAGGTGTGCGATACATCAGTCATCGTAATCAAACCAAGCGAGTAAATTCGAATAATGAATTCAAATTGTACACGGTAGAACCGTTAACTATTTAACAATACTTTCTTCTGATTATCTAAAAATAAAAATTATAAGTTTTATTTATTATTTCATTGTTCAAGAAAAACATTATTTTAATACTAACTTTTTATTATTTAGTACCTCTATTATCAATGACAATTACAGGCTCAGGTTCTAAATTTGCCATTAAAATTATTTCATTTTTATTAAAGGTGAAATTCACTACTTTAATTAATTTATATTGCTCAACACCTCTTTATTTGAAGGCTTGAGGGTAAACGACATATAATTGGATAATTATATCAAAAATTAGCAAGATTTTACAAGTTGCATCTTGGCAAAAATTGGTAAAAAAAAAAAAAAAAAACTTTGCTAACGATGGAGAAATCTCGCACTTTTATGCTATAGATTTTGACCACTCAGACACAAACAATAAGCCTCCTTTATCATAAATAAAGCTTTTTTTTGAAACCATTACTTAGCGTAAACAATAAGCTTCTTTTTTTTTTTCTTTGAAACCATTACTCAGCAGATGCAAAAATTTTTGAAGCCATTATTAATTAATTTTTTATAGATTTATTTTTAATGAGTGATTTCTGATATAATGATCTGCAGAGGACGTTGTTTGTAAATTTGAAAATAATGTATATATGTCATTGCAAATATGTTAATTAAGATTATTTAACGAACTTTTGTCTAACAAGAAAAAATTGCTTTAAAGATTTATATATTTATTTAATGAAAAATTTTTTTAAAAAAGCTAGAGAACTTACAATAAACCTTTTTTTTTTATATATACAGTCGACTTTATATGAATTTCTTTTTTCAATACAGTTAGTTCGTTATTTATTTGTGGCAATAAAAGTAATGATAAAGACTATTTAAAGAATTAAGAAATATTGTCTTAACGAAAATACAAAGAAGTTGTTTAAAAGAAATTTTAGAGAATAAAAATTAAATCTTTTAGAAAACAGCTTGTTTTGATTGATAAATTTAAGGTGGTGTGTTGCATATTTATTCGGACAAGTTTGATATAATTAGGATTTCAAAATTAAAACCAGAGAACCTTATTTTATTTTTCCGATTTATAGTTCAACATTGTAAAAACGCTATTTAAAAAATCCTACTCATTTACGAAATGCGCCATTTATTTGTTATTTGTTAATAACTTTGAAACCCCCAAATGTTAAAGAATTTGTAGAATTAATAAATTCAAATAAATATATATTCTTTTATTTTCTTTTCCTTAATGTTATATGCAAATAAAGATATAAATACTGTAATAGTAGCTAAGTGCAGTGCAAAGAAGAGCTTTGTTGGTTATCGGAATTATCACATGACCATCCGGAGCTGTAAAATAGTATATATCTGATATGTTGTAGGAAGTTATATATAAAACCCCTAACCCTAGAAATTCCAAATCCACTTATTGTAAATTCCATTCCCACCTCCCTAATTTAACTTGGAAATTCCAAATCCATTTAAATTCCATTCCCACCCACGACATATACTTAATACTTATAAATTTAGTATTTCATGTAACAGATAATAAAATGTGCTTTAATAATGTGATTCATATAAACAGTAACTGAACTCATTTCAATTTACCTGTAAATATAATTTATCTATTTGTGTAATATCTGATATGACTTTAATTACCGTTACCGTGGTATTGTATAATATAAAACCTCAAAAAAATATCTGTGGTTTATCTTGTTCGACAACGGGTATGTTGGGCCGATGGTATTTGTATGTAAAGTACGTCATATTTACGTAATGCAGAAATTAAATATCTGATACGTGATACAGAGAAAAGTGCATCTATAGGATCCATACATTTAACAACGTGCTTTTTTAAAGAACAATAAGAAAAAAGCAATTTATTGAGGTCAAGTATAGATTTGAACCAGAATTTGAGAGTGCATTTAGAGGGGGGGTTGTGCATTTAAAAGAGGATGTATTTAGGGAGGTTTTCTCTGTAAGATGAAAAATGTCGTGCAAAAATACATATAAATATATAATTTATATTTCCTACTCCGTGAGGTCATTCACAGGGAATTTTCCTGTAGGTATTCTATTTAAGTATCTATAAATGAGTCGCATTAAACCAAATCAGGAAATTCCGTAAACAAATCTATAATCGAAAGTGCAGATAACAGTCATCTTTATGACTTTGTTAGTCCAGACTGGTCCAGACTGGTCTAGAGCAGACTAAATTTTTTTGAGTTCAGACTGGCCTTAGTGATCCATTAGTTTTCGGTTAGAATGGTCTTAAGATTAACCGTGATAGATCCATTAGTCTTCTGTCACAACCAATTAAATTCACAGGCTATTAATTAAACTTATTCATGTAATGAATTTAATATAGATTGCTTATTGAAAGTTAACGATAAATTTTTTCCAAGAATTCAAGAATCCGGCATAATATTATTACCGTAAAATCTCGAAATAGCGGAACATTATTTCGAATCTCGGACCGAATTAAGCTTAATTGGCCGAAAAATGTGATCTCACCCCTGCGCGTTATTTCGAGATTTTATGGTAAATATAGGATCGGCTAATGATCTAAATTTTATATATTTTGGATTTCACTACTTTTAATAAGAACCCTATACTAAATAATTATCATGAATAAGTTTTATTAATAACTTTAGAGGAAAAAATCAGCATTAAATTAGAAATTAACCTCTGATAACTTGTACCTAATTTGTTTATAATTATGGTATAGACTAGTATTATTAGTATTTATAATGTTCCACTACGTAACATCGCGGAGCTAAATTATGCAGTAATGTTGACTACTATTATCCAATGTAAAATATGATAATTTGTATTATCGGTTTAGTTTGGTTTACAGAACCTCATGATTCGGTTTATGCAAACTAAATTGAATTCACCAAATAAACTTACTTTTTTATTTATTTTAAATAATAGATTTAAACTAATTAAGTTTAGTGAATCATCACATCGCTTCGGCTTTGAATTGTTTAATGATTGAATTTACTGTTATTTGATTACATTGGTAGGTCATATAAAATGTCAATCAAAGGTAAATTTGTTTGTAAAACGTTATCTTTTCCGTTAATTTTATATATTTTCAGTTAGTACCAGTATTAATAAACAATTTACAAACATTTGATTGGTCATTATACCCCAATTTAAGTGTTTAAGCGATCCCTAAAAAAAGAAATTCTTTTATTCTATAAATGACAAAGTATGTTACAAAATTAAACAGGGAATAATATAAAATCTCATTCTTACCCTGTTAAAAACTTTTCCGTTCTTGTAATCGGTATATACGGATTAGCTTAATTTCATTATTTATTTATATATAGATATAGATCGATATTGATATTTAGTTTATATAGTTAAAACTCTCTCTAAATACCCCTTATAAAGATCAAGTTTTACAATATGCATTTATAGATATCAACAAAATATTTAAAAAAAGTGCATGTAAAGCGATCGTTCATTTAAGAGAGGGCACGTATAGAGTTGTTTCACTGAATGAATTTTTAACTTAATATAATTTCGGATATTATTAAAATTTTATTACCTACTATTACATTCATGTAATTAATATATATAGCACTGATTTACTAAATAATTGGTAAATGAACCACTCACATTTTTTTAATCTAATCTTTTTTTGGTTCTTTGTCTCTAATTTGTAATAACTTGGATTACCGATTATATAATAAGATTTCTAAAGTTTATTTGATTTATATGATTCGAAGCTAAAAATATTTAAAAAAATTTTTTTTTATTCATTTATTACTGCCCATTGTTGCTATCTATTATTTAAAAAGACTATTTTAGTCTTTTTGCGAATTCATCCTTTTTTTTTTTTTTTTTTTTTTNGTAATAAAAAAAATTTTCATAATTCTGTAATTCACGGAATTTGTTGTCATTCCTTTCTAAATCTTTTCTGTTAATTTTATAAAAAAAAAAAAATGGGTTCCAAACAATCCAAATATCCTAAATTAATAAAAAAGATTAACAAAGCTAGTAATGACATAAGACAAAATGATGAATGTCCTCAATTAGCTAAACAAGATGACCAATACATAGATAGAATGCAATTATTTCATCACGTCATTAGATGTGTTAGCAATGGGAATTTTAAAGTTCCATTAAATGAACAATTGAAAGAAGGAGGTGTTGTTGTATTGGATTTCTGGTGGGTTTATCTAATTTAATATTTCGTGAATGCGTAAAATAAATTAATATGTACTGTACGATTTGTATTTTTGTTAATATATAATAACTGTTAACAGCTGTGGCACAGGTAAAATTATATTCACTTGGCAATGAATTTTAACGTTATAATTTTATTAATATTTTTTACGTAAATTTTTGAAAAAAAAGGAACATGGTTATCTGAGATGGCCTCCGATTTTCCAAATTCAACTTTTGTGGGAATAGAAAAGGATTCAATGTACCCTGAACATAAACCAAAAAATGTTAAGATAGTTCAAGCAAATGTTTTAGAAAAATTTCCGTTCCAAGGTATAAAATGAAAAATTTTTCGTTACATGCTCAAAAAAAATTTTATTTTAAATTATATATAAATTTATATATAAATTTGATTTTATTATAGATGATACATTCGATTTCGTTTATTCCCGGTTAAACTTTTTATCATTCAGTGAATCACAATGGAAAAATCATTTAATTAAAGGTAAATTTATATAAAAACTCTCATTTTTCAATTATGTAAATCTTTTTTAAAAAGTTAATTAATAAAAAAAAAAATCTAAAGAACTTATAAGAGTTCTTAAGCCTGGCGGTTACCTAGAGTGTATCGATCATTTGGGAACGGATAATAAAGGTCCTATTTTAGAAAAATTTAGTTTTGCGAGTAAGTTCTTCATACTATTTATTGTGATTGTAATGTTTTATATAAATTTGTCAAAATTATCAACCGTTTTTTTTTTGTTTATTAGTTGAAAAGGTATTAATCCAGGCTGGTCGGAGTCCTTCACTTGCATCGAAATTCAGTGATGTTATAGAATTCGAACCGCAAATGGGTAAGGTCACTCTAACGGAAGTCATCGTACCTATAGGATCGTGGGGAGGTAAAATAGGTATAAACGTATTCAAAAATTTTCTCAATCTTTATCATAAGTATCAAATAAAAATTCATCATCTTTTTCTGTATTTTCTAAAAAGGTGAACTTGGTCTGCATATAAAAACGCATATGATGTCAGGATTAAATAAAGGAATAATGCATCATTTGAAAATTAGTGAAAAAAACTTGGAGAAACTTTGGGATGATTTTAAAATCGAAGTTAACACACATCGCACAATATGGAAGATCAATAGATACATTTCTCAAAAAAATTAATAATTAACAAGTGTAGTTAAGGGAAGTATCATTTATCACCTGATTTTTAATAACAAAATATCATGTATATTGATATATATACAATAATATATATGCGTACAAATTTTATCATATATGGGGGGATAATGTAAGGGAGGGGGGATAATAAAAATCGGGTGATAAATGACACTTCCCTAATTAACATAACGAACATTATTCGTTTTTCAACGAAGAAACTTTTCTCATATGAAATATAAGTTATGCATCGTTTTTTAGTGCATTCATGTTTACAACTACGTTATTGTGTAAATATTATAGACAATATATGCTATTCATTAGATTAGATTTTCACTAAATAAAGCAACAATATGCAATAACGTATTATTAATTTCCAAAGCTTATACAGTAGATCTCTTCTACAGAAAATCATTTTTAAAATGATCCCTTATGTACCTAATTCTTAATTTGAGACCTTAGATAAACGCCAAAAAATTTGATTAAAATGTTTCTTGCGCTGTTGTGACCCCAATCAATTCTTAAATACTCTTTTTGTAATCGTAGATTTTGCCCACCAAGTTTTTTAAAAGTCTTTATACTCCAAACTATCGCCAAAAAACCCCGGGCATGTGATTTAAGTGGCTTTTCATCGATCTTATATTGCGTAATATAACTTTTAAATACTTTTGATTTATAGTCCTAATTTTTATTAAAACTCATATTAAAGCTAAACTTTGAACGAAAATTTTGTTGAATTGTGATATTCTGAATTCAAGAATAGTACTTTTACCAAATACAAATTTTTATAGGTATGTAAATATTTAACGCAAATTTACATTGAATCATTTCAAGTTAATCGAGATTCAAAGTTTCTGACATTTCCAAAAATAAGTGTTCAATTTAAGCTACCCGTATTTTCGCGAAATAACGGCATGAGCGTTATTTAGAAAATCGCGCCGCCCTAAAATAGTATATGAGATTTCAAAATAACGCTCATGCGCGTCCCTAAATAACGCGCCCCCATACCGGTAAATACTGTATCTATGATATAAGTATTGGCTTTCTCTTGGTACAGATACTTATATATAATGCACATAGTCATTACTTGTAAAAATAGATTTAATTAAAAAATCAATCCTTGTCTCGATATAACGTCCATGCGCGTACTCTAATTAACGCGCATATACTCAAAATAACGCGCATTTCGCGTAAATATGGTATGCAAATTATTATTCTTTAATTTTTTTTTAAAAAAAATTTTAATTCATTAAACTTCGTAATTGCGCCAGATTAATAATTTAAATGAAATATTAGTTCAATACAAATAAACAAATTAGTACAAGTCAAAATAAAAAAATAAAAATAGTTACATAATTTGAAATTATAATAAATAAATAGTTACATAATTTGAATTATAGTAAATGTTATCCGTATGACCCTTCCAAGTCAATGGCATTCTTTGAAAGCAAAAATACTAGTAAGAAATCATTTCTTTATTACATGTATTTATATATATTTATGGTAAAAAAATCAAATTGTATCCAATAGGGGGTTTCAAAAGAGAATCTTATTTTATTTTTCCGATTTATAATTCAATATAAATTTTGAAACCCCAAATTCAACAATTTCACTTGCTAGATTTTTGCTTCAATTATTTTTTCATCAATTAATTCAGCATCCTGAACTACGAGGTCTTTAATCTTTAATTTATAATGAAAATATAATTCCGAATTATTTAATGGTATAGCATTTAAAAGCTTTTTAACAATTTCGCATAGAAATTGTCTAAGATTATTGTTAATATAGTATCACATAAATTCAATAAGAGCTTGGAATAATTTGCAGCTATTAAGAGGTTTCAGAATTAACTTATTTTGAAAATAAATGAGTCCTAAAATCAGAAAATTATCCGGAGATAAAATAAGCAAATTTTTTTTTTTTGATGATTAGATATAGAATTTCGAATGAAAATTTATGATCATAAAAGAATTCATTATTGTTATAAATAAATAAGCTTATCTGTTATAAATATGTCACTGATTTAATTCGAAATCAGAAACCTGGACCTTAATTAGGTCTGGTAAACCCCCTATTGCAAAAAAAGGAGTCGAAAGTTCCATATAGATAGAACGATGCCAATGAAAAAATTGAAAGCGAAAGCACAAAAAAATCATAACAATTACGACGATTGCGTACGTACTTGTATACGATCATAAAAAAATGAATCAAATTTTTTTTGAAGATGATTACGATTTTAATGTGATTATTGAAGTTGGAAAACCTCCCGATATCAAAATATAGGTCTTTGTATTTTCAAAATGAATTAGCAAATATTGTCAGAGATTTAGGGTGAGTGGCACGGAGATCACGGGCATGGCATGCCAGTGGCATACCCAAAATCCAAATAGTCAATAGGCATGTCACAAAAAGTGTCGATTTATATAATAATTGAATAGAAGGATCCAATAGAAAATGGAGCCAAGAAATTTTGAAAAAACATCCGAAAAATTCCCGAAATGCAATTCGAACCAGACCAATCCAAGATTTAATTATATTATGGCATGCTATGACATAAATATTGGCTAATGGCATGCCAAATTTTTTAGCCGTGCCACTCACTCCTACAGAGATTCTATCAACATCAAAAGATTTCATTTATTGCTCTGCAGATCACAATTTGTGAATATCGGAGATTTTAATAATAATTTTACCGATTTCAAAGAAATATATAAACATAACCAATCAAAAATATAAAATAACAGACAATCTAGATTTCATAAATTTTCCCCGATCGTCACAAAAATTATGCGTTTACAACTTTTTGCAAACCACAATAAAACCACTCAGGGATGGCAACAATCATGATTTAAATATGATTTTAAAAATGAATATTATGTAATAAAGATCATCAAATATTTTAAATCATTTGTAAATCAAATATGCGATTTGTAGATTCACGGAATCTCCGATGTTGACATTGTTCTACAAAGGTTATCAAAGCGTAATAACAAATGCTTTAAATTGATTTAAAATAAAAATCCGCATCGTGTTTTAAATCACATGCCATCCTTAATTTCTGCCCAACAATTTGAAATATTCATCAGGTAAGTTATAACACTTTTATAACTTCGCATTAAATACATTAAATAACATTGCTGATGTACATATTATGGTGGGTTGATGATTTTAGACTTTTTATCTTATGATAACCGCCTATGAGTTACTTTTTGATGAGTTGGCAAAAATTTCATGAAACCATTTAATTGAGTCTATGACGCATTGGATAAGTTCTCGTTCTGCTCATGTTTACAAAACATGCTTCCAAAATAATAAACTTGGAAAATTGCAACAATAGTGTAACGATATTATCGTAAAATATCCAAATCTTTTTTTTTTTTTACTCGGAATATCTTACTTCCTTGTAGAGTTAGTATCCGGATTTATATTGATATCCGAATTAATCCAAGTTTTATATAAATCCGGATTAAAGTTTGGATCTCAAGTTTTGGATCAGAGATAATATACCGGTAAGAATATTTAATAAATTCGGATACAATAAAATCCGAATAAAATTAATAAATCCGGATATAATATAATCCGGACATCACAAATAGAATAAATCATATTTTTACCGTGGATTATTGATATCCTCTCCTATTCTATATTATATATATAGTTTTCTATATATTATATATTACAATTTAAGGTTTGGGTGCAACTTTAAGGATGAAACAGGGGTTTGTATAGTATAATAAAAATTCTAAATTTTGTTATGTGGGGTTCTTAACATTACTTAGAATCTCCAAACTTGATTACTTAGTAAATTATTGACATATAGTACATGACACTAGTACACTGGTTAAATTATATCCGGAATTAATCAGCGATACTCTCGGAAATCAAGGCTAACGGGGCAACTGACAACAGGGAGTCATGTGAGAACAGAGACAAGAACTGTGCAATGGTTTATTATAATCGTTAGTATTTAGACAAGTGAGAGAGTTTATGTTATAGTGATTGTTTCGTGTCATAAATGTAGATTCGAATAGAATATAGAATGTCTTTTATTGATTATTAATAAAACGCTATGGTAATCATGCCTACAAGTGGTGCGAATTCCGCCCGTATAATGTTCACTAATACGCATATATGGGCAGTAATGCCATGAATGTCCTATATCCCATCTATCCCACTTATACCATTAATCCCCAGTTATGCTATTTTTGTCGATAGGCAGATTAGTCATGTCACAAAAAATTGTCGTTTCCGTGATCTACGAACCATTCGGACTATCAATTTTACTTTGGATCTAAAAAAGTTCAAACTGAGAAAGTTTCTCAGTAAGAACTTTTTAGATCCAAAGTAAATTTGATAGCCCGAATTATAGTTGGTGATAGAATTAATTTTACAAATTAATACGGTTACGGCATTGCCGTATTTTTTGCCGTAATTGCTGGGAGTCGTAATTCCGTAATGCCGTAATGCAGAAATACTATCTATAATACCATTTGTTAAAATGCTGTACTGCATTATGTTTTCCTTTAAATAATATATAATACTATTAAATATTTTTTCGAATTTGATTATATCGACTTCATTGATTTAGTACATGTAATGACTATGAAAAAGGGGTTTGTAGGTCTCAGTCTATAAGTCATTGTTTGAGAACATCTTAGCGATCTAATTGATCGGAAATGACATTATTGTTAACAGCATTTATGGCTTAGATAAGATGATACATGCCTACATACATGCTTACGTGTTTTAAAATTTATTAAACTATTATATTCTACTGCAAAATACACTTTAAATTAAAGTCCTCCGCTTCGATCCGGAATTACTTTTATGCTTACTGATTAATTAATGTAAATGAAATGCTTGTATGGCAAATAACAACATATTCATCAGTTTCTTACGGCATTACTGCTATGCCGTAATTAATTCTACCACTGGTAAAATGCCGTAATTGCCGTAATTCAGTAATTCTACTACCACCTAATGGCTCGTAGTTATGGGCTGACAATTATTGTGACATGACTAATCTACCTTTTCGTCGATATCAAACGATTTATGCCTTAAAGCTCTAATATGAACAACATCATCTATTTACTGTCACGTGATTTCAGATATCAACCAATTAAAAATCAGAAAACAATCGTTCGCTTTGCAAAATTGCATTTAACCCACTTTTAGAGCCTTAACAAAAAAAAATTCCTCGTGCATTCTTACTAACACCTAACTAAAACCCCGACCCTAATATAAACGAAATTTTTTTCAATAACCGAATATCACATGACAGTAAATCGATCCTATGTTCTGTCGAAGTTCTCTGAGATGTCCTCACGGTCATTATGACAGAAATGGCTGATTTGGTAGATCTGGCACAGCGATTTGTGATTAGCCCATGATATGTGGTTCTACCCGGGTATAGATACTTATTCTGTTTCTCAATTTTAGTTAGCACGTGATAGTTATTTTAAACCAATTTATTTAGAGTCGTCTTGGTGCCACCCGGAGTGGTAAAAAATTTATTGCTATCCTATCTAAATTAAATACTAAATTGAATAACTGACCCTACCTAAGGTAATACGTGTCATCAAATTATTATCTGTTATTTAATTTAGAAAACTTTTTCATTTTTAGATCAGTTGGGATGGGTGGCTCAGATCAGTGCCGCTAAATGATGCGTCATCTACATACTACCTAATAACTATTAATTATTAGTGCCCGCCCTATATGCATACAAATATTACAATTTTTGTACTTTAAAAAAATTCTATTACAGAACTTAATTGCTGTTCCGTTATAATAGTATGTAATTATTCGGCAGTGCACTATATAATTTTTTTTGAGTGCACATGTGTATATCAAAAAAATGGTGTGTGCACCTAAAAAAAAATTGCGCACATGAATTTTATATACTAGTGATAATGATCACCTGCGGTAAACAATTTATTTTTTTAATACCAAGTTGGAAATACAGATAAAAAAAAAAGTATTATGCAAATATCATTTCATACATAACAATTATTGCACGGGTCTTATGTGACAACCCGTGCTTTTTTCATTAACTTATTGGCACGGGATTGTTACGTCAGACACCGTGCAATAAAATAGTTATTATATGGGTGTTGAATAACCCGTTACACACACGGGTTCATATTTAAATCCCGTGCCTTCGGCACGGAATATGAACCCGTGTGTACTGGGTTATTCACTACAACCCATACAATAACTATAAAATCCAATCCAAGTATCTGATCTTCATTCCTTCAATCCACACCATTACAATTATATATACATATTAATGTAATCTTTATTTGACTGAAAGCTAGATGTCTCTTCTGAACAGGCCTGCCGAAAAATTAATTAAAATTAATTTTTACTATACGCCATACAATTAAAATCAATTAAATTATCATAAAATTAATTGAAATCCAATTAATGATGAAATTAATTGCAATTAATTGCAATTTTTTTTCATTGCTCGATTTTTAAACAGCGAAAAATCAAAAATCAATTTAATAGTGAATATATGATATCAATCTAATTACGCAAAATTAATTAATTGACCAATTGTGGCTGCGCCACCAATCAGTTAATAGAGTTGAAAAATTGTCATTTATTCGGTAGGCCTGCTTCTGAATGCATTTGCATTCGTCTTATCTTCCAGTTAAATATCTCCTTTTCAGTTGTTACATCAAGCACACCATTCATATTCGCAACATCATTCATATTCACAACATCATTATTCGGCAGAAAACCAGGCGTTTCCTCCAAACGCCTTAAAATTTGTCTTACCTTCCAGCGAAGCATCTCCTCCTCAGTTGTTACCTCAAGCACATCATTCATATTGGCAATATATTGGTGGAATTGTTGGGTCGTATCGGTGAACAAATCGATCGTTCGTTTCATTGATGATTCAGACTGAAATTCTGTCATAGACATTAAAAGCATGTAGTAAACAAGTATGAACTTCGCCTCAAATATATTTTACACTTCCATTCGCCAAATTTTCATTTAATTATCAGGATATATATTTATTCGCATTACTTTCTAAATGTAATACGAGATTATTTCCTCCACTTACCAGCAACATTAGAAGAAGCGGGCAATTCAACAATTACGTGAACATGCATACTAGGGAGTGTAGGGAATTTCTTTTCAATAGATTCCAAAGGGTTCAACAACTGGCCGCCAAGCACACTCGTAATGTCAGCATTGAGGTCACCGAGAGCGGCTCGTTGAGGGTTTTCTGTGGTAAGATCAACGTTAACCGACTATAATTTTAGGTTTTTTGGTGCAATATTATCGAAAAAAGGCCTTTGTTTTTCCATGATAGCACTTTTGAGGGTGTCAACATTCTCACTTTTGCTTATCTTGACTGAAAAGACAGAAATTTCAGGATCACCGTGAACTAGACAGCATAGTTGTACCAGTTGTACCTTTTTAGGTGGCATGATTATGAAAAAGTATCTAATAAGTACCGATTCAAGAAAAGAGAGAAATTTGATCAAACTTATGTATCACAGAATAAATTAGGGATCTTTAGAATTACCTTTAGATCGCTCTACCTACACTCCAATCACGTGTAATGTAACATGATTAGAAACAAGCATTCGCTTTGACAAAAATCGCTCATTTCTCAAAAAATTGCACCTTCTGCGCACTAACAAGAAGTTTTTCTTGAGCGATTTTACTATTTAACTATCTAAATCCTAATCCTAACATAGGTTCTAATAATTAATATAAAATCAAACCAAAGAATTAATCAATCAGAAGGTAGCAATATATCATACTAGTAATAAATAATAATTGTTTTTAATATATATCAAATACAGTAGTTTATAATTTATTATATAGTTGGTTTTAAATAATTTTTTATTAGATTGTTTATTTAAACAAGTTGATTTCAATTAACTTCAAATTATTAAAATCCAATTACAAAATCTAAAATTAGTATTTAATTTGTAAAAGAATATAGGTTTAGTTTATATAAAAAAATCTAATTTAAATTCTGTTTCAACTTTAAAGTGTAACAAACCCGATTCCGAAACCTGTGACTCAATGTCATGACCAAGCCCAAAGCCTGTAACAGTCATGATTCAATAACGTAATCAAGCCCGTGATTCAAATTATGAAATCATCGATTTGTAGGGAATAATATTATGGAGTTATCTATATATCGCACAGTGCGATACTCTTATTTATCGCCCAACCAATCAAATTTCAGAATCAGGTGTTACTGTAACATAAAAAATACAAAAAACTTAAATCAAAATTTTGCATAGGAAACAGCTCTTTGTTTTCTAACATAAAAAATTCCTTGCAAAATTTTGATATAAACTATGCATCACTCTAACCCAAAACCGAACTTACCCTAAAATGAAAGTAAAGTGTTTTGTTTTTTTATTGTTTTGATCTCACGTTACACCTGTCCTTATAGAGTGCGATATATAATTGCAGGGCCAGTGATTTTCTGCGGTGACAAAATCAAAATTATGTGGTGACAAATTTAAATTATGTGAACCATATTTGCGCAATTCTGCGGTATACTTGGCCAAATTATTTTCATGCTTACGAAATTATGTATAATTCTGTGGTATACATAAACTAAAATTTGTCAGAACTTTCCGGACTTTGTTTTTTCATGACCTTGCTCGTAATTTGAGTTCATTAAAATTCTATGTCGGGAGATACCGGATCTGTTAGATTTTATATATCGACTTGCCAATAAATTGGCAAATTATGTAACAATTTTTTTATAAATTGGCATATTATGTGCTATTCTGCGGTGATAAACACCAAATTATGTGACATAGGCGTATTTATGTGAATTCTGTGATATTATGTGAAACACATAAAATCATTGGCCCTGTATAATTGTGTCGCATGGCGCGATACATACATTTTTTCTAATATTATAATTGAAATACAATCAAATGAATTATATAGTCATCAGTAGTAAAATAGGTAGTAATAAGAGATAGTTAGTATTAGTCATGATATTATTCATAACAAAGAGAACATATATAAAATTTGTGCCAACCTTTTTGTAGCAATTAAGTCTGTACAATAAATAAAATACCTTTTTGCGGTCCAGTTTGTTACATAAAATCAGCTTGGGCTAAAAAATTTGGATTGGGTCTAATTATAAGACTCTAAAAATTTTAATTAATTAAGAGCACTACATATAACTATAATTTTTTTATATAAAGTATAATTAATAACAAAATTAATCTTCAAATTCTTATATAATTTATAATATAACTCTAATTTTAAATAATAATAATCACTTTATATAAATGCTATTTCGATCGGGTACTCTAAGTAAAAATATTAAGGACCCCTGAAAACCTCACGAGAACTGAAATCAGGACGGGAAATCTATATTATATTATATAAAACCCCTTCTTTATTCTAAAACTGCACCCTAACCCTAATAAAAATTGTATATGGCGATCCAATTTTTGTATTATCATTATTATTTTGGCTGGAGCTAAGGGGAGCGAGGTGAAAGCCTTCAAGCCTTACTCTATTGAATTTTAAGAATGTCCGGCTCCCGCTTCACTTGACCCAAATTTTAGGTTCAAAATAACCAGAGTTGAACCTAAATTAAATTCAACGTTTGGATACCGAAATCTCGGTTTAAAATATGGTAGCTGACTTTTAATAAGTTCATTTGGAGAATGTGAATTAAACACCATAAATATTTTCATCGCCTTACTCTACTGAATTTTAGAAAATGTCCGGCTCCCGCTTCACTTGATCCAAATTTTAAGTTCAAAATAACCAGAATTGAACTTATATTAGGTTCAACGTTTAGATACCGAAATCTTGGTTAAAATATTGCTGACTTTTAATATTAACCGACTTTTAATAAGATCGGTTGAAAAATGCGAATTATTCTATATTAAATATCACAAATATTTCATCGCCTTACTCTACTGAATTTTAGAAAATGTCTGGCTCCCGATTCACTTGATCCAAATTTTAGGTTCAAAATAACCCTAAATTAGGCTCAACGTTTGGATACCAAAAACTTGGTTAAAATATTGCTGACTTTTAATACAGTCATCCTCCTCTATAATCACGCAGTTTGTATCATGAAAATTGGTGATTATAAAAGGTGTGATTATATAGAAGTCTTTTTTTATAAGTTTATTAATATGACTGTACGGGTTGTGATTATATAGAGGTGATTATAAAGGAGGAAGACTGTAGAATACATTAACTGACTTTTAATAATAATAGTTTATCGGTTGGTAAATAAGAATTACTCTATATCAATCATAATAAATATCATCATAAATATATCATCGTATCGAAGCCTTACTCTACTGAATTTCAGAAAATGTCCGGCTCCCGCTTCATTTGATCCAAACTTTAGGTTCAAAATAACCGGAATTGAACCTAAATTAGGTTCAACGTTTGGATATCGAAATCTTGGTTTGAAATATGGTAGCTGATTTTTAATAGAATACATTAACTGACTTTTAATAATAATAATAAAAAAAAAAATAGTTTATCGGTTTGAAAATAATATTCTGTATCAAATATCATATGCTTATCGTTTATAAAAAAATATAGGCTACGCTTCGACATATGTGGAAAATTTAATTGGACAATCTGGTGACAATAATCCTTTTAAGAGAAGAAATAATTTGTTATGCTAGGTCATGCTTACAGAGCCTAGTGGCCGAGGCGGCATTCCCATGGTGTAAGACCTGAGGTAGAATCCCGAAGATCGGGAGTTCTATACCCGCAAGGCGCCAACCGTCTTTTATAATTTTTAAAAATTTTTTAAAAATTTTAACTCGTGATCCGCCGATCAATGATACAAAATTTGATTGGCTGACGATCATGCTTTTTGGCTGGAATTAAATAATTAAAATTTGGCTAAATGATTGACAATTTTGACAGGAAAATATAAATATATCGTAAGCAGAGTTTATCAGCAAAAATAAGAATTTACATATGACATCGAATCGTAAGCAAGCATATTTGATAAAAGAACCTACACACCTGAAAAAGTGTCATAAGAAATGAAGCGAAAAGAAAACGAAAAAGTTCAACGACTGAAGAACAACAGTTAGCTTATCGAAAAAGTGAGTCAGGCTCGTCGCAAACGTCAGTTAACTAATATTAAAGCGAAATAGTATATAATTCAATACAAACATATGAAGAAAGTGGCTAAAAAAAAGTACTGAATTTTGATTGAAATAATTAATTCTACGATGTAATGAACTATTTTAAAAAGCGAAATATCATCCGCATTTCAACTTACTGATGATCGTAATCTTCTCAAAAAGTTTCGAGATGCTGTCGCAAATTTCAAAATAATTATTGTCTTACTTGCAAAAAATCTTTCCTTCAGTTATATTAGATATTAAACTGGACAATTATACGGGTCTAACTATATCTATATCGAACTAGTTTATCATATAATAGTACCAATTTGACCTATTAAATATACTTGGGAAGAAAATCAGGAACTTGCTCTCGCATGCAGTTTCATTTGTGACAACTCGTAAGTCACAAGGTTTAGCATTAACATAAGCCGTAATAAATCTTGGAAAAAGGAATTTGCAACTGGTTTTACATTTGTAGGTATATCAAGAGTTTGTACTTCTTTTCGATAATGCAAAATGTACTTTTAGAACAAAGATTAATGGAGGAACAAAGATTGCTTTGTTATAAATTTATTATACAATTTAAATTTAATTCTAAAGCGTAAGACCTAAGAATTAAGGCTCCAGCCCACAAAACGTCGCCGTTTTTCTAGTTTTAATTAAATATACTATAATATTCAAACCTTTTTTAATTATTTTAAATATGCTATAATGTTCAAAACTTTTTGAATTATTTTATAAAATTTACAATCTTGAAATGATAATTTCCACCAAAAAGATTTCACATGGGACCTTGGCGTAACAAATCTAAAAATTTAGCTAAAAAAATTTTTTTTGCTATAAGATTATAGTCAGCTTTTTCGTTATTATATTAGATTAGAAAGAGTTTATTAATACTAAAAATTTCATGAAAAAAAACTTGTAATGAGCAAAAGGCAGTTGAATAGGTAAAATGTTGAGTTACAAATGATCTATTTATTTGTTTACTTATTTGTTTTTTATTATTTATTCTTATTGTATTAGAAATTTAATTGAAATTTTTAGTTAAATAATCATATTAGAAAGACAATACTCGCAAGATCGAATGGAATTGGTATTGTAATTTAAGATCACATGCAGTATTTATTCGGGAATTATTTTTTTTTATTTATTCTCATTGTATTACATCTAATCCTGAAATTTAATTGAAATTTTTAGTTAAATAATCATATTAGAAAGACAATTCTCGCAAGATCGAATGGAATTAGTATTGTCGTTTAAGATCACACGCAGTATTTATTCGTATAAAGAGGGAATTATTTTTTTTTTATTTATTCGTTAAGTAATCATATTGGAAAGACAATTCTCGCAAGACCGATTGAAATTAGTATTATCACTTAAGATCACATGCAGTATTTATTCGCATAAAGAGGGGATGATTTTTGATTAATTCTTATTGTATTACACCTAATCCTGAAATTTAATTGAATTTTTTAGAATTAAATAATCCTCTTGGAAAGACAATTCTCGCAAGATCGATTGGAATTAGTATTGTCATTTAGGATCACGTGCAGTATGTTATTCGGCATGTTAGTATTAAGATGTACTGTACAAACCTTTTTTTGTTAAACTATTTAGGAAGTTGATAATAAGTCGTGAGTGTTAACATATGTATGATATGTATGATAACCCCAAAATGAGTATTCGTTATTAAAGACTGCACCATTCATATATTTTTAGATACATCTTTGTAATGAAACAAAAAAAAAAAGAAAGAAAAACACACAATAAATAATTTTTATTTCTAATTACAAAATAGTACAGTAGTGTGTTTAATATTAAGAAATGACCGATTTTAATGCCACAATTATGTAAGATGAAAGATCGTACATATTACTCCTAATGATAACAAGCCAGACCAACTAGGTGTTACTCCTCAAAGATGCAACAGCAAGTTTATTGCTTACACAATTCTTATTAGTACATAACCACAAATTATTAACGTTATCAATTGAGGATTCCATGACAACACCAAGTTTACATATGGCACATCTACCAAATCCTTTATCTTGCCAAATTTTTATTATAATTTCCAACATAGTTGATATAATTTGATTTGTTAAATTAATATTATCACCAGGATCTGCAGATAAAGTTTTCAACACTTCGTAAATACCTTCACGAAAACCATTACTTGGATTTTCAGTTTTGATCATACGTTCCAATGATGCTATTGCCACATAACAATTACTAATTTTATCACGTTCATTTGATAGAGATTCAAGTTTAGTTTTGTAATTATTAATTTCTTTACGTAACTTATTCTTAAGAAATTTTCTGAATAATCTAACGTTTAATAATTTTATATGTGGATTATCAGATATTTTTGTGAGAAAATGAAGGTTGTTCATATTCATATGAGGTAAATTAGGAGGAGAGTTATCGATTGAATATGATAACTCATTATCAGAAGGTTTGGTATTTTGATAATGAAATATCGGAAAATTATATTGATTTGAATGTGGAGAATTTTCAAAATTAATTTTTTTATAATATTCTTGGTGAAGTTCAGTCGGAGGAGAGAAACGAGGTGAAAAATGAGGATGTTTAGAATTTGGAGAACGTTTTTGGCTCAAAGGAACGCGATCCATTACAAATGGATTAATTCTATTAAAAAAAGTCTATATTTAAAAATTTAAAGTTTTATATTAAATTAAATCTATAACCAAAGTCAATATCGAACTGACTTGTGAATAAAAAAAAAAAAATATATTATATTGACATAAATTTCTTTGGTTTATATTTAAATCTGTTGAGTGTGATTAAATGCATTGATGATTTGTAAAACGTTTCAAAATGAGAACAATATTATGAAAGGAAATAACGACAATCATATGATGCAGTTTCTTTAACAACGTTAAGTCGTTGTGTTTCTAATTCAAAATTGTTTTAGAGCGACAATACATATGTATTGGCGTCCATTTATCGCATTGTTTGTGACATGATTATCCTTGATAACTGTACCGCCATTTCCGATAGGTTTATTTAAAAAAATATTACAACCTAAATAAGCAAAATTAAATTTACGTAAGGTTTAAACGTTAATCGCATAAATAAATAACGATAAATTTTATAACTAACTAATAATTATAATAATACAATAAAGATATCAACTAATTAAGTATAATACATTACCGATCTTAGGCAATACTTTTTTTCATCTAACAGCTGTCATGATTGTTAGTCAGATAACGATCATGGCTTGTAACAGTTATTCGTACGTTACGTACGTATCAATAAAATGATTGTCATCGCGTCTCCTGTTTATGTTAAAAAAACTTTAATGATCAAATAGGTAAGAGATTTTCGAAAATGCTGCTAGAAGTAAACTTAAGTAGTTACGATTGATGATGATTAATTTTATTAGAAACAATATAAACCTCAGCTCGGTATGGTATATTTTCCAATAAATTTGTTCTTTACTATTTTAATCTTTGCACATTTTTTTTACACATAATTAATTAGATAGTTTTTCGAAAAATAACTTTATAATAGAATTTTATGATAATCTTTTATATTAATCTTTATATTATACATACCCTAATTTAGTTAAAATTAATATTAAACAGCACTAGTATGATTTAGTAAAAACAGTTGCTGTATTATACAGTATATAACTTTTGTTTAAACATTTTATAAAAAAAGTCAATTAGTGTTAATGTAAAATAGTTAATTTTTATCTGTGTTTGTTTGCAATCTGAAAAAATCTGAAATTATCTGAAATTATAAACTTGAAAAAATTAATACAGTTGATACTATCTAATTGCATGCCATCTTTCAGACTTTTTTTTTTTTATGCATATAGATATATGCGTTTAAACCATGTTATCGTATAAGAACCATCTTTGTTATGTTAATAATTAAAAAATCATGCATTTAGATAGTATATGCAAATAGAATTATTAAGAATTTATTTTTTAAGTACTGTATATAATAGGGGTAATATAGTACGTCATTAATATCTAACCGAGTCTTTTAGAATCAATATTGAGAAAAATTAATTTATAACATAAGCAAAAGATATTCTTTCATTTTATTAAAAGGATGACGTAATACGAACTAAATATGGTAAAAATCGAGCGGGCGGTTGTCTTCTTTAGAACGATTTAATTACATCAAAAAAAAAATCAATGAAATGCAGTTGAGGATCAATAAAAATTTTTGGTTTTGGCATTTTATAGTTATTTCATAAAATGACATACGGTTGGTCTCTCTTAATTGTAATTATTTTTTATTCTTTTTCTATAATTGTATTCATTCACTTCATATTTTTACACATTTATTTTTTATTTAATTAATATAATGTAATGTTATAGAATAAAGAATTTTCACTGTATCTCTTTTATCGAGTAGGGATTGCATCGAGCAATTTGTACAGCAGATTGTCAGGAGGATAGATTAGCATTTATTGTCCCAACAATGCTTGGCAATACTTTTAAGGAGTCGTTCTCGATTAAACTTGATTCGTTTTATCAAAATGACATTTGTTTTGTACGCAATTTTTATGCAGTTTGTACGCAGTCGCAAACAAAAAAAAAAAAAAAATTTTTTTTATCACAAATTTAACAAACATCGGTATACACCGAATTTTTTTCTCATGTTTCGAAACTTAATTGATCTACTCTATACATACTATGAACACTAGGACAAATGTGTAAAAAATTGAGTCAATGCTAATGCAGGTATGTAATTAAGAGAAATTGCGGGCATTCATCAGATGTCTACGCGCCATTACTAACTTTTTTGGTTTGGTTTAAACTATTCATATAACGACAACAATTGCCTACACTATAAATATATAATATACAATATATATACCTATACATATATTAAATATATTATTACATATATTACATATATTATATATATTATATATATATTATATATATATTATGGATAAGTCTATTTGTAACAGCCTGTTACACGCTTATTTGTAACAGCTTTATTTATAACTCAAAATTTTACTAAGATAACCCCTATTGCACTTCTNATTATAATTGATTTACATAATAAACTTTGAACTTTACTATATAGTGACCATTATCGATTATGAAGTTAGCTCATTTTTGAATAAAAGCATTAAAGTGTTAATCATGTGTTTGGCTTTATTTTTGATTGGTTATCTTTATAAATGTATACCCTCTCTAAGTGCACACTTAAACCAAGTTCCAAGAGCATGCTCTTAGAGGGTATAACTGTAGTTGTAGTTCTTAAAGCTTGTTATTAATATATCAATACATCATATTTAGGCAGCTGGTCTTGGTAGTTGTAGTATATAATAGTGTATTGAAATATTTATTATACAAAGTTTATCTTATTAGTTAAATTTTTTTGTAAGGATAAGTCTATTTGTAACAGCCTGTTACACGCTTATTTGTAACAGCTTTATTTATAACTCAAAATTTTACTAAGATAATCCCTATTGCACTTCTAACAAAAAATGATCCTCTTGCAATTTTGTATTAATCTTGACCCTAACCCTAACTCTAAATCTACTTTAACATTAATGTGGCCTTATGAGCTGTTACAAATAAGCGTGTAACAGGCTGTTACAAATAGACTTTTTCATATATTATAATATATAAATTTATTGTATTTATGCTATAATATATTATATATATATCTGATATATATATAGATATATATATATAGATATATACATGATATATATATATATATGATATATATATATATATTATATGATATATATATATATTATTATATATAAAATCGTTATATAATTTATATACGAACGTACAGTACGTACACATACACATGTGCTATTTATTTATATTTATTTATTTATTTATATATGTAAATATAATTACTAATAAAACATCCAATCATTGTTTGCAGTCTAAAAAACCAATAATGAAAAAAGCATCACGATCATATTTTTTTAAACAACTCTATATGACATCACAATTTAGAGTTAATAAATATTACCTAATTTATAAAAATTTGTATTAGTCCCTTATATATATTTCGTAATATATAAATTGTAATATTTTATCGTAAATTTATTATTAGCATTAAAATTATTATTAACAAATATATGATTATCACAATCGAGATTAAAAAAAAATCTCTACGTATATATATAGTATCAATTGTAATCTAAGTAAAAAATGTCCGTTTTTATTCATAGCAGATAGCAGATAACATAGTATGTTATCTGTTATCATATTATATATATATATATTTTTTTAGAATAAATTTGAAAGAGTCCGGAAGAAACGCCCAACAATCGATTGGGAATATGAGAATATGATCTTGTATGACATCAAAGTACTTTACATTAGTAAGTATACATTAGTAAGGCTTGTGTGATACACAAATTTATCAACAAATTTATATTTAAACACGAAATTCAACTTGATTTTATTGTGGAGGTTACGCCAAGTCCAATGACGCCCGTTATAAACAAAAACAACGTGTATTACGTATATTACGTATTTTACGTAATGTTTCTCTATCTACTGCTACATATTTATTTATATAACAAATATATAATTTATATATACACAAATAATTAACTGGTCATTATCGTTGAAATGGAATCTCTTTTAATTGTTTAAACTACCGGGTTTGGTAATGATGAAAAGTGGTATTTTTTCCTGTGGGTTTCTTTTTTTAAAGTATATTGGAAATCCATGGCTGACTTTTTGAAAATCACGCATTTTTTTTTTTTTTTTTTTTT
>QKWP01000519.1:78609-155834 GCA_003550325.1 Gigaspora rosea | reverse complement strand
TTTTTTTTTTTTTTTTTTTTTTATTGATTAATTAAATTATTAAGAAATTTTTATAAAAACAAAAAATTTATTAATTTATTAATCCATATACATATATACATATATCATATATATACATATATATCATATATATCATATATATATATATATCATATCATATCATATCATATATATATATATATCATATCATATATACACACATATATCATATATATATATAAAATAGTGGAAATGAAATTCCTGAATATGCGAGTGGTTTACCATTTACTAAATTCAGATTAAATGGTATGTATGGTTCAGAATATAAGGTATTCTGGGCTGATTCCATAAAACGATCAAAAAATGAATTTGATAATTTATCAAAAATTGAAAGATTTGAATGGTTAAAAAATTCAAAACAAAAAGCTAAAGAAATTGAAATTGATACTATATATAGAGAAGAACTTGATCAAAAATTATATGATTTAACAATATATCATAAAAAATGTCAAATTTTTTTATATTATGAACTTTTAGCTTCTGAAACAAATTCAAATGGAAAATTACTTTATAATCGTTACCTTTTAGATATGTGCCCTTTTTTAAATGAAGTAATGTTATTACCAAATCATTTATTTGCTCAAATAGATTATGATAGATGGAAAATTAAAATGTTGGAAGAATATAGAATTATTGAGATGGAAAGAAGAATTATTCCAAAACGTTATAATCAAATTAAAGAAAGGTTGGTTTATTCCCCATTATATAAACGTCCTGCTATTTATTGGATACCATATTGTCCTAGTTATAAGTCTCCTCCATATCATAATAATGATGCAAGGATTCCATGGGATGAAAAATTTTTGGATAAAGTACTTGTACCAACAATTATGAGAGAAGCTATATTATGCGTGAAACAAGCTGAGGATGCTATATTTGTGTTAAAATTAATTGAAGATATTTTATGTATGAGAATTAAAAGTGTAAGGGATGCATTAATTTATGAACTTGGTGATGGTAAAATATTTAAATGTAGTTTATGTAACAATTTGAGGTTGAGTAATAATTTAAATTATTATATAGATAATAATTCATTGACATTATTATATAATTATACTGATGTAAAACGACATCTTTATTTAAAACATTATAATTGGTATTCTGAAGGATGTGAGGATATTTACATAGAATTAGATATAAAAACGGTACGAAATTTCTTGAAAACTTGTTCAAATCATTGGTTTTGGCATGGTATATATCCTTATAAATTACCTGATGATTTAGCAACTGTTTTAGCGAATCGAAGATTAATTTGGTGGAATTGAGATTTTTATTTAATTTTATTATAACTGATAACGTTAACGTTAATAATATTATCATTAATTTTTAATTAGCTTTTTAAAAATATTTTAATAATAATTTTTAATAATTTTTAATTTGTCACTTGTAACAACATATACGTATACGTACGTACAGTACGTTCATTACGTACGTTATAATTAAAAGTACGTACAGTACAGTACAGTACGTTCATTACGTACGTTATACTTAAAAGTACGTACAGTACAGTACGTAATAATAATTGTACTTAACCTGCTAGCTTTCTAAAACCCATTAATACTTGTTTATTATAATTTTTTTTAAAACTAACTCTAACCCTAAACCCCTAACCCTAAAAAATATACCCCAAAAAAATTTAGTTTTCGAGATTTTATACTATCATTTCATTTTAATCTGGATTTCATTATGATCTGTCACAATAATTATCGTTACGTGACAATGACATAATGTTACGTGACTATCGGTATATCAGATATCGACCATGACAAAATTAAACGAGTGCATACATGCAGATAAGGCTGGTTTTTAAATATTAAATTAATTAAATGCTAAATAAGATTATGTCCAAGTGTTCAAGTGTCCGTTTAAAGTACCGTATAAATTATTACATCGAATTACTACATTATTAATTATTAGTTTGTTAAATTGTACGAACACTTAGTTTCCGATTAATACTCGCGGCTTTTTCAGCCTTTTTAGCAGCTTTGAATTCACGTTTTCCCCATCTTTTTTGGTCTCTACCAGATTCTCTTAAATAATCTCTACGCGTTATTTTACCAATTGTTTCCTATTCAGTATAAATTATAAATATATACGCATTAAAAAAAAAAAAAAAAAAAAATTAATATTTTAAATATTATTCAAAAAAGATGTACACAAACTTTAATCTTTCCAATAATAGCATCTTTAGCTCCATGTGCTAATGAAGGATTCTCAAATTCAATTATATTTCCTTGTGGTGGTAATTCGAAAATTGATATTTCAGTAGCAGGTGTACTAAGTTTAGAAGAAAAACGTTTATTATGAGGCTCTGTTGCCCATGGATCTATTTGAGGAATAGATTTGTCCGAGGGAAAACGAACAACTGGATCTTTGTGTATACATAAGAAAAAAATAATTAATTAATTAATAGAACAGTTATAAATGGAAAAAATGGCAAGTCTGTGTTTTATATATACTTGGCATAATTGAAGCACCAACCCATCCAGCTCGGTGTGGATCATTTAAGATGTCTTCAGAATACATATCCGACATTTTTTGTTTTGATATTATCAAGTATCATCATCAAGTATTTATAAATTAATTTATTAAGATTTCATGATGTAATGTTTGTGTCATAATACTGATACGATTGATACGACTGGTAAAACGTTTAGTAAAATTACGTATAGTCGCCAAAAATTTAAAATTAGTTACAGTGATAAAAAAAAAAAAATTTCAATAATCTTTTTAATATTTAACGTTAAAATTTACTGCTTATTTTTTCATAAAAAGACAAGCCTTATACGTAACTGTTAGTTTATTTATTATTATTTCCGGATTATATAAAAATAGTATCAAATACAAATGGATTAACTATTAACAAGTTCCGTTAAAGATCGTTTTTAAATGTAATTTTCTACCTGCTTCTTATACGAGCAACTGTTATTTCCTTAAAAACTGACTGAAAGTCAAAGAAAATGCCAGAATATTCTGAAAATCAAATGATAATAATAATAATAATAATAATAATAATAATCATAATATAATAATAATGCTAGAATATTAACATCATCTATGCAAAAATATTCAATGAACACGATAAAATTAGTAATGATATGTGGCAATGGCATCATTGGAGCATATGATGGATTCTGAAGGATGTTTATAGAATGTTGAAAGCTTTAACAGCAATAAATCCAATTTCCCATACTGATACTTTTTTTGAGAATGACGCCTAGCTGGTCTAGCTTGTTATTGGTATGAATATGTATGAGTATTGCGATCTCTGTATGTCATCTTACGTATTCCATCAACTCTCTATAGTATGTGCAATACTCATAACGATAACGATAAGTTAATTATGTTAATTATGGAAATATTGAAAGCATTATAAGTGTCACCGATCGATTCTCAAACCGTATTTGCAATCGTAAATTTTTTCTCATTAAGTTCTTTAAAAGTTTTCGTATTTCTACAATTTGTACACGTGATTAATGTGTAGTCTTTTCTGTTCTTATACTTTCTTGACTAGAATTTGGATTAATCGTGGGTATAATTGTTGGCGATTCTGGTGAAATCCTAATGAAGCTATCTCACAAAAAGTGTCTGTTACGTGATTTTCAAGTCATTAAGTCTTAAATTAGAATTACACAAATAACGATAAATTTTTTTTTTCCCTTTAAATATCATTTACAATGTATCAAATATCAATTTTAACGGTAAGCTATGAACCTGGCTTTTCTCAGCGTAATTATCAAAAAAACACGGGCACATGATGACTGAAAATGCTTCCATGCTAGGATTAACGTTTAGACCATGACTAGATGTTAGGTGGTTATTTAATATAATCTTAAACAACTTTTTTGTTAGTGCACGAAAAGATGCAAAATTTCAACCCGGATTTTCCCGATCGTGTTACATTACACTTTTTAACATTACCGTAAATTACCGAAATTTATATTGCGGTTTTTTCAGATAGTTAGACTGCCTATTATAAATGACTTTAAAATTTTTTTTCTTTTCATGATATAACCTCTCAGCATGTACTAGATCCGAGGTCTACTATATGATTTAAAAATTGGTGGAATGCAACAGTCTCGGGTCTTGTATACGGCAATTTACGGTATATTAATTTCTATCATGAGGGGTTGCGCTCTGACTTAGAGAAAAGATACTTGTTTTGTGACATAAGCTTTTTTCTTGAAAGATGATACATCTGATACTGTAATATATCCACTAAAACAAGTTATGTTGCTGGTTTTTTTTTTTACTTATCGTTCTAATTATTATTAATTATATAATGCCAAGTGAAACTCTCAGGTATTGCGAAAGTTGTCAATTATTTAAAAAATCTGAAATCTTTCTAAAGAAAATATTGCCTTGATGAGTACTAAAATAAAAAAAAAAACCTTAAATATTTTTTCTTTAACAAGCATAAATATTGTAACATAATTTGAACAAATAATTTGTCGCGCATATTACTTTGCAAAGATTAATGTTATCATATTACTTTGAAAAGATTAATGTTATCATAATTACTTTGCAAAGATTAATGTTATCATAACCGAAAAAATGACATTAGAGGTATTAGAACCATTGCTCTTATACTTTAACTAGTTATAGTATAAGCATTAATAGTTTCTAACATGTCTTTAATTGCTATGTATTCAAATTTCACGTCAAAGTTATAGTTTATTTTCGACATAATTTTGCTACAGTACCATTTAAAGTAGCGAAAGAAACATAGGCCTCTAAGTTTTGAATGTAAGAGTTTGGTATAGAAATAAGTAATTATATTATAATTATAATATATATTTAACTTTTATTTTGGCTTGGTAAGCTTTACCTTTAGACTTCATTCATTAGTTTTCACAACTTTCAGTTTCGTTAGCTTCGCCAATTTTTTAGTTTTGCCAGTTTCACCATTTCATCTTTTAAAAATTTTTTTGACTAAAAGTTGAAATTAGAGTTTCTACTTTCGTCAACGCGAAATTTCTAGGTTTTCGTTTAACAACTATAACCATGGTAAGTCGGTTCATTCAATTAATGGCATGACAACCCGAGTAAAAACAAATAAGAATAGTAAGTGTCCATGATAATGTTTGTAGTCAGTAGGCTATTATCTTGATAATCTATAATAGTAAATAAATACAAGTTACCATATCCTATCATGAATAAGCACTTCTTTTGTGAAATTTTAAATTCAGAATACAGTCAGACCTCCCTAATTGCATTCCTTCGGAACTATAGGGAAAAAATTAAAAAGTGTGCACTTAAAAAGGGTGTGCATTTATAGAAAGCAAATTATATAGAGCTCTTATAAGTTGGGACCAGACAATACTGTGCACTTAGAGAGAATTTACAAATCTGTGCACTTAGGGAAGTGCACTTAGGGAGGTCTGACTGTATCTTGAAAACATCTAATCAAATTTAATAAAAATTTTTAATATAAATTTATAAAATTTAAATAAATAAATTTTTATTAAGTTTGATTAGACATTGTCAAGATATTTGAGTTAAAATTTCAAAAAAGAGGGTGCTTATTCATGATAGGATATGGTAAAACCCTGAATTGAAATAACTAAAATTATATAATATAATAAAAAGTCCAAATCTGAATATACAAGATATTTTATAAACTTGTAGTGATATATTTAAAAAATACAAATATGGTGCTGATAGCTTTAACTCTAAAATCATATGATTTTGTTTACTTTTTTCTAAAGATCATGTGATATAAGTTAAGCAGGACCCTGAATAATCTATGTGAGGTTATATTTGAGCATCATAGTAAAATTTTTTTGGTTAGCACTTTTATATTGGTATATATAAGCTATATTTATTTTAAATATTAGATCAAACTTTTTCTCAACTTTAACTTTTTTGAAATATAATGTTCTTTAAAAAAAAAAAAACAGAATTATGTTCTCTAAAAAAAAAAGCAGAGTTATGTTCTTTAAAAAAAAAAGAGTTATATTCTAAAAAAAAAAAATAAATAAATAAAAATAAAAAATTTATCATGCCCATTTGATCTGTAACTTGCCATACATTATAAATATATATAGTATAAAATGCTGAAATGTAAAAAAAACTTAAAAAAAAAAAAACTGTTTTACACTATTTTTTCCAATTTTTGCATTTATTACAGCCTGAATTTTTTTTTTAGCACATTTCAAATATAAGATTTATAAAAATTACCCTATTAGCATTCTTTTAATATACTTTTTTTTGCCTATTAGCTATCTTCAAATATAACTTTTTCTCCAATACCTACTTTTCAAATATAACCTTGTTTAAAAAAGGACCTCCATTAGCAATTTTTCAAATATGATCTCATATAGATTATTTGGGTTTTAGTTAAGCCAATCAGAAGCCTGCAAATCTATACTATCATAGTAAATCTCAAAATAGACTGTTATTTAATCTAAAATATGAGCATGTTCTAAAATAAATAAAATTTTTGTCTGGTTAGCTCTGATACTGCTCTGATATTAATAAAATTTATGAAATTTAGATCTGTATAAGGAAATTTGATTGGTCAAAAAGAGAAAACATATATGCTTACTTTTTTACAAATTTCTAATAAAATAGACAAAGTTTAAAAGGCTACTAATCAATCTATCAATTTGGGTTTAAATTTAAATTTAAACTACAAGTTTTGTTTTTAAAAGCAAGAAAAACTAATCTTGTAAATTAGTTTTATATTTTATAAATTTTTAAAAAAAGAAGTAGCATTTTTTGTAAAGCTATTTTTATATAAGTTAAAGCTATTAGCACTATAATTATTTATATTAGAAGTACAAATTATGAGAATACAGTTAGCTCTTTCTATTCTGAACTGCTAGAACTGCTAATTTTTACTATATAAAAATTTAAAAAAGTTCAGTTCTTAAAAATATCAAAATATAGTAAATTGTGTTTTTATATATTTTTCACAAAAACTTAAACTTGAGCTAATTTACTCACAACCCATACTTTGCTAAGTAGGGTCAAAGTCTTCATTTAGTCTATGATAGAGTTGATGAATTTGTTGTATTTTTAAATATTTGGAACTAGTGAATTGACTTGACAAAAAAATTATTGATCGATGATTGATTAAAAAAAAATTTCAATGATCAATCAATAATAAATTATTAATTTTAATTGAGTATAATTGATCAAGCATATAAGGGAGCTTCCAGAAATTATGTAATTTTTGGGTAGGGTCAGCAAAATATCAGAATATAATTCTGGTCAAAATTTTATAATTCTGGCCAAAAGTATAAAATTATAAAATTATTGATATCTTTTAATTTACTGGGCCAATTTAAATGATTTAACTACCAAAATGCTCATCTCAGTGAGATGATTCTAACAAACCCAAAATCGTTAAAATCTAATTACAGAGTCCCAAGATCATTCAACTTTTGTGTAATTTTAATAGTAATTTTTTAGAATCACTAAGTAAATTTCTTTAGCATTGAATAACTTTTGATCCACTAGCCCGTTTTGAATGATTTAACTACCAAAATGTTCAACTCAATGAGACGATTCTAACAAGCCCAAAATAGCTAAATCCAATTACAGAATCACAAATCAATAAAGATTTGTATTGATTCTAAAAAATCACTATTAAAATTATACAAAAATTGAATGATTTTGGGATCCTGTGATTAAATTTTTGATGATTTTGGGCTTGTTGGAATTGTCTCGTCGAGACGAGCATTTTGGTAGTTAAATTATTTAAATTGGTCCAGTAGATCAAAAGTTATTATCAATTCCAAAAATTGGGCGTATAAATAATTTTTAAAAAAATATAAAATTTGATTAGCTAATAGAGTTATCAGGTTGAGTGGGTGGGGTAAAATATTGAAATTTATTAGTAACAAAAAACTACGTAATTTCTGGAAGCTCTCTAATTTATAAGCTTAAGCATATAATCAATTAATCATTAGATCAATTTTGTCACAGATCATAATTTAAAATGAAATTTACATTTTTTACTTAACCTGCTAGCCTTCTAAAATCCACTAATACTTGTTTATTATAATTTTCTTTAAAACTAAACCTAACTCTAAACCCCTAACCCTAAAAAATGCACCCAAAAAATTTAGTTTTTAAGATTTTATACTATAATTTTATTTTAATCTGGATTTCATTATAATCTGTCACAATTATTGATCGATTATTAAATTAAAAATTAGGTAGCTGTGTCTTATTTCACAATTAGACTTTCCTGCTTTGCATTATATAAGTGTTTATAGACAAACATTGGGGCCATGGAATTCTAATACTTTCGTTTTTCCTCTTTTTCTTAGTTAATAGATCTGTGTTCAATATTTAATTAGCGGAATATAATCAATGCTTATAATAAATTAATACCTCTTCTTTCCCTTTGCATATCCATATTAGTAGATTTTAAAATATTCTTTTTTGATTCTTTTTATTCAATCGAATAAATGACCATCCAATCAAAATTATAGGCCGGTGCAAAAAGATAGATACCTCAAATATTAGTTAATAAAATTTTTTAAAAAAAATAATTTCAAATTTTATTTATATATTTTGAAACTTCATACAATAGGAAATATTTTAATATAAATTCTATTAAAAATTTATTAGTCAGATTCGTCATCACTAACTAAGATAATTTCGTTATCTAATTCATTATCTATTAAAAGCACATGATCTTCCGATTTCTCATAATCACTTGCAATATCGACGGTTTTTCTCTACAAACTAGTAATAGCTTGTGAGCTTACCTTTTCTACAAAGGCATAAAGAAGTTTATTTCTAATTTCAAGTAAATTACTGTGTGGACCTGATACTGAAACTTCATTTTTTACTAGAGCCCAGATACCTTCGATAGGTTGAAGTTCGCAGTGATAAGGAGGGGTATAAAAAATTCTATGACCATAGCGTTTGGCTATTTCTACACAAGCAAAAGGAACTTTTTCTTTATGTCTTTTTACAATTTCTAAAAGTTCAGATTTATATGCTTTTTCTGAAACAAAAATTTGTTTGTTTTCTAACTATTCGATTATTTCAGCTTTTTTTGATAATGTCGTAGGAACCTTTTCATTTCGTCGCTTATGATATCTGGCCCCGTCCATATGAGAATCTACTTCACCATATTTTTCTTTAACAGTTTCACAAAGTTTTTCGAATAGTGATTCAAAAATTTCAGAATTAAAGTTGCCATGATAGTCATTTTGATTGGGAGTAATATTCGAATTTTTTATAAAATCCGGAATATCATTTCATTCTTCTGCATTGCATCGCTTACGTCCTTTATTTGATGGTTCATGAATTTTTGGATCCCATAGATAAACTGAATTTGAAACTAATTCACCTTCTAATTTATTAGTATTACAGTTCCGAAAGACAATAATAGCACCAAAAATTATAATTAATGGTCCATGTCCTAATTCTAAAACAACACCTTTGTGAGGAACCCAGGTTTTATTTGTGGTATGGTGAAGATGACAATACGACTCATCTAAAAATACTTCAGGACGTTTAGATATGTGGTTTTTTCCTTGTAAATTTGATAGTCTATTTCGAAGATATTGATAACGATATGCAACATTATTAGGAGATTCATGTAAAAGATTTCTTCTTTCTCCCTGACCAAAATAATACCCCAAGGAATGTAGCAAACGAAGGAGTTGCCACTTAGAAACCTCATGACCTTTTGTAAGAAGATATTGACGTAATACTGTAGTAGACAAAGGTTGTCCTGCTTTGTTTGATTCCAAGACCTTTTTATGAATAATCATGATAAGATTAGGATTAGGTTGAACTTCGGGTCGACCAATAATTTTATTTGGCCTAAAAGTTTCATCACTGCTTTGGTTCCATTCTTGGATAACCCGCCCAACTGTTCTTTCTGAAATGCCTAATACCAGGGCTATACGCTTGCGTAGTTTGAGCTTTTGATTATACTTATTGGCGGCAGTAGGGTCGGAAAAGTATTTGTGAGCACTAACTATCATTTTTTTTTCATTGTTTGTTAATGGAGCAGCACTTCGCTTATCGTTCAACAATGACATTATAAATCGGTTTAAGTTGTACAATATGTTAGGTAAGATATTCAAGTATTTATATAAAAAAATCGAGTACTGATTTATTTGATAAAACTAAACTTAATTAAGAAGTGATTAACATCTACATATTTGAGGTATCTATCTTATTGCACCGGCCAATAATTACAATACTAAGACTCATTTCACATATAATGATATATAGAAAACAAGCATAAAAAGAAAAATACCAACATTTCGATTCCACTTTCCCATTCAAATTCAACCAAAAATTTAACAAAACAAGACCTACAAAGAAAAAAAGTATTAGTTTCAAAAAAAAATAAATAAATAAATAAATTAAATTTTTAATATTTACTAGTTATACAGACTACAATTTATATTATCACAGATCAGTTATTTATATTTATTTTATAACAGATAACTTATCTGTTATTAGTATTTCATATATTTATTTTATATCTAATATCAGATATTTATTTCATATTTATTTTATATTTATTTTATATTTATTTCATATTAATGTTATAATTAATTATATAATATACAAAACTATTTTTAAAAATACTATATCTTATCACAAATATCATTAATAATAATAAATATCTGTACTGCAATCTAATATTAATTTAAATGTTAACTTACTACCCTAGCCTCAAACTAGACCTGCATAACTATCAAAACAATCCTAACTTTTATACACTACCATCTAACCTTAACCTTGTCATTAAGCCTACTCTAACAGAACCTTGAAGAATTCTGATATAACTCAGAGGTTACTAAAAAAGGAAATTTTGCATAGAAATTCATTAAATGATGCATTTTTATATAGTAAATTTTTTAAATTTTGGCCTATTTTATACGCCTATTTGGCTGATATTATTCAAACTCAGATCTAAGTTGTATCAGAGTTTTTCAGGGTCCTGCTCTAATGTTCTAATTCTATTCTAACCCTTACTATAAATCTATCTATAACCCTAATCTAAACCCGCTGCTACTATAATTTGTTATTTTATATATTGTAACGACCTACAACATTAGCAAAGGGAAGACAAATATATGCCAAATATTCGATACTGTTGAAATGCGGCATAAAATGATACCAATACAATATGGTACACAGAACCAACACAATGCAAACTATTATAGTAATAACACGATAGCACACCAATGAACTGCAATATGATATAGTAATACAATACAATACTATACTAATGAATTTGACATAGCACAGTACCAGAAAGCAACGAAGTAGAACACTAGTAAAGTGATGAAAAAAGTGCCAACAATCAACAACGACAATACAATATATATATAAAAAAAAGTTTGTTAGCAAAAAAGAAAAAAGAAAAAATTAAGTACAGTACAAGCAAAAAAAAAAAAGGAGTATACAGTCATCAACTCTTTCTATACCAAATTCTTGTTTCTGGCCAAAAAAAAGTTCATTATATAGAATTACTATGTTTTTTTAAAAGCCATAGCTTTTGTTATACCAAACTAATATTAAGAGTTCATTATATCCAAAGTTCATTATAAAAAGGTTCGTTTATATCAGAGCATGGAGGACTTTCAATTCTGATAATTTCTGGAATCGATATTATATGAGTATTTATATAGAATGATAGTATAAAACCAGAATTTTCGGGTATAAGTTAACTTTAAAAAAACCAATTCAATTATGCAATACTTTACTAATAAAATAGTTTTATAGAGAACGTCTTTTCAAGAAACTGAAGTTGCATCATACTGCATCGTGCTATAACATACTAGAAAAGACTTCTTTTAACAGTTGAAGTACTATCTACTCTATAGTAAGAGGTAATATAAGTATATTTTACTGCACAATTCGCAAAGTTCAACGTTGTTTTTCGGGTTTTTTTTATCTGTTATTATTTAAATAATTAACTTATTGTTTTATTATAACCTTTACAGACTGTTTTCGAAATATGTATATTCTTCAAAAGATATTTAATTCAATAAAGGTTGTTTTATTATATACGATAAGAATATTAATAAAGAATATATAACTTCTTATTAAAAACTTTTCTAATAAGGTTTCTATATTTGTAAATTGGTTTATAATCTGGATGAAAAGTTTATTCTTCTAAAACATGACTTATTTTACATTGAAGTTAAACTATAATAGAAATAATAATATAAGAATTACGTCTATTGATTGCTTGCGTAGTTCAATGATTATCCATTTATTTATATCATGTGCTGAAAAAAATGTTATTTCTGATTGGTTAATTGCCACATGAAAATTCTGTGCTTTTCTAAAAAATGCAAAAGTTTTTCATGCTTTATATCAGAGATCTATATATCAGATATAGATGTTGATCTATAACTAGTGATTCCTCTGGTTAATTGTGATTATAGTACAAAAATAAATTTTAGCGTTAGTTAATGATACATGTTCGATTTATATTTGTGTAATGCATGTTATATGAAAAATAAATATGATCTATGTTCTTAAAATATTTTGATTGATTAAATATATACTTAGTTAATCAATCAGTATAACTGATCATTAATTGACCTATTGCTGCTCAAGCCTATTAATTGGTGCTCGATCATTGATCTAAATCAATCAATAATGAAGTATCATATAATCGAGTCAATTCACTATCTGGAACCAAAGTTCTATCTTTATTATAGTAATATTTTTGTGATCTTCCTATTGTGGCTTTTTTTAATTGATTGGTTTGTGTTCTCTTGTACAGCAGCTTCTTGCTATGTACTGTTATGGTCATGTATCATATTTTGTTTATATCTTGGTATTTAGATTTTCTTGTAAATTGTATATGCTATTTTATGTAGTAGCACAGGAGCTAATTTCTCTAGTTGGTTTGCATTTTAAGTCACATAATTTATGTCCTTTATCATGTTTACAGGCAGTAGTCCAAATATAGTCCTATTAATTGAAAGTTGCTAATATTTAGCATTACAAATATAATTAGTGATAATGTTAATGATATGTGTTAGTATGGTATTTGAATGATATTAATATTTGTTAAGTGCCTTAGCAGTTTTTTCCATAATTATTCTTCTTATACTTGTTTGGTTGAAAGAACAAGTTATAAAATAGTAACTATTTTCTGTTACTTCTAGATATTTGATGCATATTGGACTCTTGAATTTCATAGAGTTCTATATATGTTGAACTTCTATAATAGGTAACTCTTTTAGTAATAGTTTGAGTTTAAATACCTTTATCCTAGAGTACTTAGGGTTGGTCTTATATTTCATAAGTATGTATTTATAATTTAGTAGTTGTAGAATATATTCCAATTGACATTTTGTTTTAGAGAGTCCCAGGCTCAAAGTCTTATTTGGAAGTACCAGTAGGTAGTATGGGTTCTATCATGAATATATTGTATAAAATGTTTGGGATTATGTTCTACCAGGTTATTATACTAGGTAAGTTGGTATTAGAGCCAGTATTGGAAATTTTATATTCTCATGTTCTTATAAGAACATCATTTTTAATTTGAAAACATTTGCTAAATTTAAAATGTTCTCTATTAATTTTTGTTTAAGGATAGGGTGTACGTAAATCATTTTTCATATGATCTACATGGTAGATTGAATTTTTAAATAGTAAATAAAAATATGCTTCTAATAAAACTTTTTATTATTTGAGTCAATTTTTACCATATTTATATAATACTTAGTTTAAAGTAGCTTGTTTATAATAGTGAAGTTGTAAGAAATGCATCTCTTTAAAAAAAATAAACTTCATATAGAATTAAATTTTCCGAGGTCACTATATATTTTTCTTGGGTTACACAAAAATTTAATAATCCTTATTGGTCGAATCATATGATGTTTATATGTAAATCATATGATATGGTTATACAAAGTTGATCTACAATCTATTTTATATGAAAATAGAAATATTGACACCTTTCACCCTTAAGAACATTAAATTTGAAAAATATGTTCTTTATGTAAATATATAAAGTAATAAAAGTTATTTTTATTAATTTAATCGTTTAAAATAATTAAGTTTATAAATATTTAATTGTTAGTTAGTTTAAATAGAGAACATTAGCTATTCTTAAATCACAAAAAAATTTTAGCTAATATAATTTGTTGATTTATTCATTTCTAGTTTTGGTACAATATAGTTGAATCTACCTTTCTTATTATATAAATATTGATATACATATAATATTATATGAATGCCAATTATATCAATCTTTAATATAAATTTTTAGAGAGCTAAACTCACTATAATGATAATAAAAATTTTTACAAAAAAATTACTTAACAAATTTTTAGCTATTATAATTTTAAACTTAAATGTTACATTTCAAAATTTTATAATAAAAAATTTTTTGAATTTATAAATTTATTAAATTTATTACAGCAAAGAAGAATAATATATTATATTTACTATATTTATTTATTTAAATATTTGAAAGATATTTATAGCTTATTTAAAAACTAAATATATAAATTAGATCAAACCAATAATTTTTTTAATATTATATAAAAGTCTTTAAATATTAATCTTGGTTTCTTTTTAAAAAAATAAAGTTATGGTCTTATTTTTATGAATAACTTAGCTTTTTTTAGTTAAATTATATTTTTTATTATTTTATTATTAATAATTTAAAATGAAAATTACTTTGATTCACAGGCTGTAAAATTCACATCCTCGTTTCAAAAAGTTTTCTATTTAAGTTAGAGTTAGGGTTAGAGTTAGTGTTAGGGTTATAAAAATAGCAACCTTTATAGTAAAATTTAGCAAGGAATTTTTTTTCGCATAAAAGTAGTAGTTTCATAAGCTAAATTTTGTGTTATAAGTAATTTTTGATTTTTTCATAAAAAAACTTTATTTTTGTTATACAAAAAAATTTGCAGATCGTGCTAATTCTGCAATTTTGATTGGCAGATGCAGAGCTGTGGATTTCATAGCCTGTTAAGATTAGCAATACTCATTTAAAATATATTAATTGAAATAAAAATTAAATATAACTAAAATAAGTATAAAAGTATAAGTATAAGAAAGAAAATAAGATAAAGAAATAAGAGTAAAAAGAAAAAATAAACTAAGTGTAAATGAGAAAAAGAGAGAATAAGAGTAAAAGTAAGAAAAAAAAAAAGAGAATATGAGAAAGAGAAAGAGAAAAAATTTTTTTATTTAAGAACATAAAAAAAATTTTGAGAACATTAAATTAAATAAATATGTTCTCATAAGAACATAAATTTCAAACAGATTTTCAATACTAATCAGGACTGATAATTTTCTGTGATTCACAAAAAACAACAAAATTCCTCTTAAGTACAGCCAACCACAGAGATCACTCTTAATCACTACAGAATATTGCAGAATATACAGAATACTGCAAATTCTATGATTATATGGGCTAGGTGCTGTGAAAAGTGACCAAATTGACAAAACAAAAAATCTTCAGAAAATCAATTTTTATGTTGCAAATCTTATAATAAATTCAAAATTTTATTAATACAACTACTTTTGTGTTTTAAGTAAAAAATTATTATAATCTTATTCTAAATTGATTTATATGAAAAAATATCTTTAAAAAAAATTGACAATTTGGTCTCTTTTTGCAGCACCTAGCCTATATGATAATTAACCAATTGAATTGAGTATTTTATTATATAAAATAATTGCTCAATTGTCTCGATTATTGAATTTATATTTTTATACCACAAGCATTTATGGCATTAAAAATATCAAGTATATATTTTAAAAAAGTTTAAGTTTGTTTAAAACTTATAATAAAAGCTCTTTCAAATACAAATTTGTAATATCGATATAAAATTATAGTAAAAGTAATAGAGTTAAAAAATATCAAGTTTAAATATAAAAATATTTTTAATTAAACTCAATGAATATTGAATAAGAATGCAATCAATTTTGCCAAATTTATCAGAAATAGCGTTAAATTATATTTGGCTTCCAGCTTCTAGTTGCAGTATTGAACGTAGTTTCTTTATTATAACAATATTTTAAATAGCAATTATCAAAACCTTTTACATAATTCTTTAAAATAGCTAAATATGTTATATAATAATGGCAAATAATTGTTGTTTTTTCTTTTTTTTTCTTTATGTTTATTTTATTTATTTTATAAAATGCAAAAATCTACTTTATTTTTAGTTTATATTTTTTTTGTTATCAAAATTAAATGTTAGTACAATTAATAGCGTAAATTTTTTGTTTAATTTCTTTATATAATATAAATTTTGACAACTAAATTTTTTTACATAAGCATATTAAGTTATAGAATTAGCAATATATTACCACAAAATTGCACAGAAATTTATAAAATTGTACAGAATTCATAAAAAAATTTTATCGCAGCAAATCACAGAATTTGTTTTAATTACATACAAAATTTGGTTTTAATCACTGTAGAAAATTATCAGCCCTGTTGGTATGATATATGTTATAACATATAACTGTATGGTTGATTTTACTATATATTGTGTAGCCCATAGAAGCAGAATTGACTAATAGTTGCTTGCGATTTTTAAAAGCATAGGATATATATCTTTCCTTTCTACAGTAATTAACCATGATATTTAGCTTGTAGTAATACAAATCAAAAATCGAATTAATTGATTAGTTGTAAAGTTGACAAAGGCTATGACATATATTACATAATATTATTTTATCAAGAGGGTTACTCCCCTCCCCTCACATCATATATGATCATATATGAAAATATATATATAATATATTTTTTTCAGATACTTCTCCTCCCTAGGATATTATGTAATATCTGTCACTACTCCAACTAATTAATTGAATTATACAGATCCAATTTAGTCGATTAATCAATTAGTCGACTAATTAATTAGTTGACTGGCCAACTAATCAATTAATCAACTAGTCAATTGGTTAATTAATTGACTAGACAATTAGTCATTTAATTAACCAATCATATAAAAATATCAATCTGGCTATTTCAATTGCTACTATATTTTTTTCAAAATAGGCTACTACTGAAAATAAGCTATTTCCTGATTTTTTTTCAAAAATCTCAGAAAATCTATTAGTAGTTGCTATATGTAAAAGTCAAATTTTACTAAATAAATCACAAAAGTGCTATTAAATAAACTTGTTCAGGACATCAAAATATATTATAATTAGAAGGTTTCTAGAAATCAGCTGATTTATGGATGTGGGGGTCAATTGAAGTATCAGATATAATTTTAGCCAAAAGTTCATAATTCTAACCAAAGTTACAAAATTATTTTTGACCAAAATTATAGATTTTTTAATAATTTTTAATCTAAAGAGCCAATTTCAATAATTTAACACCAAAATGATCCTCTTAATGAAAGAATTCTAGCAAGCCCAAAATTATTAAAATCTAATTACTGGATTCTAAGATTAGAATAAATTTGTATTACTATAGAAATTTTATAATACTAAACTCAAACTCAATTATAAGTTTGGTCCAGGCTAGTCCAAGGTTTGCAAGCTAGTTTGAATTTAAATACATATATATATATTTTGGATACTAAACAAGTTTACTTAAATAAAACATATAAATTAATTAGTAAAATTTAGAGAATAATAGTATTTTGTATAATTTATAAATTTTACTAATTGATTATAACTTTTTGCACTAAGTAAACTTGTTTAGCACCAAAAAATACATTAAATTGGCATATTTTATTTTACTTTTCTTAAAATTTGAAGAAAGGATAGGACACTTAATTTTAAAAATTTTTATTAAAAATTCAAAATTAAATATCTTTGAAAAAAAATAAATTAAAATATATCAATATGATATATTTTTTGGTATTAAACAAGTTTATTTAGAGCAAAAGGATAGGTTTAATTAGTAAAATTTAGAGAATAATGGAAATTTGAATAATTTTATTAATAAAATTATACAAATTTCTATTTTTTTCTAAATTTTACTAATTGAACCCAACTTTTTGCTCCAAAAAACTTGTTTAGTACTAAAAAATATATTATATTAGTATATTTTATTTTCCTTAAAATTTGTATCAAAGATATTTAATTTGAATTTTTGATAAAAATTTTCAAAATTATAAGCATTCTTTCTTCAAATTTAAGAAAAGTAAAATAAAATATACTAATTTGATATATTTTTTAATGCTAAACAAGTTAACTTAGTGCAAGAAGGTATAATCAATTAGTAAAATTTTATGTAAAATGAGATTTTTAATAATTTTATTAATAAAATTATACAAATACTATTATTCTCTAAATTTTACTAAGGGCACTGATATTTATTAGGTAATATTTTAGAGAATGAGAGGTCAAACCAAATCTTATCTCATATAAAAATTTTAGCCAATTAAAATATTATCTGGAGGTAGAAGTAAGTCTTTATAGTAAATGGATATTATGTAATAAATGTCAGCGCCCTAAGGGGGTATCCATAAATAACATTATACAAGAGGGTTGGACGAACGATAACGTTTTTTTCAAGAAGTAGGGGAGAGGTCAAAAAAATATAACGTAATTTTTTTAGAAAAAATTGGCTAAAAATTGAACCAGTGGTCCAAATTAATGATTTTGGTACTATTCGATTCATCTTGGTGAAAGGAGTCAAATGGTACCAATTTCGCTTCATTTGGATCACTGGATCAAAAGGTATTGGCCAAATACTATTGGTTATTATGTTTTCTTGTAAAATTACTATAAAATTAATAGTTTTTTGTGAATAACTATTGATCCAGTAATTCTAATAAAATAATTTTGGTATCATTGGATTCATCTAACTGAGACGAATCGAATAGTGCCTAAATTATCCATATCGGGTTACTGTGTCACAATATATTCAAGTTTTGTAAAATTTTATATATAAACATATGGATTTTGAAAATTTTTTTATATAGTAGGAGGGGTCAAGCAGTGGTCAAGCACTACTATGAAGGGGTACATAACTATAGATGCCGGTGAAATTCATTTTAATTTTTTTAATTTCAACAATAATTTCAACAAAAATTTCAATATTTTTAATATTTTTATAAATTAATTATAAAACAACTATTGTATTTGATTGAGTTTAGTTTTAATTAATATTTTATATAATTTAAATTAATTTTTAATAGTAAAAAATTAATTTCACCAATTTCGCCAATTTTAATATCAAATAATTTCAACAATTTCAACAAAAATTTTTATTAAGAAAAGTAATTTCACCACCATCTATATGCATAACATTATTTATAGATACCCCCTAATTGATACTAACTTTTAGCTCTAAGTAAACTTGTTTAGTACCAAAAAATATTTTATTTTATTGTATTTTCCTTAAAAGTTGCATTAAAGATGCTTAATTTTGAATTTTTGATAAAAATTTTTAAAATTAAACATCCTTTCTTCAAATTTTAAAAAAAGTAAAAAAAATAAAGAAATAATTTATACATTGCACGTGCGATGTTGTCGCACCTGCCACAAATCATAAAATCAAGTGTAATGTAAAATTAAAACAATTAAAATAACACATTTTTTTATTGGATAGGATTAGAGTGAGGTATAGATTGTGTGTATGGGCGAGAGGAAGTTTTTATAGTAAAATTTTGCAAAGAATTTTTTTTTAGAATTCTAAGAGTAGTTTTATATACTCAATTTTAAGTTATAAATGATTTTTGACAAAACGAACGTTTGTTTTGAATTTTTTGATCATGTAACGTTATACCTGATCTTGAAATTTGATTAGGAGAGTGACATATAAGGCGCATCGCATGGGGCAATGAATAAATACTCAAAAATAAAATACGCTAATTTAATATCTTTTTTTGTGCTAAACAATTTTACTTAGTGCAAGAAGTAGAGTTAATACTTCTATCCGAATATATTTTTTATATCCGGATTTATCCAGTTTTAATATAGTATATATCTGGTTTTAAATTTAAATCTGGATTTATTTATAACTGGATATAAAAACACTATATCATGCTATATCACATGACATAGTATATATTCAGATATATAAATCCAGATAGAGGTATTAACTCTAGCAAGAAGTTACAATTAATTATATAAAATAAAATTTTTAATAATATTTTTTAACATTAGGGGTGTAGCTCCTGTCCCGAACTTTATTAATATTTAAGTAGATTGACATATAGTAGTGCCATAAGTAGGAATGGTAAAGTTCTTAAGTCCAGGACTTTAGGACCTGGTTTTGGGGCCTGGTCTTTAAAGACTAGGTCCCAATTTTAGAACCTAGGTCCATAGGTCCACAATAGGTCCTAATATAGAACTTAAAAATATTAGTAATAAAACAGTAAACAAAGAATTTTAATTAGTTAGAAAGTATTAGAACTAAGTCCAAGGACTTAATTCTATTAGTCGGGTATAAATTTTGAGACTTATTATATGAGGACCTGGTCCTTAGGTCCATGTGATAGGACTTACAAGTCCTAGGACCAAGACTGGACCTGGACTGACTTTACCATCCCTAGCCATAAGTATAGATGCTGGTGAAATTAAACCATTTCACCAGGTGAAATGGTGAAATAGTTTCACCAGAATTACACCAAAATTTTATTTGGTGAATTGGTAAAATTGGTGAAATTGGTGAATTGGTGAATTGGTGAAATTAGTGAAATTGGTGAATTGGTGAATTGTTGAATTGGTGAAACAGTGAATTGAATTGGTGAAACGGTGAATTAGTGAAATGGTGAAATGGTAAATTGGTGAAACAGTGAATTGGTGAAATGGTGAATTGGTGAATTTGCTCTGTCCTATAAACAGTTAATAGTTCTGACCTCAAAGTGTGCCTGTAAAAATATAAAATATAAAAACTTGAACAAAAACCTGACCGAATTCCAGGCTGAAATAATTCCAGACTCTGGAAATTCACCATTTCACCATTCCGCTGTTTCACCATTCCACCAATTCACCAATTCACCATTTCACCTATTCACAATTACACCAATTCACCAATTACACCAATTACATCAATTCACCAGTTACACCAGTTTTACCATTGCTGATTGGTGATTAGTGAAATGGTGAAATCATTTTACCACTCTGATTTAATTTCACCAGCATCTATAGCCATAAGTACATATATATTATATACAAGTATTGAGACTAGAACTTTAGGCTATAAACCTTTTATTCACAGCTAAAACCCACCAAAGCCTTTTATATTCCTATTTATATAGTTGACCTGGATTTGTACATCTCTTTTCAACCAACAATTAATGTCCACATATTTGCTATATTACCTACATTTCCTAATATTATCACTTCCAATTTGGTGTATACCAGGTAGGTGCTTTATGCTTTCAAATTAGTGTACTCGAAATCTGGTGACCCAGAAAATCCCTTACTAGTGTACTTCTCGAGGTTTGTATCTCAAGCCATGCAGCTGCTTCTACCTCATTGGGTAAGTATCTTAAGCCTGCATGTTGCTGCAACTAGCTAGTTTTCTATGACTTGAGGACTCAGGATTTAACATTCTGAATTTGGAAATGTGTGAATGACTGTACTTCTAGTTATAGTGGGGAGGTTCCTAGACATGTTTCACAAATGCTTCTAGTGCTGAATATAGTTGGATAGCATCATGAAGCTAGGGAGAACCCAATTATCACTGCATGCACTTATACTAGCATATACTTATATTAGTGGTTCCAAGTCTCTTAGCATCCGAAGACTCCTATATGAGTATGCCCAGAGCTCCGTTGGGTCTTAGCATGTACATGCCTCTATGCTTCCACTTCTTATTGGCTGATTAGTTTCATCTGCCCTTGCAAAGTTTACTAAACCCCAGTACCTGATCAGTCACTCTTTGGATCCTTTTTCCTAGTCATTTCAGACTACCAATCTAGTAGGATCGGTCTGCCAGGCTTTAGGTGCCTAAGGTCTCTTTTTTCTTGGTTCATGCTTCTATAACATATACTCTTTTCCTCCAGTGCAACTCTGGTGGCCAGGTTGGTGGGCCCCATTTGCTATGGGCTCTTGCCTGTTCAAATTTCTCGGTTAGTCACTGCTAAGATTCTTTTCACCAGTATGTCGAAAGTCTAGCTATTTCTCTACTCAGGATTTGCCAAATAGGTTTTAATTGTTTTGGTCTCTTGGATTTGTTTGTGTAACTTACACAACTATGCTGAAGCTCCTATTCGAGATAGTGGTACCAAGGTTACAGATAATATACTTGATCGATTAATAAACAAATGTTACTGTAACACAGACCTATTTTCTAATTCATTTTCAGTGGAATTTGAACTCTAGACCTGCCACTTGGGGGTAACAACCAGAAGCTTTTCTATGTTACCACACCCTTAAATTTTTAGTAATTTTATTAATAAAATTATACAAAATACTATAATTCTCTAAATTTTACTAATCAATTTATACTTCTCATCCTAAGTAACCTTGTTTAGTATTCAAAAATACATATATATATGTTGTGCCCCAAATGCAAATCTGGCCCAGTTGTTAATTGGAACAGCCCAAATGTCAATCTTTAAGCCAAAATAAAAAACTGGTCTAATCTAACCCTAATCTAACCCTAATATCCAGGCTAAATTAATTTTTAATTTGGCCAGATTGACAACTGGGCCAATTTGCATTTGGGGCACGACATATATATTCAAATTCAAACTAGCTTGCAAACCTTGGACCAGCCTGGACCAAACTTATAATTGAGTTTGAGTTTAATATTATAAAACTTCTATAGTAATACATATAAGTGAATCGGTATAATTAGGCCTTTTTTGATAAACTGTTATATAAAAAAGTTGCTTCTAAGTGATATTGAAAAACTAACAAATGAAGCACTTGTTACAACTAACAAAAAAGCTTCTTTGTGTCTAGATAAGTTAAAAAAAAACCAAAAAAAAACTCAATAAAAGAGCTATGCCAAGCTGTAGAAAGAAGTATTTTTACTGTTTGTTGAAATACTCAGGCATTTTAGAATGAGTTGGGCATTGTTAGATAGGTTGGTAACTATTAAGGGTAAATTCAAAAGCTAATTTTTAAAAAAAGGCCTTTTTAATCTACTTTTGGCTTATAATTAAATACATGAATTTCATAATGTTCTACATATTTAATTATAAATGTAAAGCTGGTTAAAAAGACCATTTTTGTAAAAATTTACTCTATAATAAATTTTCATATAAACTTTTTTTGATAATTCTTGATTATGATTGGTCGATTTATCCAATTATGCTAATCTGCTGATATGACAAATCTATTCTAATCTTAGGATCTAGTCATTAAATTTTAACAATTTTGGGCTTGCTAAAATCCTCTTATTGAAAGAATCATTCTGGTAGTTAAATCTATTAAATATTATATCTAACTTTTTAATAATCATAAAATCTGATTGGTTGATTGGGTATTAGATAGAGTAGGGGTAAGTAGTAGAGTAGATTTATAGTAAAAAAAATTAGCTAATTTCTGGAAGCCCTCTTATTTGGACAACTTTTTATTAGTATGCTTTTCAATTTTTTAAAAAATTTAACAATTTAAAAATAAGCTATTCCTATATTTTTTTGTATAATTTTTGGTTCAAAAAGGTAGTTTATTTTAGTATTCTATAGATCTGATTTGAGGATTCAAATTTGATCTAGATCTGGGGTTTAGATCAGATCTAAATCTATAATTTTAAGTATTACCGAATCTGGATTCATATTGGAATCCAATTTGATAGATCTATTTGGATTCATTCAAATAACTAAAAGCATTCTAGGCCATTTAATTTTTTTATTTCTAAACCATTAAATGCTTTTTTAAGTTTTTTACATCTTCTAAGTTTTTTAAGACTTCTAAATTTTCTATGAAAATAATCTTATTTTTTTATAATTTTTATTTAAATTATAAGATATTCACTTGAAAAATAAATTGGTTCAAAAGTTTTTTTTATGACTTATTAAATTATTAATGATTTGAAAGTAATAATTAAAAAATTATCGCAATAATTTTGTAATAATTAAAAAAACTGTTATAATTCATAATAATTAAAAAAATATCAAAGCGATTAGAGGCATGCCTTTTATCACATGATATTTTTTACTTAGTAGCAATTCCTATTCATGTATGGTGTGATCACTTTATCTAATTCTTTTTTTTTTTTTTATGCAATGTCGCATGCAAGTGAATTTTTATTAGGTTTTTAGATAATATATTCTTGGTTAATGAAAGTACATATAGCCACATGTGCAACTTTTGGTTGCCTATTTTAAGTAGTCCACCTGAAGGTTCTACACTATACGCCGTACCTGTGACCTAACTAGGAGATTACCCATTTAAACTCTCTGGTGTCCCTGTCCTGTATCACCTACCACAATCACACCTACACATAACCTCGTACTGCTTCAATTGAAGACCACCCAGATCAACATTTGCCATACTACTTGCATCCTAATTCTATAGGTAATCTAGTAGCATTCCAACTGCCGGATTACCCTAGGGAGGGTGTAGTATATACCCTAATCTTTCTATATCTCACACATTTCTAGATTAGGTATTAAATACCTTCGCAATGGTCGAGGCCACTACTAGCAATCAGGGCTAACCATTGAACCGCACAGTATCCTTGCCCTTGCAAGGTTCATTCTGATCCTGATACCTACATCAACCAGTTCTATAACTGATCCCTCCCATACTACCAAACTAGTTAGCCTGGATAGGTCGTTGTACCTCGGCTTTAGGTGCCTTTTTGGTTAACTTCCCTTGGTTTCTAATTCTGTAGCATAGGACCTTTACCTCCGGTACATCTCCGGCGGCCAGGTTGGTGCCCCACTTGCTCCGAGGTGTTCATCCAGTTCTTCGGTCTCAAATTCCAGCATCCGCAGTATCGTCAAAGATCTTCACTACTTCCTTACTTGGTTCTTGCCAAATGGGTTTCAATTATTCCAGTTCCTTGGATTTGTCTATGTCATGAATAGTGATGCCACCGAAATTGATTTTTGAAAAAGACCTATTTCATCTTTATTAGAGAAAATTAAAATTTTTTATAAGAAAGAGCAAATAAAATTTATATAAATATGTTCCTTATAATTTCATCTATTCAAAAAAAGTATCAAATAATTTCGTCTTTCAAGTAAAATAGGTTAAAAACAATTTCGTCTTCAAATTTTAATTTTGGGTTTTAGAACCCAAAATGCTTTCGTCCTCATGTATAGTCATGAAACACAACTTCGCCCGAAAGCTCCCATTCAAGATAGTAACTAAGAACTACAGGTAATGTACCCAACCGACCGTCGAATAAATGTTACTAGTACACAGGCCTATTTTTCTAAATCGTCTCCAGTGGGATTTGAACTCTAGACCTGTTGCTTGGGGGGTAGCAACTTAACAACTTCCCTAAGTCACCACACCCTTCTTTATCTAATTCTAATTGATTAATATGATATATAGACGTGATTACTATCTTTGACCATGTATCTATGGTAAAAATCACGTGATAAATGTAGGGATGTTAAGTTGTTCAAATGAACCGGATCTGAACCTGGTTCAAACTACTCTTTTTAGCCGTTCATTCAAAGAAAAATTAACGACAAGTTCTTGAACCAGTTTTATAATCTAGTTTATAAACCTAATTTATAAACCCAGTTTATAAACTTAGCTTATAAAACTGGTTTGAAAACTCAGTTTATATGAACTCGGTTATAATAATCATAATACATACAATAAAGAAATTATCAGTAAATTAAATATAATTTGTAATACGGCATGTCGAATCTTTGTACGAACATACGAACATACATATTATGCATGCTTAAAAAGACATTGATATTTTGTCAACCAAAGTTACAGCAAAGTTTATGATTCTATTGTATAGCAAGTTATGATGCAATTTTAATTTGTTAGTACGTACATAGTTTTGTTAGCGTGAAACTTCGAGGTTTGTCTAACAACTATAAATCTAACATTTATCGTGACTAAGTAAGAAAATAATTATCCAGGCAGGTCTAACAATATCTGACCTGCCTGGATATTTATTTTCTTACCAGGTAATAGCTCTAGTGAACTTAGGTTCATGAACTAAAGTTTGAACTTCAAAGTTAATCTCAAGTTCATACTTTAAGTTTATAAACTCAAGCTTAAACTTTAAATTTGAACTGAAGTTTACAAATTTCAGTTCAGCTCATTTTTTTCTTTGAACTTTATGGAACTGGACCGAAATTGAACTGAATGAACCACTTAACATCCCTAGATAAATAGCATGCCTCTTATGTAAATAAGTACATATTTTAAGAAAAGCATTATTTATTATCAGATTTGGATCTGGATTCAGATCTTTTTTATTCAGATTTGAATCTTGACTTGGATTCGATCTGTTTTTCGGATTAGATCCAGATCTTGAAAAATATCTGTCTGATCTGATCTGTGCAAAACACTAGTTTATTTTTAGAAAAATATAGTACTTTATATGTATTTTACCAAGTTTTATTTATTATCTATTAACTAATTGATTAGTTGGCCAATCAATTAATTAACTAATTGATTAATCGATTAGAAATTAATCAATTGTTAACTAATTGATTAGTAAATAAAATCAATTTATTGATTAGTTGGATAAAATAATTTATCAACTAATTAATTGAAAAATTTTTATTGTTCGTATCACTATTAGCTTGGCCAATTTATTCTATTATAGATTTGATAATATTTATAGGGTAGGGTCGCAAGCATTTTCTGTGCTCTACTGTTGAAATAAGTCTTGTCAGTAATTATGTTGATTTTTGATTTTTTTTTTGGTACTATTGTAGTTATATATATGAGTGCAGTTATCTACAAATCCATTTCAACGATAATGGGTGATACTTAGAGATAGAAATGTCCATCTTAAATTTTAAATTTTATTGATTTTTTTAAAATTATTCAAATAATTGTTTTTGATATTTTATAATTTTCTAAATTTTGATTGGTTGTATTTTCTGTAATTTGTTTGTTACTTAAAAAAAGACATAACTAAAAAATAATTATATAAATTTATATTATTACAACTTAAATTACAAGTCAATATTTATTATTAAAATATATTGTTTTGCAATTATAAATACCTATTCTTTGTATTCAATAAAAAAAAATTTTTTTATATGTTCCATTTTGGATTATTCATATAAAAAACACAAAATTTTAAACTCTAATAACTTGATAACAAATAATTTTTTTAAAAAATTAAGGCTGCTATTTTGTAGTAAATTGATTTAGCTTTAAATAGTGGCTTTCTTTTTTTGTATTTTTTCTGTAACATAAATAATTAGCTTTTAAAAATTAGTTATTTTATTGCTATCTCTAAGTGTTCTGCACTATAGAATTTTCACTTTGGTAGGTATAGTGCTACATACTACACTTTCTCTTTCTATGTTGTTAACTATATTTGTTTGTATTAATAATTTGAATGCTAGCTTCTTTTGATTCTATAGTATATTTCTTATTTCATCTAGTACTTGTGCATTCTCTATTGTTTGTACTATTTTATTATGCATGCTTTTTTGCTATGGTTTCTTTTTTTCTTCTGCCTGACACTCAGTTGTATTTGGAATAAGTTATTTGTATAGATTTATATTCAACATTTACTATCTACTGTTACTTGTTGTAACCAATTTATATTTATCTTCTTAGTGTATTTTGCCTTTTTCAGATCAGTATCATTTTGATAATAGCTCTGGCATAGTTATAATTGGTTTATTGTTTTTGTAATATTCCAATGGTTTATTATAGCCTTGCAAGTATTGATAGATAATATTTTGTCTATGAAGTTAGTGCTATTTGATACTTCTATTACCAGTTAGTTTTTTCCAAATTTGATATTGGATACTTAAAGCATAGATTGGGTGTAATTAAGTTTAGTTCTCTTATACTTATCTTTTTTTTTACCTCTTTCCTGATTTTTCCATTCTATTTTAGTTCTCAGCCTTTGGGTATGATTTGCATAGTGTATAGTAGATAGCACTAGTTAATAGTGTTTTTATTATTATAAAAGATGCATTGTTTGATAAGTTTATTGAATTTGGTTTTAAGATAGTTCAGTTAGTATATTGTTTCTATTATTCTACCTATTGAGGTTCTCTTTTACTTTAAAGGTTTTAGCTACTGTTGCAGTCTATTGGTAATGAAAGATGTATATGCTTTTTGGATATTGCACAATATTTTTGCTATAGTTGTATTATGTTCAAGATATAGTAGTATATAATTCTTTTGTATTAATATTTATTGGTTAATTTGTACAGCTATTTGTAGCTGTTGTAACCTAAACTTTAAAATGAACTGATCCATTGTGTACTAGCATTCCAGAATTCAGAACATTTTCTTTTAACTTATCATCTTTATTATGGAGTCACTAAAGTTGATATCAGATTGTTTTTACTCAAATTTACTACTGCTAGTATTAATTTGTTTGGATTTATCATAATATTCGTTAGGTCAAAAAAAGGTGTTATAGTTTTTACTATGCTATTTATTTCTCTCTTGGATTGAGCAATCTATACTGTATTGTTTATGAAAGCAACTACTAGCCAAATTGTCTATATTTGGTACAGAGTATTAAGTAGTGTTTGTATAGTATAGGCTGGGATTTTATTGTAAACTATTATTAATAATGGATTGTAATAGATCCTTCAGAGTAGAGGTCTGACTTGTTCAAAAAATAAATATCTAAATATTTAATTTCTTAGTATTTGAATATTCATTCAAAAATTTTAAATAAATATTTAAATATTCACTAAATATTCATTGAATATTAAATATATTTTAAATTAAAAATTATATAACTACCTTACTTAAATTAGCTAATAAAATTGCAAATAATTTACTAAAAATAAAATAAAATTATAAAATTATATATATATATATATATATATATTCAATGAATATTCAATAAATATATTCAGTAAAAATTTAAATATTATTTAGTAAAAAAATTATATATTTGAATATTGAATATATTATTCATTGAGTCAGACCTCTACTCCAAAGTATAGGAGCTATCATTTCCAACCTGGTTTATACCATCTTGCATTATATAACTCTTGGTATTCCTATGGTTGGTTATGACAAAGTTCTGGTAGTTAGCAAAGATATTAGTAATTAGTTCAGTTATTGAGTTTGGTACTTTAGTTTTTTAAGAGCCTTGGTTAAGAGTGAGATATACATCAAGTTATAAGCCTTTAATATATCTTAACATAGCAGCCACAATTCTTTTCTGTTAATTTGGGCATCTTCTATTAGATATGTAATAGTGGAAATAAAAAGTTCTATTAATATATTGGAAAAGGCCATGTGATTGCTAGGGTATAATATTGGATATCTTTTTAGAACTTGGTTTAGTCTCTTTGTAATCAATTCAGTGAGTATTTTTCTTGAGTGTTCTACTAGAGTTATCAGCCTAGTATCACTAACCTGTTCAGTAAATTGCTTTTCTTAAAAATTGAATATATTTTACTCTTTTTCTATACATTAGAGATTGTTTATAATTTTAGGTATGCTTTTAGTATCTTGAAGAACTTATTCTTGGTATTTAGGTTAAAGTGTCTTATCATCTTATTAAAAATGTTTTGTGGTTTTGTGGCTTTGTTTAACATGCTTTCTTTATAACTTGTTCTATTTTTTCTATTAATATTTGGTTCATAGTAGCTTTGTACTATTTCCTATCAATTGTACTAGTTGATATATGCTTTTTCTTATTCTGACTATTTGTTTTGATTCATTGGATTTGATTTTGTTCATATTTTATAGTAGTTTTTTTATTTTGTCTTTGATTGTTGAGATTTAGTAATAATATAGTCTAAAAGTTTAATACAGTATTGTTGATAATAACCAGGTCAGTATTTCTATATAAATACTGTTAATTATCTTGGAAATATTGCTAACAAAGTTGCTATATTGCTTTTCAATATATTTATTAATTCAGTTTTTGTGTTCTTTACTTTCCTTGCCTTTAAAATTGCCTTTTGATGTTGCCTAATCATTTTAATATATTCTGTCTGGTTTGCTCTGGTCTCATTCTCCTTCTATTTTATTGATATATTACTTTGACTCAGCTTGTTAATTCTTGAATTTTCTTGTTAATAAATTTAGGATTGATCACTTTTTCCTCTATATTGTTTAGTACCAATACCCTTAGTACTGCATTTGTTTTCCATAATGCTATATGCAATTTAGTTGTCTTTTGGAAGAAAGCAAAAAAAGATTTTGGTGCTACTTTAGTTTTGGGTATGATTTCATTAGCCACTTTCTTTGCTGCTTGTTCCATTCTGTACTGATTTTTGTTTAGCTGTTCTTTCAATTCTATATCTACCTTTATTTTGTTTTATACTGTCTTATCAAAGCCTATAATATAGTTGCAAAATCTTCTTATAACTTCTTAAACATTTTATTATATAAATAATAGCTTTTTTCTCTTTTGGTCCAGTATTGCTTAATGTACTATTATGAGTACTATATTGTACTAACAATTTTATGATCACTATTTGTGATTAGCTAAGCACTATAGATTTTAGGCTTTAAATTGCTAGCAAAAGATCATGTAAAATGCATATATTGTCAATTTGGCTGTTGGCTCTGTTATGTGATTATGTTTTGGTTAAGATATCAAAATATTGTAGCAGACTCACTACTTTGTAGTGGCTTATCTCCTAAAAAAGAAATATGCTTTGTTTATTATATTTCTGTATATTATAGTTGAAGTCACCCAAAATTATGTATAGAACAACAAAAAACATTTAATTTTTTTTATATAAAGTACCAAATTTACAATTATTTAAACAATTTTGATTAAAATTTTATATATATAAAAATTTTAATTAGTTAAAAAAACATATTAATTATTTTTTTTATATAGTAAATGCCAAATTTCCAAATATATAAACTCTTATAACTTTTTAAAGTTATAATAAATAAAAAACTATTTTTACAAAATTGTAGTTTAGACAAATAGTAACAAATCTGTAAGATGGATTTTTGTTAAAATCATTTGCCATTAAGTTATAATAATTTTTATATTTTATATATTAAAATAAAATATTTTTTGCTGTTCTGTATTGTAGCAAAAAGAATTTCTAAAGTGATAAATAAAATACTTTCACTTAAAAAAAAATTTTTTTTTATTAAAGAAAACCAGTTTTTTAATAATCTAGTTTGTTCAATTAAAAACAGAATTTTATGTATTCAATTATAACTGTGAAAAAATTTAGGCTTCTGCCCATAGATACTAGAAAACAAAATAATAGCTAGTTTAAATAAAAAATCTGTATAATTTTTTATATATACCAGTAATTTGGCAATATATTTGCAAGATACCCTAACCTAAATTTCAAAATCACATGACAATTTGTCATGCTAATCTCCTATTAGAAAAAATCATATATAATTTTTTATTTCTTAATACAATATAGCAAAACTTCATAATTTTATAAATAGTTTTAATAATATAAACTTAATTACATGGTATCATAATATGCTAAAAAAATATCAATTATTTCATTATTAAAATAGTATTAAACTGTTCAATCTATTTTGCTAATATATTTATATATATAAATTGTATATTATATTACAATAGCTTTGTTTATATCCTCTGGTATAGGTTTTAGATAATAAAAAAACTTGGTATCAAATGAAAATAACAAAAACTTCTCTAATAACTAAAAACAATATACTATAAATTGAATACTATAAGTCTTTATTTTTTTAACAATTTCGATACTGCAATTTAGGTTATTTGGCTAAGGTTATATATAGCAATTTTTTTTGCATCTCTTATTGTATGTTTTTGTATAACTTTAAAGAGAGGTCTGAGACTTTAGTATTCATTATTTCTAATAACCGTATATTAAGTAGATCTGTCTTTTGTAAATTGTACTATTTTTTTTTATTCAATCTTTGGAAGATAAATGAAAGAGATTCTACAATAAAAGCACTATAAAAGCTCTTTCAGATATTTTATGATCCAAAACTCATATATTTTGTACTTGAAGTTTGCAATGAAATTTAGGAGTGTGTCCCTTATAAAAAAGTTAAACCTTGCATCAAATAATGCATTCAGCTTCTTAATATTAGTTTTTTGCAAAAATTTTTGCTTGTAATAGATTTTTTATTTATATAAACTCCTACAAATTAGATATAGTAAATATCTATCATACATATTTTTTGTTGTAATAGGTTTTTATAAAGTTTTGTTTGGTACTTTAGTTTTAAAAAAATTCTAAAAAAAATAAAATTTTGCTAAGATCTATATTTACAAGTTTAAAATATACTTAAAACTTTTTCAAAATTTTTTAATTAAATTTTTGGTTACAATTTTTATTTTGTTAAAAATAGTTAATTGATACAAATATTTGAAATATTTCAAGCACATTTTTTTGCTATAGCAATATGCTAATTGATAGATTTGTTTTAATACCAAGCCATTTTTTTAAAAAAAAAATAATTAGCTAGTATTATGTTTTTTCAAAAAATTATTTTCAGAAATCATATATCATAGTAACTCTAATACAATACTATAATAGGTGCTAGTTTGCTAATTTGTAATACTAAAAATAAATGTTACTATAGTTATTTTCCTCTATAGTCACTTCTTCTATAGTCACAAAATTAATATAATTACTTTTTTGTTTTTACAAAACTATTATACTAAAGTTTTTATTTGTTAACTGTTGAGTCTATTTTGCTATTGCCTTTTGCATGAATTGATTAAGTTGTTTGTTGTTAGATGAAAGGTAGGCAGTTATTATTTGCAATTTCTAATTTTAAGAGAAAAACATATCAATTAGTATAGCAGTACTAGATAAAGTTTTTATATTGTATATATATAGCTGAAGGGTTTTTTTATAGCTATGGATGTTTCCATACTAAACTCTTGCTTTTTTATAACTATTTCATTATAGATATTAAAATAAAGGTTCATTAAATATGTACAGTAATTACTTGACTTAGTGATCTTTGTCTTGGTCATACTAATTATATCTAACCCTGTATTATAACAATGTTCGATCTATATTTTATATTTAAGAGCCTTGTTAAGGCCTTAAAAATTATGAGTTGCTATTTGAATATTTTGTAAACTGTTGAATTGCTTGTTGTTTAGCTTGTTGGGATTGTATTGTATTTGTAGGTCTAGATTAGATCTATTATTAGTTGTGCAATATGTTACTTTGTTTTCTAAGTTCTATTAAGGGCTTTTTAATTCTAGTAGTTGAATAGTTGTTAAAGTAAATTAGAAATTCAATTCTTGTCTAAACACCTTGACTGTATTAATAATTTTTTTATATTTTGTTATTAGTAATAAGATTACTGTTTTTGGATCATTCTGCCTTATGATCTTATTTATTATTTTCATGTTTTTTGGTATTTGTTGTTTATCATTGTTAGTTCTATTTCTATTTCTGGCAGAGATTTTTATCCAATTCTCTGGAATGCAGAAAAAATAATAAAATTTATGTAATTTTTGTACTATTTCTGTTAGCTTTCATGAGTGCATAATTGATATCTATATATCAACTTTTTTAATTGTTCTAGGGTTCTAAAGTAAAATCAGTTTGTCTGTATAGTTTACCTTAATGTAATTAAGTGGCATCACCCTTGGGATATTATAGTTCTCTTTGATCTCTGCTAAATAGCTTTTTGCTATTGCTTTGTTTTTTATTAGGAATGAGTATTTGCTTCTAGTTCTTATTTTCTTTAGCAATGCCAGTAGTTTAAGTTTACTTTAAATTATGTAGGAGTCTCTTAAAAAAATAGTACTCTCTTAGCATATCTATATACCTTTTTAAAGTCATCTGTATTCTTTAATAAAAAAAGAGAAAGTATATACAATTTCTTTGGTGAGTAGCTACAGAGTACATGGTAGCAGAAGTTTTTTTCTTTAGCTTATTAAAGTATAAGTCTAGTAGTTGCTTAAAAGTATTTCTTGTTCTCAGCTTCTTACAGTAATTCAGTATTAGGTATGTACTTCAACTCTTCTCTCTGGGTTCTTGAGAACATATCTATTTATGTATTTTTAGTATAGATAAGTTTTCTGATAGAGGAATTAGTAGATTTGCAAAGTATTCATCAGGTAGCTTTTCAAAGGTAAAGATTACTTTCAATACTTTTACAATTTGTTTTGTTTTACTTTATCTTCTATTGGTAGGTCAAATAGTAGCAAATCTTTAATTATATTCGGTATAAGTTTTGGTATATTTGGTAATAATACTAATTTTTTTGTATTAATTGCTATAATTTTTTTTTGTTGTTTCAAATAAGGTTTTTATTGAGATTTTTGCAAATCTTCTAATATAGTATAGCTACTAGGTTAATTTGTGTGTATTCATTTTTTTTATATTCAAATTCTTTAGAAAGTCTATTGTAATAACCAAACTATCAATAGTACTACTAATAATACTAAGAACCATAGCAAAATCATAACCATCTATACAACAATACTGAAAACTATAGCAAAATTATTGCAAAATTATAATTTACCTATACTATAACTATTAATAGCACTAAAATCTATAGCAAAATCACAACTAATAATAATATTTAAATTTATAGCTAAACTATAACCACCAAAGATACTAAGCTATAATGAAATTATAACTACTAGTAGCATAGTACTATGAATTCCTATTGAGACTTCAACAACTCCTGTGATAGTATCAGTAACAGTTCTAACAGTACCGATAATACTTAATTATTATAATAGAACATGAAATTAGTTTAAAGGGTTAAAGTAGAGTTTTATAAATAGGTTTTAAAAAAAATAAAAACTGAGGTTTTATTTTAATTATGATCTGTAACAAAAAGCAAAAAAAATAGATTATCAGTATTTAGCCAATAAGATTATCGCAAACATTGAACAATGCCTAACAGATATTATTTAATATTCAAATATTTAATTGGTTGATTTACAAAAAATATTTGCCAAATATTGCTATTTTGGAATATGAACATAAATGTTTAATTTAGTTTAGTTCATGTTTGTATCTGGTTTGTATAACAAAACTGTATAAAAGTATATAAGTTATTTATAGATGTTCTCTAATAACTATTTTTTATAGACGCTAAGAGAATTTGGGACCACCAATATGGATATATGCTAGTATAAATGCACGCAGTAGTAATCGGGTTCTCCCTAGCCTTATGATGCTATCCAACTATATTCAGTACTAAAAGCATTTGTGAAACATGCCCAGATACCTCGTCACTATAGCGAGAAGTACAGTTGTTCGTACATTTCCAAATTCAGGACATTAAATCCTGGGTCCTCAAGTCACAGGAAACTAGCTAGTTGTAGCAGCATGCAGGCTTAAGATACTTATCCAATGTGGTAGAGGCAGCTGATGGCTTGAGATATGAACAGTATTGGCATTGGACAATGATCAATAAAATTTTATTAAATTATTGGACTATTGGAATTCGGACCAATCCAAAAAATTCCAATACATATTGAGACCATTGGCATTGGACAATATCCAAATTTTATTATTTATTTATTAGATATAGTCCAATTTCAGTTCATTTCCAGTCCAATTTCAATTTATTCAATTTTAAATATTTAAAAAAATTTTTTACGTATCATTACTTCAATCATATTAATACAGTAATATCAATATGGGTAAAAAACCACATATTCTTATACCATATTTTCTTATTTTAGACCAAATGGCAAATTTATATAATCAATATGCAGTTTGTCAGTCTTGTTTATCTTGGTATCACACAAAATTTCACATTACTAATTTTTGTCCAATAAAATTGTGCCACGTGATGAAATTCTAATTGACTAATTTTAATGGACCCTAATCTCCCGGTCCAAATTTTTATTGGAATATTTTGGACTAGTTCAAATGTTCCAATTCCAATTGGATAAATATTCCAATTCTAATAAATACCAACACTGGATACGAACCTTCGAGAAGTATGCTAGTAAGGGATTTTCTGGATAACCAGATTTCAGGTACACCAACTTGGAAGAATAAAGTGCCCTACCTGGCAACACACACCAAATTGGAAGTGATGAATTAGGAAATATGGGTAAGGGCGCTGACATTTATTACTTAATATCCATTTACTATAGAGGCTTACCCTCCACTCCCAGGTAATATATTTAGCTAAATTTGATTGGCTATAATTTTTTTATATGAGGTAAGGTTTTGCTTGACCCCTACCCCCTAAAATATTACCTAATAAATGTTAGCACCCTAAAAGGACCCCGAAGAATATATGTAATACTGAGATCTGGCTTTGTATAGACTTATATATAATTTTTCCATATGTCGTATGTTTAAATTTGTATAACCAACTGGTAATTTTTTGAAAAGTTAGATGTTTATTTGTATAACAAAGATGATCTTTATAACAAGTACGATCTTTTTTTGTATAATGATACTATATATACATCGGGAAAATTTTTAAGTAGATATAAATCAATATATACCGTATGTTGCAGCTACCTTTTTTTGCCGATTTTTAACAAAAAAAAACCGTGGGTAGCTTATTCACTATTTTAAGTAATTTAAAGCACAATAAAGGGGTAGCTTATTTTTGAATACAAAACTTTAATAAGTAAAATAAATAAATAAATATGCTGTAGACAATAAATAAATATGCTGTAGACGATAAATAAATATGTTATAAACAATAAATAAATATGCAGAAAAAAATCGAGAGTAACTTATAAAGCGATTTTTGGTCAATCGATTATAGTCGCTACATAGTAAAGTCTAAATTTTACTAAGCAAATCGATTAAAGTCGCATAAGTAACATTGTTCAGCAGATCAAAATACGCGTACCCTGAAAATTTCATACAAATCGGAGAACTTTTTATTATTTGACTTTTAATTTTTACGTTCAACGGTTTTTTTTTTATAAAAAAAAAACCGTTGAACGTAAAAATTAAAAGTCAAATAATAAAAAGTTCTCCAATTTGTATGAAATTTTCAGGGTACGCGTATTTTGATCTGCTAAATAATGTTACTTATGCGACTTTAATCGATTTACTTAGTAAAATTTAGACTTTACTATATAGCAACGTTCATCGATCGTGTGGGTAGCTTATTTTTAGAACTAAAAATTTTGTTGTTGAATTTGAACACGGATAATTACCGCCCTTTTTTTTCTAGATAGGTTTCTGATTTTCTCTTCGTCACTTTTTTTGTGTAATTATGTTTTTGGCTTTGGTGGTTAACATGTCATACTGGTACTCAGATCTGAAATTGTATAATTTATAGTAAATTTGAACTTATATGATAATTTTGTATAAAGCTTTTAATAAAATTAAGTATATAAAGTTATATTAAAATTTTGAGTCTGGATCTGAGTTATATCAGAGTTCTTTGGGGTCCTGCCCTAAAGTGGCGGACATGTGGATGTTGATTGTTAGTTGAAAAGTAACGTACAAATCCAGGTCAACTATATAAATAGGAATACTATAGGAATATAGAAGGCTCTGGTGAGTTTTAGCCGTGGATAAAAAGTTTATAGCATAAAGTCCTAGTCTCAATACTTGTATATAATATATATATATATTTATGGCACTACCAAATGTCAATCTACTTAAGTATTAATAAAGTTTGGGGCAGGAGCACTGCAGGAGCTACACCCCTAATACTCCCCTAATATTAAAAAAAAAAACTATTTTTTATAAAATAGCAATTTGTATATTATAAAGAGTTTTGATTTATTTATTAAACTTTTTTTAAAAGTGAGTATTAATGGAGCTTCCAGAAATCAGCTAATTTCTGGGTGGGTAGGTGGGTCAGCTGAAGTATCAGGTGTAATTCCGGCCAAATTTTCATAATTCCGGCCAAAGTTGCAAAATTATTTTTGACCAAAATTATAGATTTATTAATAATATTTTAATAATTAATAACTTTTGATCTACTAGACCAAATTTGATAATTCAACTACCAAAATGATCCTCTCAACGAGAGGATTCTAGTGAGCCCAAAATTGTTAAAATCTAATTACAGGATCCTGTAATCGAAATAGATTTGTGTTACTATAAAAGTTCTATAATTTATTAAATAATTATAATCTATTTATAGTAATACAAATTTATTTTGATCTTAGGATCCTGTGATTGGGTTTTAATGATTTTGGGCTTGCTAGAATAGGACCCCGAAATATACATAGATAGGTTAGGTATGAGTTTGCTTATTTTTGAGGTTTTTTATACAGATCTTTTCTATTTATAGTAATTTTTTTGCTTATTTTTGAAGTTTTTTCTGCAGATCTTTCTTTTTTTAGTAATCCTATAATTAACCTGACCTATCTATGTATATTTTGGGGTCCTGCTAGAATCCTCTCATTGAGAGGATCATTTTGGTAGTAAAATCATCAAAATTGGCCCAGTAGGTCAGAATTTATTAACAATTAAATATTAATTTTTAATTGTTAATAACTTATGATCTACTGGGCCAATTTCAATGATTTTACTACCAAAATGATCCTCTTAATGAGAGGAACTAACAAGCCCAAAATTGTTAAAATCCAATCACAGGATCCTAAGATCGAAATAAATTTGTGTTACTATTAATGGGGTATAATTATTTAATAAATTATAGAACTTTTATAGTAACACAAATCTATTCTGAACACAAGATTCTGTGATTGGATTTTAACGATTTTGGGCTCACTAGAATCCTCTCGTTGAGAGGATCATTTTGGTAGTTGAATCATCAAATTTGGTCCAGTAGATTAAAAGTTATTTATATTATAATAATTTTAACAAAAAAGAATCTAAATAAAAAAGGTTCAAATCCAATCACCAAGCCATTAGGGTATAACTCTAGTCAGTATTCTGTTTAATTAGTTGATTAATTGATTAGTTGATTATCAATTAGGGGGCATCTATAAATAACATTATATCTTTACATAGTAGCTCTTGACCTCTTTTTCTAGACTATAGTCAAGAATCCTATACTCAATATGTTTTAATTTTTAAATCAGGTTTTTTAAAAAACTAACTATTAACTTTGTAGAGCAATATTAGTTCTATAAATTTGCCAAATATTTTTTTGAAAAACCTTCTCTATAAAAAGTTAATGTATTTTAAAGATTACTATTGTTTTATATATAATTACCATGTGTTTCAATTTTAACTAACTTTAAAATATTATAACTTTTTATAAAGACAACATTTTAAAAATCTGATTAGTAACTTTGTTTATTATAATAAGCTCTACAAATTTGTCAAATATCTTTTAAAAACATTGTCTCTACAAAAAGTTGATGTAGTTTAAAATTATACTATTTTATTGTCTAGTATAGGCTTTTTGCACTATAGATAAAAAAATTTTCAAAATCTGTATATTTATATATATAATTTTACAAAAACTTGAATATCTTGTAATATAGTAATCCGATTTAGATAATTTTGGTACTATTTAATTTATTTTGATAAGGGGAGTAACAAAAATCAGGTGATTTTTTAGGGGGGGAGGGGGGTAAAAAAAGTTGAAATTATATATAAGAACCTGACTATTTATATATTGAGGAAGAGGGAGGGGGGTAGGCCTCTGATAAAAAATAATCAGGTGATTAATGACACTGCCCTAAGACTAAAAATGCATTAGTCCAGTTCAGTTCCTAAGAGGACTGTTAATGGTCTGGTTTGGTTCAGTCCTTCAATCTTATAATAGTCTTTAAATGATTATGTCAATCTTAATGCATAAGATTTTATTGGCCCAAATTGACGTAATTATTTACTGTTAAATGTAAACAAATATCATATGATCTATGTTACACTTGATCAAAAATTTTGATTAGATAATACAAACATTACAGTTATGTTTACAAGAACTGGTCCAAGAACCATTCCTTTAATAGCCCCACGGTCCTTATTAGTCCTAGTTCGGAACCGGTCTTGAACCAGTCTTTTTTAGAACTGATGCATCCCTAGGTAAGACAAATCTAATAATACCAAATTATATAATTTGAATCACTAGATTACAAGATATTCACAAAAAACTATTGGTTAGAAGGCTTCTAGAAATTACATAATTTTTTGGTAGGTGGGTGGGTTCCAAAAATATCAGGTTATAATTATAATTCTAATCAAATTTTTATAATTCTGGCTAAAAGTATAAAGTTATAAAATTATTAATAACTATTGTTTTACTAAACCAAATTTAGATGATTTAACTATCAAAATGTTCATCTCACTAAGTTGATTCTAACAAGCCCAAAATTTTTAAAATCTAATCACAGAGTCCCGAGATAATTTAACTTTTGTGTAATTTAATAGTGATTTTTTAGAATCACTAAGTAAATTTCATTAATATTGAATAACTTTTGATCTACTGGTCTGTTTTGGATGATTTAACTACCAAAATATTTATCTCAGTAAGACAGTTCTAACAAGCCCAAAAAAAATTGCTAAATTCTAATCACAGAATTCCAAGCTTGATAAAGATTTGTATTGTTAGACAAACAATAAAATCTTTATTGATCTTGGAATTCTGTAATTAGAATTTAGCAATTTTGAACTTGATAGAATCGTCTCACTGAGACAAACATTTTGGTAGTTAAATCATTTAAATGGGCTAGTAGATCAAAGGTTATTCAATATTAAAGAAATTTATTTAGTGATTCTAAAAATTACTATTAAAATTACACAAAAGTTGAATAATCTTGGGATTCTGTGATTAGATTTTAACAATTTTGAATTTTTTAGAATCATCACAGTAAGCGAACATTTTGGTAGTTAAATCATCTAAATTGGTCCAGTAGAGCGATAGTTATTATTAATTTCATAATTTGAAACATATGAATAAATTTTAAAAAATATAAAATTTAATTGGCTAATAGGGTATCAGGTGTGGGTAAGTGGGTAAAATTTTGAAATTTATTAGTAACAAAATATTGTGCAATTTCTAGAAGCCCCCTTAGGGTGCTGATATTTTATTACCTAATATCCATTTACTATAAAGGCTTACTCCCACCTCAGATAATATTTTCGTCAAATTTAATTGGCTAAAATTTTTATATAAGATAAGATTTGGCTTGACTCCTTACTCCCTAAAATATTATCTAATAAATATCAGTGCCTTTATATAGTAATTTTATAAAAAAGATATAACCAATAGTATTTTGCTAATAACTTCTAATCTAGTGATCCAAATAAAATGAAATTGGTACCATTCAACTCCTTTTACTAAAATGAATTGAATGGTATCAAAATCATTAAATTTGGACCTCTGGGTCAGAATTTAAACAAACTTTTCTAAAAAAATTATATTACAGTTGCCTCTCTCTAATCCGAACCTCTCTAAACTGAACACTATTAAACTCTCTCTAAACCAAACAAAATCTCCTAGAACATTTGTAAATTTTATTATAAAGTTCTAATAAGCCATATATAACTTTTTGAAAACTGAACTTTTTCAAATTTTTATATAGTAAAAAAAAAGCAGTCCCAGCAGTTCCGATTAGAGAGGGCTAACTGTATATTTTTTAACCCCTCTACTTATCAGAAAAAAAATTATAATTTATCTGACTTCACTCTCTTGTATAACATTATTTATAGATACTCCCTTATACAAATATACAATTTTTTTTGAACCTTTTTCTTTATCAAATTTTATTTTAGTATAAAATATCAATAAAATTTTTTGAGGTTTATTTATATTAGGATTTACAACTACAAGTCACTCTTGTTATAGTGAACTCTCGATATAGTGATGACTAATTAAAATCTTGATATAATGAAGTTAAGCTTAAAGTCAGCTTATATAAAATTCTCTCAATATAGTAAATTTATAAATATAACTCTCTATATAATGAATTTTTTAAAAATTTTTATTAATGGAATGGATCACTTCACTATAACGAGAGTGACTTTGTTTATTTATTTAATAGAAAAAAATTTTTATATATAGTAAATTCTGTTTTAAAAACAATAACTTGTTTACAAAGTATAAATCTAATTATACATCCTGATAAAATTATTTTGGATTTTGGGACCCAAATAGTATTTAAAATTGGCTTCCACAAGATGCATATATGCAAGTACATTTTTTTGTATATAAAAACTAGATAAGTAAATGCACATGTGTGCATTTAAAATTAATTTAAATGATTGTACAGAAAAATCATGTGCAACAAGAATTAAAATTTTTATGCACAGAAAATAATGTGCAACAAAAATTTAAAACACAAAAAAAATTGGCAATTATATTTTGTTTTTTTGGAAGCTTTAATATAATCAATAAAATATCAGTTATTATTTTTTTTATACAAATCAGATAATTTTTATTAATACGTTTTTTATTTTATATACCTATAAAAATAGCTAAAAAAATTTGTAATTTTTTTTATAGAAACATAAAAAAAAACCCAATATTAATTAAATATCTGTTTATTTAAATAAAATTTTAGAGTAGATGTATTTTGTTCTTCTGAACAACTTTTTTTCATAAAATCATATTATTTTGACTTTCATAAATAGCAACAATCATAATTGTATATAAAGTTTTTTTAAAATTTACTATAAAAAATTTTATATAAATCATTTGATTGTTGCTATATAAAAAGACAAAATAATACTAAGCAAATTAGAGTTTTATACAATAAGAAAGTTGTTCAGAAGAATAAAATATACCTATTTAAAATTATTATATAAATTAATTAATATTTTATTAATATATTTTTTATTTTATGTTTCTACAAAAAAAATTACAAGTTTTTTTAGCTATTTTTGTAGATAAGTAAAATAAAAACAATACTAATAAGAAGTTATCTGATTTGTATGAAAATTTTAGAGTAGTTATATTTTAACTTGTTGAACAATTTTTTTATTACAAAAAGCTGATTTAATTATTAAAATTGCAACTTTTTTATATAGAAACTATCTATTTTTATATATAAATATGATTGTAAAAAAGTAATTTTATTATTAAATTTAGATAAAAAATTCTAAAACAATAATAATTATAGATTTTTAACATTTATCGCTAGTGCGATTCATCGCTACTCCTGATCGACCAATCATTTTGTTTGTTTTGATTTTACATTAATCAAAACAAACCAAATAGCGCCTGTGTTACGATTAGGGTTAGAGTTTGGCAGGCAAGAGTTAGAAGGCCCTCCTAACCCAAAATTTCGCAAGGAATTTTTTTTGTCAAAAAAAAGTGTAGTTTCTTAGTCAAAATTTTAAGTTAAAAGTGATTCTTTAAAAAAGTTTGTTTTGCTTCAGTTTCATGTTACACCTGTTCTGCATTCCAATTGGTCGATCAGAGGTGGCGATACATTGCACTGGCGATAAATGATAACTCTCATAATTATAATATAATTGTGACTATATGAAGGTGTTTTTAATATAAATAAATGATATCAATAATTATATAGAGTTTGTGGCTATATGGGGTGTTATTTATTAAAATAGCCCTTTTTTGCAATTTTTTGAAAAATGAGTTTTCATTAGATTTATATAAATTTTGATATGATCAATATTTTTCAATTATAAATGAAGATTGATTTGCATAATAAAAAATCAAGATAATTGTGAAAAAAAAATTACACAAGGCCGCGTAAGGCCAATACATATAACCAATTAAAATTGTGAAATTTAATTAATCCCGGATCAGTCCGAAAATCAAAACAAATGATTAAACTCAATTATCTCAAAATAAAATATATGTAAAAAAGGACTGTTTTAATAAATATCACTCCATATAAGAGGTAATTATTTAGGAGGACAACTGTATTTGTATTAATTTAGTTAATAATTAAAGGGCATACCATTAATCACATAATATTTTTTACTTAGTAGCAACTCCTATCCATATATAGTGTGATCTTTATCTAATTCCAATTAATTAATATAATATATAGACATGATCACTACCTCTGACCATGTATCTAGTGATTTGAACCGGTTGGGCTATAATCGGGTAACTGACCTGAACTAAATAAATTTTGGGTAACCGGTTGAGTAAATGCTTAATCGGTTGACCTGTACAACCGATTGAGAATCGGTTGACATAATGTAATTAACATCATAAAAGAGCAAAGGTTCCGAAAAGTTCCAAAATGAAATGAATAAACTTAGTAGACGAGACAAAAATTTGAATAAAGGTCCGAGAATTCCCAAAAGTAAACATGAAGTAATCTTATTCGGTTGAATCGGTTGATAGCAAATATTTCAGTTCAGTTAACCGATTAAGGAAAATTTTCTCAGTTCAAATCATTACATGTATCTATGGTAAAAATCACATAATAAATGGTATTCCCTAACCTCTTATTCTGCACCAATTTAGTTGATGAGATAGTTCTTTTAGTTAAATAATAACTATAAATATAATAATTTGTAAATTAAAAATTTTATTATATTTATCTATCTCAATAATTTTTTACATGTATATATGTGCAAGTAAAAATTTTTTTTATATGCATACATATGCAAGCAATTAATTATTTGTGTATCTAAAACAGGATCCTGAATACATTTATATCACATTATTTTTTTATATCACCTTTGGTTGTACACTTAATAATACAATTTCCTAAAAAACATAAGTGTAACCATACAATTTTGACATTTTAATACTAGTAAACATAGTAAATATCACATTAATTATCACGATGAACGTTTTTTATAGTCTATTCAGGGGCCCTTCTAAAACCTGTATATTACTTGCATTCGTGCAAGTAATTTTGGATCTGAATTTTAAATACTGGACCAAAATCAAAATTTTTTTCTAAAATTGTTCTTGATTTATTTTACTTAAAACCCAAATTTTTTGATGCTTTTTTTGTATAAACAAAAATTATAAAGAAACACAAATATATAAATTTATCTGCTCTTTTTTATAAAAAATTTTAATTTATTTTTGAAAACCCAAAATAGGCATTTTTCAAAAAACAATTGTGGTAGTATATATAGATCTAATTGATTTCTTTTTGACTAAAGATGCACCAGTTCTGAAAAAGACCAGTCCAGGAATAGTCTCTTTAACGGTCTCACAGTCTTATCAGTCCTGGTTTGGAACTGGTCCTAAACTGGTCCTTTTAAACAAACTGTGATATTCATATTACCCAATCAAATTGCTTAATCAGATATAATACAGATCATATGATGTTTGTTTAGATCTGACAGTAAGTAATTACATTATTTATGACCAATAAAATTTATTTATTAAGAACTGTTTTGGGACTGCAAACGGACTAGGACCAGAACTAAAAATACTATGATAACAGTCTACTAGGACCGGGACAGACCAGGCTGGACTAGTACATCCCTATTTTTGATATTTTTAACTAGTTTTGTATACAAGTATAAATGGACTTAAAATAAGGGTGTGGCGACTTAGGGAAGTTGGTAAGTTGTCACCCCCAAGTGGCAGGTCTAGGGTTCAAATCCCACTGGCAACGCTTTGGAAAAATAGATCTGTGTTATGGTAACCGTTTCCTGTCGATCGGTTGGGTATATTACCTGTAGTCCTTGGTTACCATCTCGAATGGGAGCTTTCGGGCGAAGTTGTGTCCGGTGACAGACAAATCCAAGGAACCGGGAAAATGGAAACCCATTTGGAAAGTCCTGAGTAAGGAGGTAGCAACGATCTTCGACGGTGCTACCAGAACCGGAATATCGGAAACCGGAGCTGGAGAACTGGACGATATGACCTTCGGAGGAGAGGGTCCACCAACCTGGCCGCCAGAGTTGTACCGGAGGAAAAGGACCTATGTTCTGGAATTAGGTACCAGGGGAAGAAAAACCATAGTAGCACCTAATGCTAGGTAGATCAACCCTTCCGGGCCAACTGGTTTGGAAGTTTTGGGCACCCGGTGATGGACCGGTAGGAAAGTAATAGTGGGTACCGGGGTCAGTGTGAACCTTACAAGGGCAAAAGTAGGTAATGGTAACGGTTAGGTACCCCCTGACTGCAAGTTGCTTGCCTCGGTGAGTGTGTAAGTTACCGAAGTGTAGGTAATACCTGTGTGGGACAGGGACTGCTCTACCAAGTTTACCCGCGAGGATAAATTAGTCCTAAGGGGATGTAGGTAGCATCCGGGACTGTCTTTGACTGACTAATATATCGGAGGGCTGTACCGGTGATCACAAGTAGGATTGACATGCGAAGCGTTGGACCAGAGGGTTTAAATAGGCAATCCCCTAGTTGGGTTGTAGGTATGGCAACTAGTGTAGAACCTTCGGCCGGACTACTTAAATTAGACAACCAAAAGTTGTATGTGTGGCTAGTTGTACTCTCATTCAATGTAACTCAATTGTGGGTGCGCCCAAAGAGGTGCCCTTGATCCATAGGCTTGATTAAATAAACTCTCATCCAAAGCGGGAACTTTAACACAAAAAAAAAAAAATAAAAAATAAATGGACTTAAAATATTATTGAATATAAAATTATAGAGTTTTAATACTATATATTGCCAAAAATAAGCAACCTCCAAAAGAATCTATCTCCACATTTTTTCAAAATTTTTAAAAAATCACTAGCAATTACTATATATAAAAGTTTATATTTCACTAAGTAAACTTAAAAAGTATCATTATATAAAGTTGTTTAGAATATCAAAATATACTTATACCAAAAATTTGGTAGCATTTGGACAATTTTTTATTAGTAAAATTTTTAATTTTTCAAAAATTTTACAATTCAAAAATAAACTACTTCCATATTTTTTTTGTATAACTTTTTGGTCAAAAGGATAGTTTATTTTCAAAAACATATAGTTTCATAAATAGTTTTCAGATAATTTCATTAATAATCAATTCAAATTAATAGCTAAAGCACATAAAAATGCATCTTTAAGATGGTTCTGTTTAAAAGAGCATGCAATAAAATATGAATACAATCACTATTAAACGAATTCTTTAATGTCACTATTTGGTATATTAACTAAATAGTTTTTATAATAGTGACTAATTTATTAATTAATAATTAAATAGTTAACTAATCAATTAATTGCTAAAAATAATTAATTGGTTAATTAATTGATTAATTAAGAGTAGAGAGTATATAGATTATTTTTATATAGTTTTATATGATATTCTAAAAATTTCAAGCAAAATTGACATATGCTACTAATAAATCTTTTTTAGAATTAATATAAATATACTCATAGGGTATATTAAATTTTTTGTTCATATTATTTTAATTATATACAAAAATAGTAATGCTAATATTGTTTATATTAAGTTAAAGTTAGAATAAAAACTATGTTAGAGTTTGGGTTTAGACATTATATAGTAAAATCACTCAACAAAATCTTTTTATTAATGCACAGAAGGTGGTTTAGTATACAATTTTTTGTGAAATAAGTAATTTTTGTCAAAACAAACATTTGTTTTAAATTTTTTTGATTGTATAATATTACACCTAATCTTGAATTTTGGTAGTAATCTATATAGGTCATATGATGCAGGTATATAGTAGGTATATGTACATATATATTAACAATTTATTTATTTATTACAATAAAATTTTGAACTATTATATTTTAAAAAAAATATACTTGTATATATTACAAAGTTTTTTGAATTAGCCAAAATTGTTTGGATTACACAAAATTACAAATTCTGATTGCTATTTATACAAATTTATAAGATAGTTTTATACTATTATTAGAATTAGAAAAACCTGCTCTACAAGCTTTTTTTAAGAATTAAAATTAGGTTATTTAAATATAAAAAAAATTTACTATTAAGTTTATATATAATTTTAAAATTGTACCCTCTACCCTTAACTAATTAATTAATCAATTAATCAATTAGTCAATTAGTCAATTAATTAATTAATCAACTAATCAATTGGTCAACTAATCAATAAAATCAATTATTCAATTAATTGAATAAGATGATGAGAACCGCTATTTACACCATGGTTTTTGCTATTTGCACTATGGTTTTTGTGTAACAGTAGATCATAAATCAACATATTCTATTTGCACCATGTTAATATATGTTGCACCAATAAAAACTCGCATTTTTTTGTAGATTAACAGTTATTGGCGCCATTAATGTTGTGTAATATTATACAAATCTTCTTTTGGTAGCCTAATTTAATGCGGGCCAACCCTAACCCTAAATTTATAATGCGGGCAAACTCTTACCCTAATTTTTTAAGGCCTTAACATAATGCGGGCCAGATTTTTACAATTTTGTGTAACCTTGGGCTATATTCATGTTGCACCAATAAAAACTCACCTTTTTTTGTAGATTAACAGTTATTCGCGCCACTAATGTCATGTAATGTTACACAAGTCTATTTTGGTTACTTAATCTAGTAGGCCTGCTAACCTAATTTTATAATGCGGGCCAACCCTTTTTTAAGGCCTTAAAAAATTAGGGTAAGGGTTGGCCCGAATTATAAAATTATGGTTAGGGTTGGCACGCATTATAAAATTAGGTTAGCAGGCCTACTAGATTACCAAAACAAGATTTGTATAATGTTACACAATATTAACAGCGCGAAATAGCTTTTAATCTACAAAAAAAGGCGAGTTTTTATTGGTGCAACATATATTACCATGGTGCAAATAGAAAAGGTGATTGATGATCTAATGTTACATGAAACCTATAGTGCAAATAGCAAAAACCATGGTGTAAATAGCGGTTCTCTAAGATGATTTGCCAACTAATCGATTTGAGAATTTTTATTGATTAGTATTACTAGTTTTATTATATTAAAAAAATTTAAATCTTTAAAATCAATGTAGACAAATTTGCCTGTATTACAAATTAAAAGATAAGGGTGCTAACATTTATTAGATAATATTTTAGAGGATAGGGGGGTCAAGCAAAATCTTAACTCTTATTTAAATTTGCTTGGCTAAAATTTTATATATAAATATTATCTGGGGTGAGGGTAAGTCTCTATAGTAAATGGATATTAGGTAATAAATATTAGCACCCTCTAAGTATTTTTATTCTTTTTTTTTTTGATAAAAAATCAAATTGAATTTTTAGGTTTTTTTTTATAAAGTTTGCTATTTATTATTACTAATAATTATTATCAATATTGCTATATCAAAAATGTACTAAGTAATTGGGATCAAAAATATTCAGAACCCCAAAAAACCTTGTACAAAATAAATTGGACCTTAATACCTAATCTCTAATATATTCTATAACTGAATACTAATTTTAACCCAATTTTAAATTTTCATAGTAAATTTATTGCTAGTAATGATCATTACTAGTAATATGTAGTAATTTTATTTTTTATAATATATAGTTTTTTAAAAAAATTTATTTTACAGTAGTAAAAAAAAAAGTTTTATATAAGTATATATCCAAGTCATTTTTTTACTAAGATAACCCAATTTGGCCATCTAAGCAAACTTTCTACATAAAATTTTATATATAATCATCACTTTAAACTTAATAAATATTTATTTTTGATAAAAATACATGTTTGGATTTTGCAAATTTTACAAAGTTTTAATTTGGCACTAAAAGTAAAGTTATTATCCTTTTTCGATCTGTTTAATTGTAAAATTTGAAGATATGTTAACATATCAGCGGATCGGCATAGTTGGGTAAATCGACCAATCATGATCGAGGATTATCAAAAAAATTTTGCTCGAAAATTTATTATAGAGCGAATTTACACAAAAACGGCCTTTTTAACCAGCTTTGCATTTATAATTAAGTACGTAGAACATTATGAAATTCATGTATTTAATTATAAGCCAAAAGTAGATTAAAAAGGCCATTTTTTTGAAAATTAGCATCCGAATTTACCCTTGATAGTTACCAACCCATCTTACAATGCCCAACCCATCCTAAAACACCCGAGTATTTCAACAAACGGTAAAAGTACTTCTTTCTACAGCTTAGCATAGCTCTTTTATTGGATTTTTTTGGTTTTTTAACTTGTCTAGACGTCGAAGAAGCCCTTTTGTTAGTTGTAACAAGTGCTTCATTTGTTAGTTTTTCAACGTCACTTAGGAGCAAATTTTCGTGTAACAGTTTATTGAAAAAAGGCCCAATTATGCAAGTTGAAAATAATCTAATCATTAATAAAGTTTATAGTAATTTCATATATTTTTAATATATATATAACAAATCGTGTGACTAATTGATATTTGTTTATATTATTAAAACGTTAATAATGTCATGATTAATATTTGCAATCTTTATATTGGGAGATTGACGCATCCTGTTCATAATAACTCTTGCAAAATGCCCTGGTGCAAAAAATACGAGATCTAAATGTGGGCTCTTTTAGATAAAGCGTTGTATGCACGTACATACGTATGAACGTACGTACGTACAGTTTACTTCTTTCTAGTGACACGGACCCACATTGCATGATATGCCCGGGTCTTTACAAGTTTTTTGTTGAATATAGATAGTATTTGTATTAGACCCCGGATATTTTAGTCAATATTTAATGGGTACTCTAAGTAAAAGGAAACTCTTTTCTAACTTTAAATTTAAGCTTAAATACTAACCTAATACGAAAAAAATTATAAAAATTTTGCATACCGAAACTTAGACATTTTAACCATTTTAAAATATAATAAAAATATATAACGGGAGCAAAAACATTATAGGTGCGTTTTATGATAATTTACATTAATGATATAAATAAAAAAATTTTATATTAATAATATATATATACCAAAAACTTGAAAATTATTCAAAAGCCCACCCTTTTTGTAAAATAATGTGAGATTTTTGCGTTAAAAATAAATTTTGTTAATAATGTTCGTGCTATTTAATATGAATATAAAGCTTAATTAACATGGTTAACATTTTTTTTTTTTTTTGAAAGTTATTTTTGTTTAAACGTCTAATTACATAATTTATACAGTTTTAAAAATAAATGTTTTTAAGTTGATAGTTACAAACTATGTATATGCCAGCAAAATATAATGATAATACTTTTTTTTTTTTTTTTTTTTTTTTTTTTTGATTGGATGCCTCAAAAAACAAAAAAGAAAAAATTCATAATGTTCTTTAGTATTCTTTCATGTTCTTTAATTTCTTTAATTTCTATCTTTCTTTCTTTCAACAACTGCTTGTATTTCCAAAATATCAGATATTATTCCTTCTAATAGTTGTTTTCTTGAAAGCCCACCTACTTCAAAAAACAAACGTAATAACGTTAAACGTATATAAGAATCAGATAATCTATCAGCAGGATGCCCTGCTCCCATTTCCCAATATTTAAGATCGTTCATACAAAATTTCATATGTGCCCAAAGAGTTGGCCAATGATGAGGTTTTTCATCGCGAGAAGGTTCCATTATTTGACTATATACTGCATTTTTAAGTTGGTCAACATACTCTTGAACGTTTCGAGCACTTTGATCACAAACTAAGGCAGTTGACAATTTTATTGCTGTTTGAATTGGTGGAAAGTCTTTAAAAGTATCTAACGATCTATTTGAAGACATTTTTAATCCTCGTTTGATAAAAAAAAATTTAAATATGAATAGTTGGAAGAGATGTAAAGAGTGAAAAAAAGAGAGAAAAAGAGGGAAGCGATTAACGAGGAGGAAAGGAACAATAAGGTATTCTTATAGAACGAAGAGTTTTGTCAACTGCGTGCGTAAGTACATTTAAGTAAATAATTTTTTTATCCCATGTTCAAGTAATACCTAAATAAAAGGGTAAAATTTTATTGGTATAATATGAAAGTCTTACCGAATTCGGCATTCTAATGTAACTATGGATAACAAATGATTAAAACAATATACAACATGGATTTATTATCTGCAAAAATTTTAATATTGTTATAAGTTAGTACTATGTGATATGCAAAGCTGATATCATCCGCAAAAGATTACTATTTTGAGGAATTATATTCCAAACAAAAAACCGGTTAAAAGATTGTATGCAAGGAAATAGTTTTAAGGAAAAGTTTTGCATTTCAAAAATTGGCCAATATTGCAAAAGTCCGATACAGTACTGTACAGTTCTGCCAGGATACTAATCTTAGTTATAAATTCGTAAATTAAATTTCTTTTGATTGTGTATTCTTGAATACACATCACTATGGTTAAGTCGAGATTTTTAAACATTAGTAAAAAAAAAAAAAAAAATTCAAAAAAAAAATATTGGTATAGGGAAATTTTAATTATGATTATATCCAGACATTGGTATAATCAGAGTGACGTACGTACGTATGGAACGAATTTTTATTAATATCATTTACGTAATTTGACTATGATGTGCGTGATTTTCACCGCATATATAGTTGCGCCTAATAAATGCATATACAAAAAATAAAATTATGTATGATTTCATGATTTCATGATTATTAAAACTACATGTATGTTATATGACGACGTACGTACGTACTACTATGTCTATGATACGTACAAAGTTTCCAATTTGATACTGCAGCATATTTGTGTGACTAATAAATATCCTTTTACAGAATAAGATGCATTACTATATATATATATATAATTTAGTATAGGTGTTTTTGTCATAGATGGCCATTTATTATATAGTTATTTTTATTTTTTATTAACTTATATATATATTATTATTTTTATCATAAATTTCATTGAAAGTGCATCCTCAATCAGTTTATCTTAATCCTAAATTCAGCAAACAAAAAGTGTTTATTAAAAGTGCTCATTTTGATTAGTGAAAAATCGTATAATACATCAAATTGTTAGAAACTTTTAGATCCTTGCAGTACAGCGATAGGTGAGGAGTATAAGTAACAAACTCCGCTTATATAATTATATAATCATGTGAAAATAGACGGAAGAACCTAATCTTTTGTCCATTCTTGAGAAAGTTATATAACTGAACTTATAATCATAACTGATAAATATAAATCAAAATACATGACACGTAAGCACATTCGTACGTACGTACGTGCGTACGTCATCAAACGGTTATTCTTTAACAATATAATTTTTCTACCAAATTTGGGGACAATGACAAGATCTAGTAGTAAAAAAAATCTCATCTATCGGTCATGGACACGAATTAACAAAATAAGATATTAATACAACAATGAAGTAAAAACCGAACCTTATCTAAAATTTGAATTCATTTAAGTCAATTAATGCGAACAATAAACTTGAACAAAATTGGCAAATCTTGACATTTTATCCTTAAGTGCTACTTCCTCATCTCCGTTGAACTCTAATTTTCATAGCAAAATTTAAATTACAGTATAACTTTCATATGGTATATACCCATATATATTACCATATAGTACTCCGTTTCCTCACACAGTATCCTCGGGTACTATTCAATTTAAAAAATGGTGTTCTTGAATAAGACCCTGGGTACTGTATGTTGTGCTAGACATTTGATAAACATTATTCTAATTCTGAATCTACGAATGCTATTATGCCCAATTCGAGAAAGTAATCATCAGATTCATGATGAGTTATAAATTCGTACAGTATAAATGAAATTAAGAAATTTGCCCTACCAATCTAACGAACCAAAAACTTCTTCTCTTAATTCTATTTTCATTTTCATAAAATTCAATTCTTTAGTTTTTTCTTTTTATTATTAAAATATGGTCGATATACAACAAGACCTGATATACATCAACGAAGTGTTGAACTCTTCTGAGATCAGTTCTTTGTTATCTCATCCACCATATCCATTGACACTCACAGTTGAAGAATTGACTAAAGCACCAACCATGAAAAATTGTAAATCTAAATATGATGACACTTCCAATGATAAAATTCCTCGACCTTCAAATCCATTCATGATATATCGTAAAAATTATGCTGCCAAAATGAAGTCAATGAGTTTGGCTGCACATACAACTAAAACTTCTGTGAAAGTTGCCAAAATTTGGGCCCAGGAAACTAAATCGGTGAAAAGATTCTTTGAAATTTTATCTCTGATGGCCAAAAAGAATCATTTGTTGATGCATCCAAATTATAAATTTAGACCAAAAAAAAAGCAAGAAACAAAAAGGATTGAAGTTTCGTGAGTTTTGTTTGAAGAAAACGATTAATAAAGATAATTCTAAAAAATCTCTTGACTTAACTGTGATCACATCGACCACTATTACTAGATCCATAACTGTTAATAAACAACAATCTTTCGACAATTTATCTAATGCTCAACAAGAAACTTTACCGTCGCCCGAATCGAAAACTTTTTCTATTCCACATTCATCTAAGTTATCAAATTACGGCCTTTCTAAGATTGATGTTCCACTTTCATTATTTTCTTATTCATGGACATATTAATTATTTGCAAAAAAAAAAAAAAACTTTGTTTTATGATTATCATTTCTTCCTAAGTTTTAATAATGAATGTATAGACGAATTGTTTTTATAGTTTTTAGAGATGATTTTTAAGAAATATCCTTTTATTTCAGTTACATGAATTGCTTTTCTTAAACCAGGAAAAGGTTGGTGATTATAGTGTTAATCGTTATGCTTTATTATATATTTTGTGTTATGCTATCATTATTTGTTTATATTACGTTTAGTTTTAAGGTTTATTTTATTAAGGTTTATTTTAGGAATAAAAAAGTAAGATCACGAAAATTAGTATTTATTTTGATACGCAACTTTCCAATTTTATATAATAATAACATCACATGTAAGATTATCTTAGTATTCCTGGATAATTTCTCCTACGAATGCCAAGAATTTAATCAATATGTTTCTGGCGCCGTTATAACCTCGATCGATTCTCAAACTACATTTCTTGCAATCTAAATTTTTGCCCTATTACACTACTAAGCTCTTTAGAATTTTTCATATTTCAACAATTTGTACACGCGACTAATGTGTGTCTATTTTGGATTCACGTCCTCATATTCTTTCGACTAGAGTTTGAATCAACCGTGGATGAGTCGTTTCATCCGGTTAGTGGCACGGCAAACCCGAGTGAAAACGGTATTCATGATTTGCCGTTAATGTATATTGATACGCAATGTAATGATATTATTGAAGTGTCTCCTCTGATCTGGTTTATTAGCTAATCTACCAATTAATTGTATAATGTGAAGCTTTAAAACAAATAATTCAAAAATTCTTATTTGTTTCAGAATTTGCTTAAGAAATTGGTTTTTATACGTCTATATAGAGAGCTTCTTCAACACTGAGTTGATTATTAAAGAAAAATTTTAGCATTTTGTTTTCATTTTCAGAACCCAACTGATTATTTTGAATATCTAAAGAAGTATTATATCGGTTGCAATCTGTATATTTTCCATTCTAGCTCATTCTTTTAGATTCAAATTCATCAAATACCAACATATATTCGTTTTTTTTTGTAATGTTTTTTTTAAGTTTGTTATTCTTCAATTTCACATAATCTATACAGTCAGACCCCCCTAAATGCACGTCGTCGGGACCGACCCTAAGGCCTGCATTTAGGGAGGGGCTGCAATTAGAGAACAACCAATCAGATCGCAGTATAATTACCACTACGTGACTTTTTTATTGGCCAATAGTTATCTATATAGATTACAAATTCTATTCTTGAAAAGCGATACAGTTTATACACGAGAGATAAGTAGTTAAAACTTTTTTTTTTTTTTTTTTTGTGAATAATTCTTTATACGTATAACTAGATTTATTTAAATATATGGGTAATTATATTTTCCGCTTTTGATCAAGTTTGATCAGTTAATTTATACAACGTTAGTTTTATTCTATTTTTAAATCTAAATTTGAAACTTTTCGTTGCACGGTTAATTAGCCAATTCAAAAAAGGCTTTAATGTCCACTTGCTTGAAAGATGAATTTCGAAGTTTCCTTATTTCCTTTTGCAGATTCAACAAAGCTTGGTCATGATTTGACCGGGCCACCTCACCAACATCTTGTTGCATAAGGTACTGTTCAAGCAATTCCACGGCACTTAGTGCTTCATGGTGAGTGATCTGGTGCATTTCTGTACTATCATCATCTTCATCACTTTCATTCTCTTCCTCTTCAACACCTTTAGTTTTTTCGGGTTCCAGGTTGGTAACAAGAGCCAAAATTTCCTCGTCATTCAATATTTCATTTGTTTCTTTCTCCTCCGGGTGATTAATATATTCTTCAAGATCCATTACATTTCGGAAGTGGAGTGCTTCAAGGTCAGCATACATTTCTTCCATCAATTCATTATCATTATCATTGTCGTTATTATCATCATCTTCATCAAGGGCAAGTTCTTCATCAATTTGTGTAGTTGGAAGGATTCTTGTATGTCTAAAGCAATTACTTATCGTTTCTGATGATACTTCTCTCCACGCTCGGACGATAAATTTTATGGCATTAAGAACGTTTAATTTGTCATTTTTTCCAGATTCATATTGGTCAAGAAGCCATTTTATGAAGTAGCTTCGGTATCGACGCTTAAAGGACATGATAATGCCAGCATCCAGAGGTTGAATGCGAGATGTAGTGTTTGGGGGAAGGTAATGGACGGTTGTGTTACGGAGATTTAGATTACTGGAAGAATGGCATTTTGCATTATCAACTAAGAGGATTATCTTACGACCAGCCATCTTTTTGTCAAACTCTTTGAGCCAGGATTGAAATAACACAGTTGTCATCCAGGCTTTTTTACTTGCCCCGTATGTTACACCAAGCTTATTACGTTTAACATTTTTAAAGCAACGTGGATTCGGAGACTTACCGATTACAAATGGCTTTATTTTATCTGTTCCATCAGCATTGGCACAAAGTGCCAAGGTCAACCTTTCCTTATCCTTTTTTTTACCTTTAAGACGAACAGTAGCAAGTGTGGTATCTGGTTCAAGACTAAAAAAAGAACAAATTATAAGATAAGTACAGTATTAGTAAACTTTATACCCACTATAGAGAAATAACGGTTTATTTTTTAAAATTTTTTTTAGCTCCAATAGGGGCCGAAGAGAAAAAAAAATCAAGAGAAATAATAAACTTTATTCCCCGTTACGGGAATAATAGTCAATTATTACCGGTAAAATAAGCCCGTTTCATCCATGTTATAAATATCTTTTAAATCATATCCTTTTAACACCTCTCTTAGTTTAGGTATAGCATCTGCAACGACATCATCATCTACAGAAGCATCTTCGCCATGCTTTTTTATCTGCCCTAACTCGTGTCTTTTTTTAAATTTATATAACCACCCATGGGAAAACTTAAGTTCACTATTTGGTATGTTTAACAATTCAGCAAATTTTTTTGCTTTTTCAATTAGAATAGCATCGCTTAAAATGATTTGGTCTTGGTTTTGCAAAATCCATTCATGTAAAGTGTTCTCAAGATCCGGATATTGAACTGTTCTTTGTCTTTTTGTAGAGAGATTATCTCCAATTTCATCTTTATTTTTTATTAGACGCCCAATAGTGGTTGGATGAACCTCAAGGTTAAATTCTTTTTTTACCCACTCAGCAAGATCAACATTGCTGATATTAGGATTTTTATTTTTAAAGTCAATGATATCCTTTCTTTGTTTGTTATTAAGAGTGGTTTTATTTTTTCGCTTACTGGAAGACATGCTGCTGTCGTTATAATAATTTATTTGTTTTTCTTAAAGACCCTTTAAATATATATATCTATCTATAATTATAGAGTACTATCACCTGAAATGTTGTCATACTGGAATGGATATTCAGAATTCTGCGATGCATGATTTTGCTCATGCTGAAAAATTTTTATGCATTATTCTCATAAGATAGCTGCGATTTAGATAACTTTTTAAATCGCATATGATTTAAAAAATATTTTTTGGCATGTGCAGATTTATGCATTGCAAAATTAAGGATATCCTAATTTGAACAATACTAATATATATGGTAACGTTGAGATGCATGACGGCTTCAAATAACAAGGCAGATAAGTATCTTTCTTAATCGTAGTAGGTGCTATACACGTCGTAAAAATTATTTCGCTTTGATTTTTGATATGAAATTGAAATAGTTTTTATGGCATGTATAGTAGGTGCTTTATCAATAAAATAGTATTGCAATAACAATAGTTTCATTTCTGTAGGTCAAGTATAATTTAAGGGTTAACCAAAGATGAATTATCGTGGCTAGGAATGCAACACGTACAGTACTATCGTGTGAGTGCTGTTAAGGGAAACTTGCCATCAGGCTTTCAATTAGAATTGTTACTAGACACAATCAGAGAGCGTGTGTGATACAAAATATAATTGGAAGCCTGATGGCAAGTTTTCCCTTGGCAGTACTCATATATAGTATGCTCAAAGGTTTTTTTATCACACACCAGTTTAATTTTACCAGTTGATAAGATTGTTAGCTGCTTCATGCTACGTTGCGACAATAGAAATCTATCTAGTATTGTCTAACTACATCAATCCCCCTTTACGGATATCAATTACAAGCATCAATGGACGAAATAAAAGGTAATCAGGCTTTTTATTGATGCAAGATTTGATGATTATCAAGCACCTCACTCAATGAGTTAAAAGCAGATGTTTAATTAATTGGGACTTGAATAACTAATAAAGTGATTATTTTAATAAAAAAAAAAAAGGTAAGACCGACTATCTCTTTTTTTATAGAAGTGCCCAGATTTTAAAAGCATATTTCGCACAATGGATATTTAACAAAATTGTTACTTCATTTGGCCGTGACTGTTGAATAACATTCTGATCATTTAACAAATTATATCAAGTGAACCTTACAGTGTTATTACTGTAAATCGCCGCATACAAGACCCACCACGTAGTATACCCAGATGCGAATCATGGGATCTATATTAATCAACATGGTTTTTTTCAAATATCTGGATTGCCTATTATAAATGCAAAACGTGTATACCCTTCAAAGTTTTCCTCTTAGTGACATGAACTCTCGGCTGCATACTAGACCCGGGGTCTATTATAGGTTTTAAAATTGGTGGAATGTAAGAGACCCGGGTCTTGTATACGCCGATTTATGGTACATTCGATCTTGAATTTTATTATATTTAAGCTATCTAGCTATATATATTTGAGATAAACCGATATTTATTCAACTCATATTGTTTTAATGGTTTAATAAAATAATTTAACATAAATAAAATTTATTATTTACAACTTGAAGTTTAAATCCAAGTTCATGAACCAATACCGGGTATATGGATCGGATAAATTCAAGATGTAATGCTTTATAAATAATGAATTATGATTGGTTAGTGATCACGTGCGTGCATTTATGGAGGGAGTTTAATATAGAGGAGCCGAAAAAGTAGCATGCATTTACAGAATATAGAACGTGCATTTATCTATAAGGCCCGTTGTGGCCTGGGTAACTGTCGTGCATTTAGAGAGGTGCTGCATTTAGGGGGGTGCATTTAGGGGGGTGCATTTAGGGGGGTCTAACTGTATATTAAATTTGGTCATACTAGAAGTTCCACTTTATATGATTATATACTTGACTTTATATATCTATTTCTATCAAACCAGGTTGCTAAAAATCTATCACTGGTCTTTTGAATATTATCTAATTTTAAGATTGATAAGAATGAAACCGCCTAAAATTTTTCTAATTGTTTAACGTTTAATTGTATTAACCGGCTGCTTAATTCAGCTGGTATTAGGATAATTTTGGCGGTTAAATGGTTCCAATTCTTAATCTAATTTATAATATTAAAATATCATATTCCTTAGTCTGTAGTTTTTAAGTTAAAACAATTATTTATCAAATTTGTTAATTAAAAATATTAAAGTTTTTACCTTTTTTTTAAAAAAAAAAATAAAATAATAATAATAATAATAATAATAAGGCCACACAAAATTATTTATTTGGTTTTCATATCATAAGTGACCCGACTGCGCTGCTTTTTTTTTTATAGTAAAAAAATTTTTTTTAATAAGGTCGCATGACTTCTTTTTTAAGTAAAAAATTTTTTCCAGACATTGAGAACTCTATAGTCATGAGATATCAGAAAAACTTTATAGTTTAACTAGCCGTTTGAGTTGCTTAAAGAGAGTTCAGGAGTTAGAATAGAGTATGCTATATCCAGGGTTGGCAATAGATATACTCCATTGAAAAAATTGCAAACCAATGGAGCCAATGAAACCAATAGAACCAATGGAGCCAATAGAGCCAATGGAATTAGATATTAGTTATAAACAAATACTATATTATAAGCTAGTTGGCCTCCATTGGCTCCATTCGCAAATTATTCTCAATGGAGCAATGGAGTGATGCCAATAGAGTTGTTCTCCATTCACTCCAATGGATAAATGTGCCAACCCTGGCCATATCATTTTGTATTTCTACATATATTAACCTTTTCATATTAATGGATAGGATTTATACATACTACTAGATTTAGTACTTGTACTAGATTTCATATATCTTAAAGTCTAGTTATTTACTAGTTTTAAATAATAATTATATTTTTAAAAAATCTCTGTAAGTTCTAGTATTAACATTAGTAGATAAGAGATAGATCAAGATAATTCTAAATTTAAAAATCATGTTTAAAAATAGATCAATAGCAATAGTATCTCTAGAATGTATTAAAATTTTATGGATATTTGGTTGTAAATGAGTTCTAATTATAAGACAAGTACTATTTTTGGATGTGAATAAGCTTGCCTAGTAGTAGGTAAAGAGTTCGGAGTTAAGAAATTTCTTTTTAAATGTTTTTGACAATTTTGGTTTTAGTTTAACTAGCAATATATATATTATTATACAAGAAAATCTTTTATTAGAAGTTTTTTCTTCTGGTTATTGTATTCTTGAATATTGTATATTATAATATTAAGCTTTGTAATAGATATAGGTTATAATAGAGCAGGTTGTTTAGTATTAAAAAAATATTTTTTTTTCAGATTCAAAGTGCCTGTTTTGGGGCATATGATTTATTCGGTTTATGCATCATAAATTACACTTGGATGAGAGTACAACTAGCTACATGTACACTTTTGGTGTCTAATTTAAGTGGTCCACCTGAAGGTTTCATACTAGCTGCTATACCTGCAACCCAACTATGGGAATTGACTATTTAAACCATCTGATCTTCCATTTCTCATCTAACTTTCAACCAATTTGCCAGACATTTGCATATCTATGCTGTCAGTTCAGACACTGGGTTTTTTTCTCAAGAGCCCTTAGTTATACCCAAAGGTACAATTCGGCTTATCCTTAACAGAAAACTTGATAGAGTAGTATCTGTTCTATTACACTTCGGTAACTTGTACATTCACTAAGGCTTACACTTGGGGATACCCTGCAATTGCTACTATTACCTACTTCTGCTTTTGTAAAGTTTTTCCAATCCTAGTACCCACTATTACCTTCCTACTGGTTCTTCTTCTATGTATTCCAAACTTCTGATTCAGTTAGCCCAGAAGGGTTAATCTATCTAGTATTAGGTGCTATTATAGTTTTTCTTCTCCTGGTCCCTACTTCTGAAACATAAGTTCTTTTCTTCTAGTACAACTTTGGTGGCCAGGTTGGTGGACCCTTTCTTTCAAAGGTCTTTGACATTTAGTTCTTCAGCTCCAGTTTCTAATACTTCAGTTTTTTGTAGTACTATTAAAAATCTTTGCTATCTTTTTACTTGGAACTTGCTAAATGGGTTTTTGTTTTTCTGGTTTCTCGGATTTGTTTGTATAATAGGCCACAACTATGCCTGAAAGCTCCTATTTGAAATAGTCAACCAAGGCTACAGGTAATGCAATTAGACAATTTGCCAAATATGGATAGTATCGATTACACCTTTTATAGTATAAAAATATTAATCAGATGTTTCTAGGCATTTTGGTTATATGTTAATTAGCCAATCAGATTATGATCTTTAATTTTTAAAAATTTGAGAATTTGTAGTAATATATAACAAAAATATTTAGTAATAAAAAATTTTTTAAACTTTTCCAAATTTTTAAAATAAATAAAACTTAGCACAACGCAACTTTATTTAATATACTAAGATCGATTTACTTAGTACAAAATTCATTATAGTTATTTTTTTGCAAAAAACAAATACAATGATATCTTGTCAATTACTAATCTGAATTAAGCAATTTTTATACCATTTGATTCATCTCAATAAGATAAATTGAATAGTATAAAAATTACTAAACTACCAATTTTTAAATTTCTTAAAATTATTCTCATTAGTATCAAAGTAGGACTTTTGATTTTTTTTGACTAAACCTACAAGATGCTCATGAAACTAATTATTTATAATATAATATATTAAACAGATTAAATAAAAATCAAGCCCAAGAAATAATTATAATAAGGGGGCTTTTAAAAATTATGTAATAATCTGCGGTCGATAGCAGTGAAAAAGATTTGAAATTTTTTTTTGTTCTTTGGGACATAAAATATTAAATTTATGTTCCCAAAAAATTTTTAAAGTTCCTATAGCTAAATTTCTCTCTCTTTCTTTTTCTTTCTTTCTCTCTCTCTTTCTCTCTCTCTTTTTCTCTCTCTCTCTCTTTTTCTCTCTCTCTCTCTTTTTCTTTCTCTCTTTCTTTCTCTTTCTTTCTCTCTCTTTCTCTCTCTCTCTCTTTATCTCCCTCTCTCTCTTTCTCTCTCTCTTTCTCTCTTTCTCTTTTTTTTTTTCTCTCTCTCTCTTTTTCTCTCCTTTATACAAAAAACTATCTCTATAGGGAACACAAATTATAACTTTTATGTTCCCACTTTGTTTCTAATAGGGAATATAAATTCTAAATTTAGTGTTTCTAAATTTTTTTAAATGTTTCTGGAAACACTAGGAACATCAAATCTTTAACACTGGTCGATAGTGTAAGTAGTTACGCTCCCTTGTCTCCAAACACAAGGTTGCCGGTTCAAGCCCTACTGGAGGACAAAAAAAACTATATGAGGTTATAAGACAGACGAGCTTGAACTAGAATACTAGAACCATGGTTAGAAAATCTTAACCACAAATAGTGTGTCATCTGTAGTACTATAAAATCTCTTCAGCAGATCTCAGCTGAAGAAGGACCTCAAAATATACATAGATAGGTCAGATATGAGTTTGCTTATTTTTGAGGTTTTTATACAGATCATTTCTATTTATAGTAATTTTTTGCTTATTTTTGAAGTTTTTTCTACAGATCTTTCCTTTTTTAGTAATTCTATAATTAACCTGACCTATCTATGTATATTTCAGGGTCCTGCTAAAGACAAAATGAATACCTCTGGTAGAAATCCGATTGAACATGAATACCTCTAGCGAAATTCTGGTCAAATATGAATACTTCTGGTACAATTCTGGTCGAATTAAATCTCTCGGTAGTAAATGGGTTAGCCAGTTAATAACCGGTTGGGTAAATAGAAATAGGATCTTTACTTTTTTTTTTTTTTTTAACTTTACAACCATGCTCTACTTTATTAGCAGTTTACGTAAAAAAATACATGAACTAAAAACTAACTATAATATAGGCTAATACCCGGCTTACTCCACTAGTGCCCAGGTACGGTTGTTGCACTGATGTTTGATAGTCTCGCAGCGACATACGATTTTTCTTATATATTTCTACGAGAGCATGTTCAGGTCCTCAGCTACCTTCAAAACGAAATTCTACATAAAAAAAAAAACTACTTTCGCATCCACCAACTTACTATATGCGAACCTCTTATTTGACTTAACATTGAGTTCTCGACTAACTCATTCACTGAGTTCTCCACCTCCTGTTTCTTCTGTTTTTTCCGCTCTTTATCTTTTCTTTCAGCTTCCATGAGTTCCGGAACGCGTGGCTCCTTGTTTCGAACTTCAAAAACCTTACGTTTTCTTTTCAAAGATCTCTCTATACCGGCACCTTTTTCCCACTTGATGACTTCATTGCATCTCTCCTTCCAAATAACACGATAGAAACCCTCCTGTACTACATACAAAAATGCATCTATACAAGTTTTTGTGTCCTTTCTAGACAGTCCCTTCTTGTAAAATAACTCGATTTTCTCTCTTTCTACAAGACCACTTAAATAAACTTCTCTTTCCTTGAAGCGAACTTCTTTACTATCACTTAACAGAATTTCACTTAATTCCCAAACACTTAACAGGAAACTTGCTTCGTCCGAGAGTACTGCCCATGCAGCACTCAGTGCTGTGTTTTCTGTCTCCTGCCAAAAATTCTCTGCAAAACTACAACGAATTAAATGTTTCATGGTTTCCTTAGTCTCCTCCTTGCACAAAATGCAGTTTGGTGACTTATACAACCAAGGTTTACGGGCATGCAACTCATTCAGTGTTGGGAGAAGTTGGAACATTCCTTTGATTCGTAGTATTAATTTGAAACTGCTTTCCATTCCTCTACATCTGACTCCTCCCAATTCCTTTAGCCTTGCCCATCTGTAGGCCCAGTCTAGCTTATCACTATTATGATTATATTCTGCTGCTAGACTTCTACTCGAAAGAAGGCATCTTCCCTCGACGGCTCTTCTCTTTAACCGCAAAATAAACTTATACGGACAGGTGTCGATATGTTTTCCATTCCACCACAGAGATGCATTCCAACGTGTGGGATTGGTAGGTATCCACTTCCAGTCTTCTTCTAAATGCGCCGCTTCTTTTGCTAACCTGTCTGCAAGTTCGTTCCATACTATACCACTGTGAGCCTTGACTTTACAAAGCTCTAAGGAGAGATTTTTGACTTGGACTACCTCATAAATCTTGTCAAGAATTGACCTGTTTTTCAATTTAAGGCTCTTCTTGAAACTTCGTGACCTGAACACATTCTCAATACTACTAATCGCTGCTAAACTATCTGTCTTAACTACAACTACAGAATCTAATTTTACTACTAACAGCGCACAAAGAATTGCAACCAATTCAGATCTCGTCGATGAAGGCCAATCGGCCACCCTGATTTTCCCTAACAAATTTACCGTCTCCTCCTCTTTATCTACTTGTACCCAAGCAGAACCCATTCTATCTTCAATACCTTCCTCCTCCTTATACCAAGAACCATCAGTATAAAAGACATAATCTGATCTTTCCTCCTGTATATTTTTTCCAACCATACCTAATAGTAAATTCGTAATTTTACTACTTAACCCTTGTTTTTTAATTATTTCAAATTCTATTCTGTTAACTTCTACCGCCATAGCTAATCTTTCTGTACTATTTTGATCTTTAGGTGCATTTTTATAAGCCGTATGCCTATAATAGCTCAAAGGGAATGACATTAACCAGTTGTTCTCCTTTTTGACTATGCCATCTATTCTGCTAATACACTCTTTCATTTCTATTGAGAATTGGCAATCATTCTCTTTTCCACCTTTATTTAAAGCACAGCCTTTACACCTATTTATTCTAACCGCACCTTTCACTTTTTGGGTTTCGACCCAATGCTCTACTATGGCTTTGCGCGTGAACTTTTTGCTAATGCGTCCCAGAACGTGTGTAATTGAATTTTCCTTTCTTACTACTACCCAATCCTTGCACCTTTTATCATTACGAACTTTTTTCCTTATTGGTGACGAAAGCTTACTACTTTCACCTTCTAGTCGGTATTCCCTTTTAAGCTCCCTTGAGGACTTGTTTATCATAACCCTTTCTTCGATCCTGCTGAACCAATCAGGTGTCTTTCCCCTCATGCTTCTTTCCCTTATACCTCTGACTTGCTGCCATGACATCAAACTTGTGCCTGTCGGGTCTATTAACTGGTTCAGTGATACCAACTCCAAACTAACCCTTGTGTTCATCGAGTTCTTTATCGCTCTTTCATCCAGAAAACTTACAATCGCAACCTCTTTGTTATACACCTCGTTCTGAATACTTTGGGTTTCGAACTTTAAGTTGATTAATTTGCATTTTTCAATCACATTGCATGAAAGATTTCCCTTCCAGAGAGTAGCATGCCACGCATCAAAAGGCACACTACGTACATCCTGCAAAATACCCGCCTTGATTGCACCTTGTTTTATTCTTAGCTCTGCCAGGCTTTCTAAACCTTCATTACTGTTTAGCCTTTTTAAGAGACTCGTCGCCTGCTTAGCCAACAAAGAGCTTGCCAAGGATTTGAAGCCCAGAATACCTCCGTGAAATATTATATCATTTGGTGCGGTTTGTGCTATGCCTAACTTTTTTTTACATAGGCGGATTATTGGCTGGTGTATATTTTCTAGGTCCTTTTCTGATAGGGCTGTGGCCTGTAAAATATATTCTAATTTTGGAAGAAGCACCTGATTGTTTATATAGCTTAGCTGACTAGCTGTCACCTTTTTCTTTTCTAATACATGCGTAAACAATCCAACAATCTTCTTTACTTTCCTTTTAATATTAGCTAAATCCTTGGATGTGTGCAAGTATATACCCAGGAATTTTACATCATATAATTTGGGTTCTGCAAATAATTTCGTTTTGCAGAAAAAGACACAGCTTTCTTCCTTTGGAAGCTTCGAGTTGATTATTACCAGCTTGGACTTGCTGCCATTAATTTCGATGTCATTAATTTGGAAGAACTGCTCTGCAATATTAATTGTTCTTTCTAATTGCTCCTTTGAGCATGCAATCCATGTTGTGTCATCGGCATATGCTAGAACAGCCTGCCGCATGTTTAATCCTCTTTCCTTGTCTATGTTTGCCTTGAAACTATTTACTTTAGCAGTATAGCCCAGGAACTTGTCCTTCTGGACCCTAACTAACAGAGGATCGTAAAAAATTCTCCACACCAAGGGAGAGATAACCTCACCTTGGTCAATACCGTCCTCAGCTACGAACTCTTCTGTATGGCCGTAATCCGTTATTACTTGCATACGCCTCTTACTGAATAGGTTAATTACAAAATTAATTACAGTTCCTGGAAGCCTTATTCTCCGCATCGATTTTTCAAGCATCACAAGACTAACAGAATCAAACGCCTTCTTCATATCTTGGAAAAGGAGCCACATTTCCTTCTTTTTCTCATGGGCCTCTTCGAGGAACGAGTTTAAGATATGAATAGGCTCCTCTGTTGAATTTTCTGGTAGACCTGCAAAATTAGGTCCTTGCAAAATGTTCTTGTCTTTAATTATCGCACTTAATCTCTTTGTTATGATTCTAGTTACGCACTTACGGAAGGCTTCCAATAATGCGATTGGTCTCACCCTATTCAACTCAAAACCCCAATCTTCCCCCTTCGGAATCGTATAAATTTGTGCGACTTTCCATTTGTTTGGAATATTTCCTTGCACAAGACAAATATTTGCAAAATTTTTGAAAGCTGTATGCACTCGAAGATCCGCTTGTTTAATTAACTCGTAAGTAATATTGGATACCCCTGGTGCCGAATTTGTTCTAACCTCATTAAGCATTAAGAGCCATTCCTCTAACTCTACCGGTAACAGAACCGGCTCATACCATTCTTCTTGAATCCCACTTAGTGGTTGATAAATACTTCTCCACTCTTCGTTCAGTAGGTCTAGTCGAGGATTCCTTCTTCTGAACTGTTCCTTAAAATGCTTGTTGGTCTTGGATAGAACTTCACTGGGTTCGGAGATTAACTCATATTCATCATTCTCCTTGATTAATATTCGGTCCAAAACTACCTTATTAAATGGCCTTTCGAGAAGACTTCTTAGCATTTTCTTCTGCTCATCTACAATCATTTCGCATCTTTTTTGCACGTACTTTTTGATTTCCTTTTCTCTATGCAATTTTTCTTCACTAATCAATTTGCCTTCTATTGCTTTCCACCACAAAGATGCACTATTAAGCCAAATATTAACATGTTCCAGATTGATATTTGGTATCCCCGTACCTGCACTGGAATTAATACTTTTGATTTTATTATTCCAGCTGCTGATCATGTGATGCGCATTCTTGTTGTTTGCAACACTTTTGATTAATCTGCCAAACTCTTTGGCCACTTTTTTGGTAGACGACTCCTTATCCTTTTTGACAGAATTCTTTTTATTTTGAATTTTTTTCTTTGGCAATGTTTCTATTGCTGCCTTCCAAATTGCAGCCTCGATTATGTCCCATAATTGATCTATGCAGACTCTTTGCTCAGGTACCTGATATGACTCTTCGGTTTGTTCATCCTTTAGTAGCCATTGTGGCAAATTCTTTTTGATCTTATTCCATAGCGCCGTTCTGTAATTGTCCCAATTTTCCTTCGTTGCCTTGTCAAGCTTCCAAACCATTCGTGATGAGGAAGTTTGCCCTGCTCTGCACTTTGAGTCTGCGCAATTACTGCGATCCAAAAGAATTTCAACTATGGGCAATTCATGATCACTACCTGTTACTGTTCCCATTTCGATGATATCTGCTTTTAAAGCCTTGCTCATTAAGTTTTCTGACAACCATATTTGGTCTATCCTTGTACTTGTATGACCGTTACTCCAAGTGTACTTTCTGGCCCTGGGATTTAGCCTTCTAAAAGCATCTACAAAGGATTTCTTTTCCATCCATGTGAAAAGAGAACAACGTTTGAGGTTTGTTGTTTGTGAGGACTTATCCAATAGTTTGTTGGGTATACGATTAAAGTCCCCCATTATAACGATTTGCCAGGTCTTCTCATTTTTATTAACTATTTCTTGGATTTTTCCGATGACCATTGTTGCACATGTCTCATCACTTGGAGGTATGTAAGCTACAATTATTAGTAGTTTACACTTTTTAAAGAAAATATATGCACACATTAAATATTCATTAAATCGTTCTATTTTCCCTATATGTTGCTCAATGTTTCTGTGTATCAAAAGTCCTACGCCTGACCCTTTGAGTTTGTCAGGTGATGCACTCGACCAAAAACTTCTAAAATTGCCCAGATCTTTTGCCATAAACTTCGCCTCTCTTTCACCCAAATTCGTTTCTGCTATTCCAATTATATCTACTTTTTCCTCAATAGCCCATGAAATTAAAAAATCTACTCTATGAAATTGTGTTTTAAGTCCATTAATATTATGAAACGCAACCCCTATGCTCCTTCCCTGAACCCCACCAAATGGTGCAACATCCTTACACCCCTTAGAAGTTGCACCATTCTCTATTACAACTGGGGCGCCCTTCAGGAGCGACAGGGCCTTTCCAGCCCTTGTTTTTCTTCAATTCTATTAAGACGTCTCAGAATTTCTTCTAGAATACTTTTTTCCTCAAATTTGGTGCTTCGGGAGGGTGCACAATGTACATTTTCTTTTGTAAATCCTGTTTCTGCTATTGCACTTTTGTTACTATATTGCGTTTCTCTTAATACATTCTTTCCTTTTCTGTTTTCGCGAGAATGACTCCTCGATCTAGCTTCTAGTGGCACTTTCTTTCTGGGTTTGGTTAGGTTATCTATTCCTACTATACTTTCTTGTTCTTCCGCCAAAGTAGCGTACTTCTTTTTTCCATAAAATTCTCTACTTTCATTAATCTGTCTATCACTTTCATTTCTCAAGTTTAATACGTATTTTTTACCGGTTTCTTTCCAAAAGAGAGAGTTACTTCCATAATTGACTTGAGTTAGGACCGCTTTCTCAAGATCCTCTTTACAATCAAAGTATACAAAAGCTGACCCCCTCGGATTACCATTACTATTTACTGGTATAAAGATTGTTTTTGCTTTGACTTGTTTTAGTTGTCTGAATAATAAGACCTCCATCGTATTTCTTGGAATACCACCTAATACTGCTCTAAATGACTTTCTTTCTTCCATGATCTTTTCTTGCTTTATACCCTTCGAGATTCTAGTAAGCCATCTACCTATTGGAAGTGCCCATGTATTCTCGAGTATATTCTTGTATCTTTGGTTTTTGAGTGTTAAATCCACAACTGCTGTTTTATTGAACTTATTTGTTGTCCAAGTAATATTCTTAACTTTTCCATAGCAACCCATTAGTTTTTTGATTGATACATTGTCATTTTTGAGTGGAACATCCCAAATTGTATAGGTTTCTTGCATACCTAAAGCCTCTTGTTTATACTGAGTAAAGTTGTTTTCTTCCTTGTTTTGGTCCACATTTACTTGAAATTCTTTGTCTTCTAACGACATCATTACGTCTTCCTCTGGATTCTCTGGTTTCTCTAATTGTTGAACCTGTTTTCCATCTTCGATTTCATATTTGAGCTTAAGCTCATCTTTCAAGACTTGAGTTCCATAATCTATCGTTCCACACTCTAGCTGAAGGAGAGTTTCTATCCTAGCCTGATTTTTTGCTTCTGTAGAATCAACACTTTCCTTCAACTCCTTTCTTTGAATTTCACCGAGTTGCTTTTCTGATAGTTTTGTATAGCATTCCAAAAAATGCCTTATAATACAAATTTCTTCCGCTGTAATGGTTTGTATGGTTTTTGCTAATTCTTGGTCTACTATCTGTGTTCTTACACATTCTCTTTTTAATAAGTCTAAACAACCTGTACCACCATACTTTATATCTTGGCACCCCTTCTTAAGAAATCCAACCTTCCATTCTGGAACTTGCATTCTGTCCATTGATTATCTCAATATTTGGTACACAAGATTTGATTTGTTGTGCATGTGACAAGTTTGTTTATTTTCAGTTTGTTTACTTCGTTTATTGTTTTGTTATTTATGCAGATCACGCGATTGTTTTGTTTGTTTGTTGTTTTAGTGATCTACAATTCAGGGTTAAGCCCAATCCCCAAAAATTTTCAAAAAATTTTTTCGAAAAAATTTGAAGTTTAAGTTTGTCAGCTAGTATTGTCCTTTTTCTTTTAAGTTGTACTAGCAAACTCTATATTATTTTTGCTTGTCCTTCTTTTTCCTTAGGGTGTTTTTGGCTGTTTCCTAAGTTACTTATCTCGTTTTCAGCTTTTTTCCTTTCTGCCAGATTTGGAAAAGTTGATTAGCGGAGAGAGTTCCCTGGTCGATTACGGTTTCGCGAATAGGATCTTTACTATAAATAGTAAAATATATATATAATATATATAAATGAGGTACTGACTGGCGCTATCTAGGGAATCATGTGTTAGAGAACTGCGGACTCGAGTACAGGGTCCTACACTGCAGAGCTAGGGAACCAGGCTGACATATGACAGACTTAACACATGGGTATATTAGTTTGGTACATAAAATGATATAATTAATAGATGAGTGCCAACTGCGCCCTAGTAGGACCTCAAAGAACTCTGATACAACTCAGATGATTCTAAAAAAGGAAATTTTGTATAGAAATTCATCTAACATTGTATTTTTATATACTGTACCACACTGAGCAAAAGACCCTAGGTCTAATACAAGATCCCTAGTCAAAAACTTACAAAGTACTCACGAGTATCTCATTTGATAACGAGTATTTTGTACAGTGGGATCTTTTGACAGGGTATTTTGTGTGAGGGTATTTGTTGGGGGTGTCATATGGATTACCAGTAATTATGCAAAATATTGTTAATTAAAAACAGTTCGTCAAAACTGTTGCACTAAAAAATGGCTTTTTTTTTAAAAAAAAAATGGTTTTTTTTTTTTAAAAAAAAAATTGGCTTTTTTTTTTAAAAAAAAAAAAAATCGTTTTCTTTTTTTTTTAAAAAAAATTTTTTACAGTACTTATANGGTCTTATTGAATAAATAAATTTATACCACAATACCGAAACTATTCTGAATAACTTGTTTAAGGATACTTTGCCACATACTGCACATAGCCCTATGTTTTTACATTGTCTATATTCTTGTTTTTTATTCGTGCTTAAATTTCTATTAATTACAACCAACTCAGTATAATGTTTATAACAAAGTTGATCACTAAGTTTTTATGCTTGTGGGATCTTAAAAAACAGTTGTGGGATCTAGTCTTGTCGAATGCTGTTAAGATCATTCCAGTAGGTTAAAATAAAATTGTTTCACCTTTTTTTTTTACCTAAAAAAGGTTTTCTTATCGCAGCTATTAATGTTTATGAGGTCGTCAGCTGTACAAGTATAGTTAAATCACATTGTTGCGGTTTGTATAATTTTGTGACCCTATGATTAATTTTTTTTTATTAATTGCGATCACGATTGCTAGCAATAATGATCACAATCACAATCATTTTAAACATAAAAAAATTAATCATAGGAGTCACAAAATTATGCAAACCGCAATAAATCACAAGTTCTAAAACTATGCACTCTATTGTACATCTCTGCATATTTTTGATAATAAATAAAAATCTTATACTAGTATATCGATATACCATATTTTGAAATATATTTTAGATTGTGAGATTCGTGATAAGAAAATATTTTAAAATGTATCAACTTATCTAGACTCGCCTGGAAATTTTCACTAGTTATTTATATAAAGCCAAAAAATAAGGCTATGTTTTCTTTTTTTTTTATTAATATGTGAGTTCTAAGCATTCGTCTTATAGAATACTTGAATTAGGACAAAAAAATTATCTTAAAACTATAATAGAAATATAATTTTTTTTTTTAAAAAAAAAAAAGCGATTTTTAAAAATTTATAATAGTTAAATATGGTATATAGGTTAAGGTTGCTCTCAAGCACCAACATTTCGATCACTAGCAAATCTCATTGAGATGCTACAATATACCCGGACCTTTTACAAAATCCTGGACCAAATAATTGCAAAGTACCCAGGTATTATACTTGGTGAAAAAAAGATGGCATGTAAAATACCCAGATCTTTTGCATGGGGGTACTCAGAAAAGGGGATCTTTTGTTCAGTGCGGTACGGTAGTAAATTTTCAAATTTTGCTCTATTTTATACATTTATTTGGCTAAAATGCTGCTAAAATTATACAAACTCAAATCTGAGTTGTATCAGAGTTCTTCGGGGTCCTGCCCTAGTGATAGTGCTAGGAAAATTAAAAAAAAAATTAGGTAATATTTTGTTCCTAATAAATTTCAAAATTTTATCCTACCCACCCATATTTGATACTCTATTAGCCAATCAAATTTTAAATTTTTTCAAATTTATTCATATATTTCAATTTATGAAATTAATAATTACTATTGCTCTAATGGACCAATTTAGATGAATTAACTACCAAAATGTTCATCTTACTGAGATGATTCTAACAAGCCCAAAATCATTAAAATCAAATTACAGGATCCCAAGATCATTTAACTTTTGTGTAATTTTAATACAGTAGTGATTTTTTAAAATCACTAAGTAAATTTTTTAATATTGAATAACTTTTGATCCACTAGCCCGTTTTGGATGATTTAACTACCAAAATGTTTGTCTCAGTGAGGCAATTCTAACAAGCCCAAAATTGCTTAATTCTAATTACAGGATTCCAAGATCGATAAAAATTTGTATTGTTAAACAAACAATAAAATCTTTATTGATCTTGGAATCCTGTAATTAGAATTTAGCAAATTTGGGCTTGTTAAAAGTGTCTCACTGAGATGAACATTCTAGTAGTTAAATTATCCAAAACAGGCCAGTAGATCAAAAGTTATTCAATATTAAAAAAAATTTACTTAGTGATTTTAAAAAATTACTATTAAAATTACACAAAAGTTGAATGATCTTGGGACCCTGGGCTTGTTAGAATCATTTCAGCGAGACGAACATTTGGTAATTAAATCATCTAAATTGCTTTAGTAGAACAATAGTTATTAATAATTTATAATTTTATACTTTTGGTTAGAATTATAAAAATTTAACAGAAATATAATTATAACCTGATATTTTTGGGACTCTACCCACCCACCAAAAAATTACATAATTTCTGGAAAACCTAATGTTAATTGTATTAACTGCTAATAAACTACTTGAATTTTGCCATTTTTTCTTCACAAAAGCTTAATCAGACTTCTTTATATGTGTCAATCAAACTTGTAAATATATATTTAAATTTTGATGTTTTTTTTTGAGTAGCTAGACTTCAAAAAAAAAAAAAAATTACGAACTAGTTTTAGTTAGTAACTTATCCATTTTTGTTTAACAATATGCAAAAAATTTGTAATTTTAAGCTCTTATATACCTTTTTTAAGAATAGTTAATAGAAGGAATTAAGTGGGATTAAATAATATAGGTGTTTAATACTATCTATTTGTATATCATTTAGTATTTAATTAATAAAAATTTTTTAAAACTCTAAAACAAGTACAATGTATGATGACATATCTAAGAACCAATCAAATTCATGAAATCATACATTGATCATTCTAAAATGTGATTTCCTAATTTGGGGGATGGCTAAAGCCAGGTGCGTTCATATATTTTTTGATTATTTAATTAAAATTAGTGTAAGAGTTAGTTAGGATTAGAGTTAGGGCTTTGCTTATAAGTAAAATTGTCTTCTCGGCATTTTTTATTAATGCTTCTAGACAGGTTTAGACACTCATTTTTTGTATTTTCGGCGTTTTTCACTTTTTTTCTTTGTTTTTGTCTCGTCAGGCTGATCTGTAAAGATCAAATTTTATGGTTTGATTGGCTTTCTATCACGTGAACGCACCTGGCTTTAGACGACCCCTAATTTGGCAAATTGTTAGTCTGTTATATACCAACTAATTGATAAGAAAAGGAATGCTAATGATGTAAAGTACTCCAGAGTAACTGTGGAGTATAACCCACTCTATACCAGTATGGTCTAGATATGACACCACCTCAGATTACTAAAATAAAAATAATTGCTCTAGAGTAATACCACTAATACAAAATAGATTATACTCTGGAGTATTATTATATATATATTTTTACTATATTTTCCCAAAATAAGATAGTATATTTTTAGGAAAATATGGTACTATAAACTCCAGAATATTATATAGTGCTTAGCACATAGTACTCCGGGTTATACTCTGAGTTATACTCCAAGTTACTTTGGAATATGCTTTGATTTATACTTTAGTGTGGTGTGGTGTTAAAGGATACTCTGCCAGAGTATGCACCACACCACCCAGGAGCACTTTATTAACATCTTTAGATGAGAAGCAGTTATTGAAACACAGGTATTTTTTTTCAAAGTGTTACTAGTAGGATTTGAACTCTAGACCTGCCATTTGGAGATGACAACTTACCAACTTAAAAAAAAAATATATTTTTTTTTTAAATGTTAAAGGTGAGACCTAAAAAAATATTTTTTATACTGTAGTAATATATATATTTTAACCTTTTATTACACTAAAGTTTTTAAAAAATTTTCTTAACAAAGTTAATAAAACAAATCTAAAATTAAATACTTTATTAAATATATAAAAAATTATAATTTAGTGCATCCCTAATTACAGGGTATAAATTAGTGATTAACTGTTAAATTAGTTGTTTTTTTTTTTACTTTTTGTCTTTTTGCTTTAACACATTATACTGTACTAACTAATTTTTTTTAATACCAATTTCAAATTGTATTCATATGGGCTGATTTTGTTAATTGCTAATAACTCTTGATCTACTAATTCGTTTTGAATGATTTAACTACCAAAATGTTCGCCTCAATAAGATGATTCTAATGAATTCAAAATCATCAAAATCCAATTACAGGATACTGAGATCAATTAAGTTTTGTGTAATTTTAATAAGAATTTTTAAAATACTATGTAAATATCTTTAATCTTGAATAACTTTGGATCTACTGGTCCGTTTTAGATGATTTAACTACCAAAATGTTTGTCTCAACAAGCCGATTCTGATGAATCCAAAATCATTAAAATCCAAGCACAGAATTCTGAGATTGCTACAGATTTTTTATTTGTAAACAAACCAATCAAACTGGTCAGGTGACCAGTTTGATTGGTTTGTTTACAATATAAAAACCTGTAGCGATCTTGCGATCCCATAATTGGATTTTAATAATTTTGGATTCATTAGAATTGGCTTGCTGAGACAAACATTTTGTTAGTTAAATCATCTAAAACGGACCAGTAGATCCAAAGTTATTCAAGATTAAAGATATTTACATAGTATTTTAAAAATTCTTATTAAAATTATACAAACTTTAATTGATCTCAGGATCCTGTGATTGGATTTTGATTATTTTGGATTCATTCGAATTGTCTTATTGAGACGAACATTTTGGTAGTTAAATCATGCAAAGCAGATTAGTAAATCAAGAGTTATTAGAAATTAACAAAATCAGCTCATATGTGTTTATATCTGTTTGTAAAAGCTATTGTTTTGGTGCTATTACTAGTATTGTTGTTGTTATAATTAGTAAGTTGTATTGTTGGTATTATTTTTACTATAGTTAAAAAAGATTTCATCATTTTGGATACAATTGTTGTTTTGTACTGATATGAATTTTGTATTGTATGGTTTCTTGGCTTGTAACATGTTTAAAGTTTTTGAAATATCTTAAGGGTATATGTTTTCTTTGTATCTTGTTATTTATTTTTTGTGCAAATCTTTGTATATGTTAACCAATATTTTCTTTTTATAGATTATTTTTCTGTTATTGGCATTGTTATTATTTGTATAGTGAAAATATTTTATTGTTGGTATTGTCATTTGCACAATATATTAAATGTTTATTTACTGAATTGGTAATAAATATTTGGTTTTTGCAATGGGTATAAAAAGGCAATTATAGTCATTGTAATTTTGAGTATAGGTTGTTTATTTTAGTTTTGTAAATTGTAGAGAAATATAAAACTTGTTTTGTATTTTTTTCCTTTTCATTGTTTTGGGTTTGTTTCTATTTTTTTTGCTTTTACTAATATTTTTTTCTTTTTTGATGCTATTACACAATACCTTTGTCGTTTATATTATTATAATCATAATAGTAAATACTTTTATTTAGTTATTAATACTATTGTTATAACTTGTAACTGGTGTATTCTCATTATAAAATTTTGTTGAGTCATTAGAATAGGAATAGGGTTAGAATAAGTTAGAGTAGATTAGTTGTAATAGTATTAAATATTTAAAAAAGAAAATGAAGTGGAGGTAATAGCTGAAGCAAAGCAACTACAGGGTAAGTGAAACAAGCTCTATTTGTATTGCTAAGTATAAGCAAAGCAATATAAGCTGTGTTAAATATAACAAAGTAATAGATTTATATGTAGCTATGGGCCAGTGCAAAAAGATTTGTATCTCAAATAGCTTTGACTTAAATATTTTTTGTACAAATTAATTTTTAATTTTTTTAATTTAATATACAACATACTTATCAAGTTACCGGATTGATAAAAATAATTTTTTTTTGATTATTTTATTGATAAAATAAAAAAATTTATTAATAGTAACTTTTTTTAAAAACATTTACTATATAATTTACTATAGTAATTTATAGGACCCCGAAGGACTCTAATATAACTCAGAGGTTACTAAAAAAGGAGGTCGGCTAAAGCGGAGTGAGTTTTGATTGTTTATATGCATGATATCGATCAGTGAATGATTATCTACATTTACGAACAAAATTTGGTATTTTTTATATTTTTTAGCAAAGGTTTCTCAACAGCTATGTAATTAAACTTAATAAAAAATTTTTTATTCAATTCTACAAGCTTGCAGAATTGGAATAAAAAAAGAATCATTGAGTTTGGCCTGGTAGTTATTGAGAAACTTTTGTTTAACGTTTAAAAAAAATCATCAAATCTAAGAGAAACAGATATATGGTTACGATCATGTTTTTTAAAATTTAAATAAAAATTTCT
>QKWP01000519.1:46105-73764 GCA_003550325.1 Gigaspora rosea | reverse complement strand
AAATTAAATCAAAAAACCCTCTGACAAATTGATAGATTTTTAGATAAACTACATTTCTGTCAGAGGAATTTTTTTTATTTTTAATTTTAAGGAAGTTATAAGGCATTAAAGTTTATATGAGTTTCAAAAATTGGCGTTTAATATAAAAAAAAAGAAAACATATATAGGTTTTTAGCCAATTAAAATCAATTGTACAAAAATTAGCCAATCAGAATTGATTATATAAGCACCCAAAATTGGCGCCTATATGTATAGATTGGATGTCTTTTACTGTCCCGTACTATACCAAAATGATCCTCTCAATAAGAGGATTCTAGCAAGTCCAAAATCGTTTAGAAGTCCGAACCGGATACAATTTCTTCACTCGGGCCACCTGTGTAAATTGAAATCAGGTGATCCGGATGAAAATGGGTTTTATAGATGTTATGCGTCATTATTGATTCCTGTCAGTTCGGAATCATTTTTGAATCAACGAATGATTTTCACTTATTGATAAAGCGAAAATGAAAATAAAAAACAAATATTTACTATTTATAGTTTATTCTTTCGTTTAGAATAATTATGATACTATAAATTCGTGAATCTCTTAAACAAATACTAGAAATTTGACAAGTTGCTGGTTTAAAAGTTAAAAATCAGTAATTTATCTGTAAGATTGTAAGATAAAGCCAAACTAAATAAAATCATGTACTCAAACTTTGTGAATTTGCAAAATATCCATATCTAATTTAATAAGGTGAAACAACAAAATAATTGCCCTGTGAAGGTATTCATTTTTGTTAAGGCAAATGTTAATAAGTCATATACTCTCAGTCAATCTTCAAAGTAAAGTTTCGAGTCAAATAGCAATAAAGTGGGCTTTGCTATTAAATGAAGCGACATGATTTAATATACAAAACGAATTACTGAATTATTCAACATGAATTAACATACCAACCGATTTGACACGGGTTACAAATCAGTGATCCGGGTCACCCGTTTTGACATGGGTGACCCGGTTTACTATAACCCGGTTCGGAACTCTAAAATCGTTAAAATCCAATTACAGGATCCTGTGATCAGAATAGATTTGTATTACTATAAAAGTTCTATAATTTATTAAATAATTATAACTCATTTGTAGCAATACAAATTTATTGCAATTTTATGATCCTGTGATTGGATTTTAACGATTTTGGGCTTGTTAGAATCCTCTTATTGAGAGAATCATTTTGGTACTAAAATCAGTGAAATTGGCCCAGTATATCAGAAGTTATTAACAATTAAAAATTAATTTTTAATTGTTAATAACTTCTGATCTACTGGATCAATTTCAATAATTTTATCACCAAAATGATCCTCTCAATAAGAGGATTCTAACAAGACCAAAATCATTAAAATCCAATCACAGGATCCTAAGATCAAAATAAATTTGTTTTTTTTATTGTTAAGATAAGGTCATACCTCTAGACTTTATTGAATGTATATTAATCGTTGCAATATATTGCTTGCAATTATTATACTATCTACTAAGAATCAAGACTTGAACTATTTTATCCATAACCTAAACCTACCAGAGCCTACCATATTACTATTTATATAGCTAGCCTGGTTTTGGACATTCCTTTTCTTCAACCAACAGTTAGTATTCACATGTTCACTACTTTACTCACATTTCTTAATATTATTATTTCCAATTTAGTATATGTGATTCCAGGTAGGCACTTTCTGCTTCCAAATTGGTATATCCAGTTCCTTACTAGCGTACCTTTCAGGAGTTCATATCTCAAGCCATGCAGCCACCTTTACCACATTGGGTAAGTATCTCAAGCCTGCATGCTGCTACAACTAGCCAATTTTCCTGCAACTTGGAGACCCAGGATTTAACGTTCCAAATTTAAAAATGTGCGAACGACTGTACTTCCCACTATGGTGGCAAGTATCCAAGCATGTTTCGCCAAAGCTTCCAGTTTCTAATATAGTTGGATAGCATTATGAGGCCCAGCCAACCCGACTTTTGTACCACTACATATACTTATAGAGGTCTGACTTGTTCAAAAAATAAGTATTTAAATATTCATTTGTTCAATATTTTATTATTTGAATATTCATTCAAAAATTTTGACTGATATTCGAATATTTACTGAATATTCATTGAATATTAAATATATTTCAATTTTAAAAAATTATATAACTATCTCACTTAAATTAGCCAATAAAATTGCAAATAAATTATTAAAAAATAAAATTTTAAAATTATATATATATATATATATTCAATGAATATTCAATAAATATATTCAGTGAAATTTTAAATATTTGAATATTTATTCAGTGAAAAATTATATATTCGAATATTGAATATTCAGTGAATATTCAGTGAATATTATTCATCGAGTCAGACCTTTATATACTTATACTAGCTATATCTGTTACTTCTGGTTTCAGATCCTCTTAGTGTTCTAAGACTCTCATATGGGTGCACCCAGAGCTCCATTGGGTTTTGACATGTACACGCCTCCATGCTTCCACTTCTTGTTGGTTGGTTAGTTCCGTCTGCCCTTGCGAAGTTCACTAAACCCCAGTACCCAGTCAGTCACTCTTTGGATCCTTTTCCCCAGTCTTTCCAGACTACCAATCCAGTTGGCCCGAAAGGATCAGTCCGCCAGGCTCTAGATATCTAAGATCTCTCTTTCCTTGGTTCATGCTTTTATAACACATGATCTTTTTCTCCAGTACGACACTAGCGGCCAGATTGGTGGGCCCCCTTTGCCATAGAGCTCTTGCCCGTCAGATTTTTTGGTCAGTTACCACTAAGATCCTTTTCTCCAGTACTGTCGAAAGTCCAGCTATCTCTCCACTCGGGGCTTGCCAAACGGGTTTCAGTTGTTCCAGTCCCTTGGATTTGTCTGTGTAATTTATACAACTATGCCAAAGCTCCCATTCAAGATGGTGTACCAAGGTTACAGGTAATATATCTAACCGATCAATGAACAAATGTTACCATAATACAAGCCTATTTTCCAATTCATCTCCAGTGGGATTTGAACTCTAGACCTGCCACTTGGGGTAACAACCAGACAGCTTCTCTATGTTGCCACACCCTTCAAAATAAATTTGTGTTGCTATAAATGGGTTATAATTATTTAATAAATTATAGAACTTTTATAGTAACACATATTTATTCTGATCACAGGATCCTGTAATTTTGATTTTAACAATTTTGGGCTCACTAGAATTCTTTCATTGAGAGGATCATTTTGGTAGTTGAATTATCAAATTTGGTCCAGTAGTTTAAAAGTTATTAATTATCAAATATTATTAATAAATCTATAATTTTGGTCAAAAATAATTTTGCAACTTTGGCCGGAATTATGAAATTTTGGCTGGAATTACACCTGATACTTCAGCTGACCCACTCACCCACCCAGAAATTAGCTAATTTTTGGAAGCTCCCTTATTATCATCTTCATATTCGGTAAGCTTTTAGTTTTTTTTTAAAAAAAAATAAAAATACTTTTGTACATATAGTCTGGTACAAAAAGATTTGTACCTCAAATAGCTCTGATTCAAATATTTTTTGTACAAATTAATTTTTGATTTTTTTAATTTAATATACTTATTAGATTAGGGGCGTGACATTTATCACGTGATATTTTTTACTTAGTAGCCATCCCTATCCATGTATGGTGTGATCACTTTATCTAATTTTGATTAATTAATGCAATATATAGACGTGATCACTACCTCTGTCCATGTATCCATGGTAAAAATCACATGATAAATGGCATGCCCCTTACCGGATTAATAAAATAAAATTATTTTGATTATTTTATTGATAAATAAAACATTTATTAATAGTAACTTTTTTTAATAATATTTACTATATAATTTACTATAGTAATCCATAGTAATTTATATATATGCGTATATAGTAAAAAAAAATCAAATTACTTCACTTTAAAGCTTAATTTCTTCACAACTAGTGATTCAATTTTGCTCAAATTTTAACCATATCTTTATCATATACACATTAATGCACTTGCATAGTACAGGCTCATAGAACTGCATATTGGTTGCGAAAATATTTAAAATATCTTTTTTTTAAAAAAAAAATTTCCTTTTTTTCTTAAATACAGCAAATTGTACATGCAAAATTAGGGGAGTGACAAAAATCAGGTGATTTTCTAGGGGGGTCAAAAAAGTTGAAATTATTGATAAAAACCTGACTATATGTATATTAAAAAATAGGGGGTATGCCTCTGATAAAAAATAATCAGGTAATTAATGACACTGCCCTTATTAAAATAAAACAATGTTAAAACAATAAAAATAATATAATAAGTCAAATTAAAACCTATTTTATTTGATATTAAAAACTTTTTAATAATTAATTAAAAATATAAAAACTTTTACTAAGAGTTAAAATTATGAAACTTTTTGAGGTACAAATCTTTATGCACTGGACCATATGTATGTATATACAAATTTGAATCTAAAAATTTACAATTTTTTTAAGTTGGATGCTACAAGAAATTGAAAATAGAAAGCGTGCAGAAAATTTAAGGATGAATGTGTTACAAGCTGTTTATTTTCTTATTCAAAGTTGGGAGGAAGTTAGTGCTAGTACAATTCAAAATTGTTTGTCACACACAAAAATTCTTTCTGCAAATACCAGCTTCTATTTAAGAAGTTTCTCAAAAGATTTGTGTTGAACTGCAGATTCTGTACTTAATGATATTTTGAATGCACTTGAAACTCCTGACTTTTCTAATCCTATGCTAGTTAAAGAATTTTTGGCAATTCCTGAAAAAACATTATTTATGAAGTTCCTTCAGATAATTAAGTTATTACCAATCTTGTTGAAATATTTAAGACTGATGAACTAACAACCATTGAATTAGAAGATGTTGATGATAGTCTTGAATATAGATGCTAGTGAAATTAAATCAAAGTAGTGAAATAATTTCACCATTTTACTAATCACCAATTGGCAATAGCGTAACTGGTGTAACTAGTAAATTGGTGTAATTAGTATAATTAGTGAATTGGTGAAAGAGTGAATTAGTGAATTGGTAAAATGGTGATAGTGAATTGGTGAATTGGTGAAATGATGAGATGGTGGAATGGTGAAATAGCAGAATAGTGAAATGGTAAATTTTCAGAGTCCAGAATTATTTTAGACTATATTTGCTTTTCAAAAGCTAGATTTTTGTTCAAATTTTTATATTTTATGTTTTTACAAGTACACTTAAAAATCAAACTGTTAACTGTTTAAGTTCAAATTGAGATGCAAAATGCACAACATAAAAATAAATTTTGTAAAGTGACAGAAGCAAGTAACTTTATCTTAATTTATTTTAGCCATCGATCTCGTTAAAATAAATAAAAGGAAAAGAACTTTTTTTGAAAAACAATCAATTCATCAATTCGCCATTTTAAAATTTACTAATTCGCCATTTTACCAATTTACCAATTCACCATTTTCACCATTTCACCAATTTCACCAATTTCACCAATTTACCATTTCACCAATTTCACCATTTCACCAAAATTTTATTTTGATGTAATTTTGATAAAACTATTTCACCATTTCACCTAGTGAAATGGTTTAATTTTACTAGCATCTTTAGTCTTAAAATTCTCATAGTTAGTGCTAATATAGCAAATATGAGTTTGAAAACCGTGCGTACATTTTTGCTTCAGCAAAATAATGTGGAAAAATACATCAATGCCCTAAGAAAAGTTAAAAACTTTATTAAAAAGTTAAAGTGACCCAAATGCAACAAAGCAAAATTGAACAATTCTTTACAGGTAAAAATTAAATCATTTTAAATGTTTCGTAAGACTCTAGATTTTTTTGGGTTGGATGCATATAAAAAAATATTCAGTTTATAAATCTTAGTAATTTTTTTACACTTGTATTGTAATAAAATTATATGTTTAACAATGCTGTGCTTATCTGTTATACAGTATAGACTCGTATTTGAACGTTTTTTGGTAGGCGTTTTTTGGTGGGCCAAGATTGTTATGTGAAATGATCTAATGTTTTGAAATAAAGTTTAAAAAATACGTAAAATATATAATGTATAAACTATATACAGTAACAGGTGAAATGTTTGCTAGAATTTATATTGTGAATCTAGTTAGGGTATTGTGCTAACATGTTAGAATAAGGAATATTATATGCATTATGATTGGTTAGTTTTTAAATTTAATCACATGTATGCATTTATAGGGAATGCATATTATGTTTGGTACTCCAGAATTTTGTGCATATGCAGAATATCGAAGGTAACTAAATACTGAGCTCAGGACTAAGCTATAGTTTGCATATAGGGAGGGTTTGCACTTAGGGGCAGTGTTGTATGTTTTGGCTGTCCTTTGGCTTGTCTATGTCTAAAATTGTCCAAACATCCAAGATTGTCCAAAGCTTGTCCAAGCTTTAATAATTAATAAATTTATTTAAAAATATATAACTATATATTTTTTTAGGTACTAAACACATTCCAGTTAAAATTAAAATAGGTTATCTTAATAAAATTTTAAGTAATTTTACTTTATTTAATTGTTCAAAATTGGCCACAATTGTCTAAATCATTGTCCAAAGCTGTCCTGCTTAGGGGGTGTGCACTTAGAGGGTGCAACTGTACTATCATTTATATTATAGTAAGTTAGTGGTATCAAAAAAATTTTTCATTTTGTGTACCTGAGCTAATCTAATGATTCAAATTAGACCTCAAATCGAACCTGCGAAGCATTAATACTAGTTTAGTACTGCCAACTAATATTGTAGCAAAATTACAATCCAAGCAATTCTACTTAGGGCACTGCCAAAAATCAGCTGATTCAATTTTGGCCAAAATTTTGGCCTCTTCTATTTTAGTTAGGTCTTCATATTAAATTTTCACTTTTTTAGACCCTTCTCACTAGAAAATCAGCTGATTTTTTCTGGCCCTCCTTTTAGTATATTGGTTAGAGGTTTATTAGTAAAATTTGTTAAAATTTAGTGATTTTGGCAAAATTATTTGGGTTAAAATATCTCAGGCTATACAAAATACAAAATTTTTGGACATTACTAACCCACTATTTGTATTATTAATTTATTCATAAGACTCACAATATAACAGATAACTATTAAACATGTATAAATTATATATATAATAAATTATATATAAAACTGGGTGTGGCGACATAGTGTAGTTGGATTGTTGTCACCCCCCAAGTAGTTGTAACAAAAGATACAAACTTCGAATCCCACTGGAGACGATTTTCAAAAAATTTATCTGCGTTATGGTAACCTGTACTCTGAGCTTGGATTTACAGATCTGTTTTCTGGGTTACACCAACTCGTATTGGGAGCTCTAGAGCTGTGTTATGCACAGAACTAGGGTGCATAAATCCTGGAGAGTGCAGGCACTGTGTTACGCACAAAACCATAGGACAAAAGGAAACCATACTTGGCAAGACCCGAGCAAAGAGGTAGCCGACTTTTGACGGTAACTTAAACAGAAATTGGATGGAACAGACCGGAAGCGGACTGACCGAGAAGTGGACTGACCGGAAGCAAACTTATAACAAAAGTGCCTATAGCAGGGCTCTACCAATCAGACCACTGGAGTCGCACTGGAGGAAAAGGACATGTGTTACAGAAGCATATACCAAGGGGAGGGAGACCATTGGGTTCACCAATGGCAGACCACTCCTTCCGGGTCCTCGGATTGGGAGTAGGAATGTAACTGGGAGAAAGAAAGCGAAGTAGGGGTAAAGAAAGCAACTGGAAAGAAACCAGAAGAGGAACAGGAGAAGTACTGGAGTTGGTGAACTTTGTAAGGGCATGTATCTTGCTATACATACTAGTAGGAAGGTAGTGGCTTGAGATACGGGCCAAGGTTGCAGCAGCATTCAAAAAATGGCTTGAGATACGAACTGGCGGCAGCAGCACTACATGTACTATTAGTGGACAAGTAAGGTGCAAAAACCAGATTGAGTATATGAGTGGGACATATAGGATGCTCTGGTAGGTTTAGGTCGTAGATAAAATAGTCTAAGTTTCGGTACTTGGTAGTTGTAGTAATCTAATGCAATAGTCAGGGATGTTGTAATGATCACTATACTTAATAAAAAGACCGAGGCATGATCTCGCCTTGTAACTGAAAAAAAAAATTATATATAAAACTATAATACTATAATGCTATAAAGGAGAAGTAGGTGTCCCAATAGGAGTCAAACGGATTATGACTGAAAACATGGTCTTCTGGCCAGTCTGGAAGGGGTTAGATATAGAATGCTCTCCAAGAGAATTTATAAAGCAGATATTAACGACAGCTACTAAGGCAGAGTGGACATTCAACCAAGAAACCTACGATGAGATCCACCAGAAGCGAGTGAACCAAAAGAACTAGAAACACTTTTTTGTCCTGATGAAAATGCATAGTAAGCTACAGGGTGAGAGTAGAAAAGAAAATAGCACATGGAGTTTTCGTATAAAGTGCATAAATAAGCTATTGCCGACTCTGATGAAACGACGAATACACAACCCAGAGTTGTATCAAGATGTGCAGTTTAGAAAATGCAAAGAAGAAAAGGAATCTTTCGAGCACTTATCTACATGCCCATATGATAAAGAGGTATGGACAAAAAAGGAAGAAGAAATCCTGGACAGTATTAAAGAAGAGTTAAAGTATAAAGATAAGATAGTTTTAGGCCTAGATCGGCTAAAAGAAGTTTTCATACCTAGGGATATGAATGAGTATAAGAATCGGCATATAGAGTGGTTAAGAGGGTTTCTGGTGAATGATATAGGATCATCTTTAGAAAGAATGAACCTTTCTAAAAATAAGGCCCGGGATATAGCTGTGGTTTTTCTCAATAAATGGTTAACTGTCTTCCAGAGAGAAATATGGAAAGAACACTGCTCAATAGTTAATGAATGGGAAAAAGACTGTGGAATTACTCGAGGGCAGAAAAGAAAAGGGTCCAAGAAGATGGAAAAAAGAAAAGGAAACCGGAAGAGAAAAAAAAAGAAGCGATAACCCGGAAGAGGGGTCAGGAGAAGAAGAATCGGTAGTAAAAGATAGAAGGCCTAGACGGGACTGGACAAAAATTCTAAGTAATGCGAAGGAAGAAGTATATGCATGGATTGGACAAGGGGTCCATGCGAGCTAGAATATAAAATAAATAGTAGTTTTGACAGGCGGCAAACCCTGATCGCAGATCTAGATGGTTTTTCTTTATTGAAAGAAAGAAACTTAGTAGGAAAAGTTTGTTATAGCAGGTCACATTTAGGTATCTCTAAGACAACCGAGTGGGTCACACTTTAGTATTAGTGCCAAAAATGGCAAACTTTGTAAAATAAAATAGTATATTTTAAAATTTACAAAAGTAAAATAAAGTTGTGGCAAGATTGCAGAATTAAAAAAAAAAACTATAATGCTTAGCATTATAATGCTATAGCACTATAAAATAAATCACTTAAAATATTACTATTTTGTTTGGTTTTATTTTTTTCGATATTTTTTTTAGTTTCATTTTTTTCAGTTTTATTTTTTTTGCCATTTTTTTTATTTTTTTTGTAAAGAATGTATAATAATATATAATAAAATATGTAATATTGATTAAAAATTTAAAATATAATATATAATAATAATAATAATAAATAAATAAATAAAATATAAAACCTTGTAAAATCTTGCGAAAACCTGTAAAACATTTAAAAATTTGCAAAAAGTATGATTATGTGAATATTATTATTAGTTGATATATTATATCAGATATATATCAATTAATATCTATATCAGATATATATTGATTTCTATTACTATTGATAGAAATCGGCAAGGGTGTTGAGTATTGATATATATCTTACTTAGTTAGTAATTGATATATATCTATACAGTATATAAAATTTGCCGATGCATTAGTTTTCGACTAATTACATTTTGACTATGCTGTAAATGTCATAATTATTACACCTTCATAATACTCTGAAGTTACTATAGTGTAAACTTTTGTAATTATTACCCTATGTAATACTCCAAACTAATTATAAGTTTTTTGTAAGTTTATCTAGTGTAAAAACTTATAAAGGTTTTATGTATATTTTTTTTTGCTGATCTCACTATAAAGAACTTCACAATGAGTAGTCTTAAAATCTTAAGAACAGTACCCAACAAAAGTTTCTTTGCACCTGTAATTTAATAAATACAATAAAGCTTTATAGTATTGAAATTTTGGGAACATATATTTTATAAGCACATATTCTATAAAAATTTTTATACTTTGATAATTATTGTATCAATCTTTAAATGAGAGCTTAATTTAAGTATTAAATATAGAAAAAATCATCTAAACATTGTATTAATTTTCTAGCTATAACAAAATTTTGACTTAATTTGATAAGATAGGTATCAAGAAATAAAATTTTAAAGTTTAGCTTTTAGAATAACCTTCTAATTAAAACGCATCAAATTTTTTGTCACTATAATAACAACATCAATATTTTATATTTCTATTGCTTGCTTTAAAATTTAGCTTAGTAAAATCTTATTATAACAAATTGCAGATGCGAGGAAACTTTTGTCGGGCACTGTATACGTTTAGTAATAAACAAAAAAAATCCAAATTTTTATACTATTTGTTTATTACTGTATTAGAATTTAACTTATAATACATCGAGTTAGATGTTTATCTGATACTATATGTTTAATTTATTTAGTTTGCCGAAATTTATGACAAAAATTTATTTGTAAGCAAGCGGATTTACTTAAAAAAAAGTTTTAGATGTAAGCTAAACTTCAATATAGACGTATTTTTCTAAAAGTGAAGAAAGTTTTTCAACACATGAAATTGCACGAGAATTCAATCTAAAGAAAACTTGTTAATGATTAAGTATCTGGCTATTACCTGAATAACAAGCTTTTTAAATTTTATTTCATTATATGAATGAAAATGCCTTGTAATATCATATGTAATAATAAAATATATGTTGTGCATGTAACTATAAATATAACACCCTTATTTAATTCGCCAAATAATTATCAGAAATTTAGCTGTAAATTATGAATGTGAAAGATCGAAGTCTAATCTTCTCATGTCACATTGATTTGAACAAATTAGACTTAACAAGTCGATATATGCTTATGCACTTAGAATTGATGTTAAATGACCTGAACAGTAAAGAATATTGTTATGGTTAAATCTATAAATTTAAATCGTTAAACAGATCCAAAATTATTCTTACTAAATAAGATCCAGAAAAATCTTGCGTGCATTGTTAATGTATTTCGTCCTCCTAATCCAAGTTTATTATTCAAAGACTCAGTGAAGTCAATATGATGTCCTTGCAAAGTTCATCGGTCAATGCCTTTCGTCCTTCTGATCAAATTTATTATTCCAACCAAGATCCGAGAAATCAACGTGATGTTTTTGCAAAATGTATCAATTAATGCTTTTCATCCTTCTGACCCAAGTTTATTATTCTGCTGTTCTGGAGAAGTCAACGTAATGTTCTAGTAAATACATCTGCTAATGCTTTTCGTCTTTTTCCGATCCAAGATTATTATTCCGATCAAGATCAATCGGTTAATGCTTTTCGTCCTTCTAATCAAAGTTTATATTCTGGAGAAGTCGGTGTAAAGTTTTTGTAAAGTAAACCAGCTAATATTTTTTCGTCTTTCCAACCAAGATCAAGAGAAGTCAACATGAATAACACATCAGCCAATGCATTTCATCCTGATTCAAGTTTATTATTCAAAAGACTCAATAAAGTCAATGTAATATTCTTGCAAAATGCATCGACTAATGCCTTTCATCCTTCTGATCCAAATTTATTTTCCAACCAAGATCCAAAGAAATCAACGTGATATTCTTGCAAAGTGCATCGGCTAATGCTTTTAATCCTTTTGATCTAATTTTATTATTTCAGAGAAGTCAACAAGGTTTTTTGTAAAGTGTTTCGGCTAATGCTTTCAACTTTCTAATCCAAGTTTATTATTCTATAACGTTTTTCCATCTTCCCAACCATAACCTAAAAATAAGTTGTTAACGGTTTTGTAAGTTTTATATGGTTAGTTTTTAAAGTTTACCAGTAACTTCATTTTCAGTAGAAATTTTTATGATTTTGATTATTATTGAATTTATTGCTTTTCTTACCTTAAATATAAAGATAATAAAGTATTTGTTTTGAATTGAATCATTTCGCGTCCAGCTAGTAAAAAAAAAAAAAATTTATAATATAACTGAAGTATGGCCGATTTGATTGGCTCATAAAATCCCGTGTCACACAATATAAACCAAATTATATATATATATATATATAAACCTATCGGTAAGGGTTTGGATCAAAATCACAACAACGGGCATAACTATATAATATAGGAATAAATAGTAAAAATACGTATTGTCTTTTAAACAAATTTTTGAGTATACTAATCTATACTGCTCTTTTCTGACAAACGATGTGTTAAGAGTTAAAAGAATACTAAGGGTATAAACTGAAAGCCCAGGACGAAGCGTTAAATCAATTCCAACCGCCAACAAAAAGAATGAAGAATTATGAGCCCGAACTGCAAGTCCCGTAAAACAAGGTATTTTCCCATTGTTAAATCATAGCCCGCAACAAAATACCTTCTCAAATTGCAGAGTAGACTTATCGTTATGCGTTAGAAAAGAATTGAATTGAAAAACAATTGTTATCATAAGATTGCGGAAAAAAGAAACTAAAAAAAAGAAAACTAGAAGGCTGAAGAAATTAATCTTTTTGTGTCGATTCAAGATGTATAAATCGAGGGAGTGTACATATCATTCACGTGTACAAAATTGCTGAAAGATGAGGAACTTGGTGGGCACAATGGCGATTTGAGAACGATCGGTTCCAAAAACGGTTATTGCACGTTTTCTCGATGACCATTTCATCGACAGGTCATTTACCTGGCACCACATAGTGGAGCCAATGGAGATCAATGGTTATGCGAATGGAGATCAAAAAACTAGTATCCATTGGCTCCATTCATAGTCCTATTGGCTCTATTCACAGCTCCATTGGGCTCCATTGAGCTCCATTGCCAACCCTGGGTTAGGGCCTAACATTTTATTAGTTGTAGCTATAGTAAATAGTGTAATGTACTGTACGTATGAGATTGTCAGTATTATGATTTCGGTGAAATGGTATTTCAGAAAAAAAAGGATTTCGGGAAGTTAACCCGTAGCCGCGTACAGTACGTACGTTGACGTTAGATTATAATGTTGTACTTAATGATTTTGTACCCGACGGACAAAAAGTTTGTAACCAAACAAATTTTAGATTAATTTGTTTTATATACGTTAATTTACTTTTCAAGAATGCATTCCCATGGAGCTATTTACTGTATTAGTCGTTAGTATTACCTTTTGAAACTTTACCATTTAAAATTTACTATATAAAATCAGATCATTTGAATGCCCAAGGACTTTCATATCATTGGCCTGTATTTTATGTGACACTAAATTAAAAAGTATTGCTTTTGACTCATTTTGACGCAGTAAATTTCCGGATACCGGATAAATATTAAACCGTCGGCCGAATATAATGAAAGGAGGATCGGTATGTATGTATGTATGCGCAGAATTTTTAGAAACAGATAATTCCAAAAGAAACAATACGGAAAAAAAAATGATGACGAAATGTTTATTATAAGTTAATAATAATCTATGAATATTACTTTTCAAAATCCAAATTGTCCATGTTTAATCATATCATTGATGTACCACATTGTGATCAAATTTTAAAATGTTTTTTTTTTTTAGTAGAAAAGAATGTTCTTGTGACTTTTTAAAATAATATTTCAAAAGGTTTGATTCTTATCGAAAGTTCTAATTTAAATAATACTGTTTCAGTATTCCGATCTTATATTTAATAAAACTAATAATTTCATCATATCTCTAATATTCCTTGTTTAGCTATTGTTCAAATAAAAATACAGTACATGCTTTATGACTTAGTAATCAACAACGCTGCAATCAGTAATTCTCGAATCAAAGAAGGTAATCGGTATTTATTCGTCATTGCTTATCATTAAATAAAAAAAGGTATTATTAACATTTGTATAACGGAGATGTTAATATCAGTATCATGGGACCTTAGTAATACAACGGATAAACATGCGGCAAAAATATATATATATATATTTCTTATAAATACTGAACCGATAACGATAGGTAACATCTAATTCCAAGGAAACAAAAAACAAAAAGCTTTGTTCATCGTAATCGCATATATATAATGATGTCTGTGGCATTAACAGAATCTCATATTAAAACATCATTTCCAACTTTTAAAAGAGAAAGATCATTGCTTATTAAATTAATTAACGATGAAAATATTTCTTACAAAACAAATAATCAAACCATTCTAGATAAAATTTATAACGACTTGATTCAACAAACGAGAGAACTTTTAGATGAAAGTTTTTATAAATATATTAAAGAAGATAATGACAAGATAATTACTGACTCTATCGTTCCGGAGTGGATTGGTTTATTAGCATGTATTGAATTTATAAGAGCAAGAATTTTTTTAAAATTATTAAATGATCCATCGGTTACTTTTGAAAAACTTTTTACTCTTACATACAGTGATGATGACGGAAAAAGTTTCATTATCTCGATTCCAGGAGATGAAAGTTCACCTTCAGAAAATAATGTTGAACGAAATGTTAATCAAAATACTGTCAAAACTAATATGGAATTTGTTATTATTGCAATGAATTATTTGAAAAATCTAAGGGAAGGAAAGGATTTTAGTAAAGAAAAGGCTGCTTATTATTCATTTGGTGACGTTTTAGATGGTTTGCACGAACCAACTTCTCCATTAATAAGAGAAATTTGTTTAAAATATATAATTAATTTGATTAAAACTGAAATAACTGATATTGAAGTTAATGAAATAGGAAAAGAAAGAGATAAAATAAGAATAGGTGAAAGATTAAGGATAAAAGAAAAGAAAATGATAGAAAAAAATGATAGTATTAGCGTTAGTATTACGCTTAAACAACAGGTTGGAGTGGTTGGTTTGTTTCTCATTGGATTGTTATGGGTCTTACAGTATAATGCCATTTTTAATATTTTAAAAATAATTGATAATATTTCTTATTTTTAATCGCTTACCGGTAATGGCATTTAAAAAATATGCCTTTATCGAAGATTTTTTTGGTGTCATAATTTTTAAATATAATTCTTTGTACTATATTGTTTCATTTACTATAAAGGAAGTAAGCTTTAAGAAATCATATACATAATTGTGTTAATAAAATTTTTAAGGTGGTAATAAAATTTAAGGCGGGCTAAATTATTCAAAAATTATTTGTTTATCAATTTTTCCGATTATCTGTTTACGTATTATGATTTTTCCGAATGACATGAATAAAATATACCCGGTTCACGCGTATATCTAACCAATTATATAAAATCTAACTTAAATCGTAGGAATTGTCTGTCAAAAATTATCTATTTTAGAGTTTTAAAAAACATCAAAAATAGGTTATAATCGAAATTTACGTTATTCGGCTGTTATTTACACATGTTCTGAAATCTTTTTCAAGTAGTACAGAATTTTATGGCGGTATTAAAACCTTTTTTTTTTTTTAGTTAGACGTGTTATCATGTATTGTGAAGAATGCGAAATAAAACAATTAAATACTAATCTTGGTCTAGTAAACAGAATTTTCGATTAAAATTATGCACACATCTTACTTTTACTATAGTTCCCTGATGCGTGTTCCGAGTTGGTATCGATTAATTGCCAACTATAGCACCATAGTCGATAATTAATTGGTTAGTTGTTTAGACGTATATATGAGTGTCGTCAAGGAAAATCCTGTCATCGGGCGGACATAATCTATTTAATTAAATTAGGGATTGTGTCCCGGTGCAAATATATTTACTATATAGTAGTAAAATTATTAAATTTAAATTTATATAAATTATAGTGTAACTATATATATGAAATATCATATTACAATTAAAAATTACAGTTGCATTTCTATTGTATAAGTATCTTTTTATATAAGCATATTAATTTATCTTTGTTTCTCGAACCAACTATAGTTATAGTTAAACCTCTTTACAATTATACTCTTTATTTTAAGAAATTCTGTATTTATAAAAGAATTATATTCTGACGAAGAGGGGTATTGTGACGAATTGGGATATCTTTGTGATCCTATGATCAGTTCCGGATGAAATCGATTCGATTCCCCTGAGTGAGAGGAATCGCAATAAAGTAATAGTTTAAGTGTACGTATATATACCTTTAAAAAATAATTTTAAATTTATAATAAAGTGTACAATATAGTTTTAATTAATAATAAATTAATGTATGACGAAGATATAATAAATGTTTATTAAAATTAAATTACTGTACTTTAAAAAAATTAAAAGTTAATAAATTATATTTATGTTTTAAAATTTCTATTAATTTGAAATCGGTAATATTCAATTTTATACAATGTTGCAATCCACAAAAGCTATATCTTTTTGCGAACACAATACTATGTTACTATGTCACTAATTTGAAATTAGATCTCGAATCATTATTGCTTTTGTATAATTCATTAAATGTTAGTCAAAATCTGAGTTGTAAACTTGATAATCACCCTTGTTATTTATTATTTATTTACTTAGCTTGTTGCTTTTTATTATTATTAATATTATCATTGGTATTGTTATTGGTATCATAATTGGTATTGCATTGGTGTTGTTATTGATATTGCTATTAGATTTTCTTTATACTATATATTTTTTTGATACTTTTAAAAAGTTTTTAATAGTCTTTTATATAATCTTTATACAGTTGTGTATTTAGTTTTGTGTTTTTTTTATAGTTTTTTGTATTTACTAATATTATTTTTGGCATTTGCTAAGTATTTTTTTTTTGAATAGTTTTAATTTTTTTTTATTTTTTTAGACATATAGTATACAAGTCTTTCTTGTTTTGTTGGTTCAGAAATTAAAACTGTCCTTTTGTACTTTTTTTTTGTAATAACTTTTTTGTTTTGTTCTTTTTTTTTTGTATTGTGTTTTTTGTATCTTTTTTGTATATTTCTTTTTTAATGTTTTATCAACTTCTTTTCTTTTTAGATAATCAATAGGTTGTTATATCTTTGGTACTGGTATAGTTTTTGGCTATTGCTAGTAAATCTTGTATCCTTTTTTTATATATATATTTTTTGTTTTGTATTACTTTTGTTTTGTATATTTTTTGTTGTAATGTTTTACTAACTTTTTTTTTAAATTATTATTAAGCTTTTGTATCTTTGTTTTTGTTGTAGTTTTTAATTATTGCTATAGTGCGTACAGCCTAGTCACATCAAATATTTTATATTAAATGTAAAATTGCAAAGACTTTTTAACTAAAAGTTTAATTGCAAAAAAAATTATATGAGGTAAGATATTTAAGCTTAAAGTCAAAAAAACTTTTACTTAGAAAAAATTTGTTTCTTTTTTACTAACCCACCCCATATATTTAAGTAGTATTTGACAAGCTCTATTTAACTATGTATTTATTTTTAGTTTTTTAAAACTTTTATTAAGAAAATTTAAATTTAAAAAAAGCTACTTTGAAAATTTTAATACATATTTTATACTAAACATAAAATTGTAAAGACTTTTTATCTAAAAGTTCAATTGCAAAAAAAATTTATATATTTAAATAGTATTTGACAAGCTCTATCCAATTATATATTTAGTTTTAGACTTTTTAAAACTTTTATCAAAAAAAATTTAACTTTTAAAAAAAATTTTAGTACAAATATAAAAAAATTAAAAAATATATAAAAAATTTTACCAATTAGATTCAATCTTATAAGTAAATAATCAACAAAATTTTTGGCACTATTTATATGTTTTGATGCAACTAGGCTACTTTAACTATAGTAATCTTGTATTTTTTCTTTGTATATTTCTTGTTGTAATACTTTACTAACTTTTTTTCAATTACTATTAGGTTTTGTATTCTTACTACTAGTATAGTTTTTGGTTATTACTAGTAAATTTTGTATTCTTTTTTGTAACTTGTTTTGCTTTTTTTTTCTTTTGTATATTTTTTATTGCAATACTTTATTAATCTCTTTTTTAGATTACTATACTAATTTGCTATATTTTTAAATTCTAAACAAGTTTACTTTTTTTTTTTTTTTTTTAGTGTCAAAGTGCCTACTTTGGGAATTGGCTTTTATTCAAGATATATTAGACCTCGGCACCCTACATGGAGGGAAATCCAACATTCGTACATTGACGAAAGTACAGCTAGCCACACCTGCAACTTTTGGTTGCCTATTTAAGTAGCCACCCGAAGGTTCTACCCTAGCTGCCATGCCTGTAACCCACATACTGGCATTACCTATTTAAACCCTCTGATTTTCTGCCTCCTGCCGGTTCATCTTGTATCACCGGAACACTGTTCCGGATACTAACTGCACCCTTAGGACTAGTTTATCCTCAGTGGGAAACTTGGTAGAGTGTTTTCCCGTCCCACACAGATATCACCTACACTTCGGTAATGTATGCATTCACCGAGGCGAACAACTTGCAGTCAGGGGTTACCTGCAACTGCTATCATTACCTACTTCTGCTCTTGTAAAGTTCACATGACCCCAGTACCGCTCTGTTCCTCTTCCGGCTTCTTTCCCCCAGTTGCTTTCCTACTTCCAATCTGAGGACCTGGAAGGGTTGTTCTGCCCTGGCAAACCCAGGGACTCCCATCCCCTGGTACATGATTTCACAACACATGTTCTTTTCCTCCAGTGCGACTCCGGCGGTCCGGTTAGTAGGGTCCGGCATAAACCCTTTTTGTCGTATGTCTGCTTCCGGTCAGTACGAACCGGTTAGTCCCCATCTGATTCCTGTTTGAGTACTGTTGAAAGTCAGCTACCTCTTTATTCGGGTCTTGCCAAGTATGGTTTCCTTTTGTCCTATGGTTCTGTGCATAACATAGCACCTGCGCTCTCCAGGATCTATGCGCCCCAGTTCTGTGCATAACACAGCACCAGGGCTCCCAATATAAGTTGGTATAACCCAGGAAACAGATTTGTACATCCGAGCTCAGAGTCCAGGTTACCGTAACACAGGTAAATTTTTCAAAATTGTCTCCAGTGGGATTTGAACTCTGTACCTTAGTTACAACTACTTGGGAATGACAACAATCCAACTACACTATGTCACCACACTCTCTAAACAAGTTTACTTAGTACATAAAATTAGAATTAATTAATAAAAAATTACTGTACAGTCAGACCTCTATAAATACAATATTCATAAATGCAATACCTTTCTAAATGCATATTTTTTTCTTTTTCATAAGATATTACAGTGATCGGAAGTAAATCACCGGAAATTTCCAGATCTACCGGGAATTTCATATACGTATGATAATCTTTTTTTTAACGTACATACGTCTTTTTTCACTTGTGTTTTTTTTTTAACACACAATTTTAATTGTTTTTGATGATAAAAAAACCCTCCCGCCAAGAATTAAGCCTAGAACAACGAAGCCGTATTGCCGGCGCTTACCTGTGTGGTGTTAAACCACTTGACATTGCAAAAGTTTTTGATCTCCCGAAATCAACGGTGTATGACACTGTTAAGCGATATGAAGAGACAGGCTCAGAGCATCCGAACAAACGCCCTGGTCGCCCCGAAGCTCTCTCTGCGCGTGACAAACGCTCTTTAGTTCGTATTACAAAAAAAAATCGGAAGGAACCCTTGGCTGTCATCACTAACGAATTCAACGTCCAACATGATACGACGCTTACCACCAAAACTATTCGAAAGTACCTCCACAATTTAGGTTGGAGAAACTGTGTCGCCTGTCGAAAACCTCTTTTAGACAAAAGAAAAGCACTGGAGCGAAAAAAATGGTGCCGTGAACATTTAAAATGGGTAAATGAATGGCAAATGGTTGTTTTTACGGACGAGTCAAGGTTTTGTCTTCACAAAGCAGATGGTCGTGAAAGAACTTGGCGTCGAGTTAATGAAAAATATCATAAAGATTGTATAAATACGACTATGAAGTTTGGTGGTGGTTCTGTAATGTTTTGGGGCTGTTTTTGTTGGTGGGGCGTTGGACCGTTAGTAAGAATTAAGGGTAATATGAATTCGGATAGTTATGTTGATATTCTTGCAAAATATTTTATTCCTTGGGCAAATTCTTTAATGGAAAAACATCATGGTGAAATAAATTTAATTTTTCAACAAGATTTGGCTTCTATTCATACATCTACATATTCAGAATGGTGGATGAATTCGCATAATTTTAATATATTAAATTGGGCACCGTATAGCCCTGATCTTAACCCGATTGAAAATCTTTGGGAACGTCTTGATTCTGCAGTTCGTAACAGAAAACCCATGCCTACAAAGTTAGAAGAATTAGTTAAAATTATAGAAGAGGAATGGTATAACTTATCAATTGAATATATTCGTTCACTTATCTGTAGTATGCCAAATCGAGTAAAGACAATATATAAAGCCCGAGGATGGTACTGTAAATATTAAATAACCCAGGGTTTTTTTTTTTTAGGAATGTAAATATAAATATTTTATTTTATTTTATATAATTATTTTGTAATTATATAAAATATAATAAAATAAAAATCGTACGTAAAATTTGGCCTCTTATGTGTTACCTATAAAATTTCCGGTGATTTACTTCCGATCACTGTATTAGTGCTAAATGCACATTTTGTATTCTGTAAATGCATATTTTCTTAAATAATATTTTATATCATACTAACCTTTTTAAATGCACATAGCCAATCAAATTTTAGTATTTAAAATAGGTTATATACAAACTTAATAATCTAATTTTTAAAGCTACTTAATTGGCTCTCTTTACAGTATATACAAACCTTTCTAAATACACATTGTAGGCTTGTTCTTATGAGTTACATTTATAAAGGTTTGACTAGGACCCCGAAAAACTCTAATACAACTCAAATAATTCTAAAAAAGGAAATTTTGTATAGAAATTCATCAATTGTTGCATTTTTATATAGTAAATTTTCAAATTTTGCTCTATTTTATGCATCTATTTGGCTAAAATACTGCTAAAATTATACAAACTCAGATCTGAGTTGTATCAGAGTTCTTCGGGGTCCTGTTTGACTGTATTTATCTAGCATATATACCTGATATATTTTTCTTGTTTGTTTTAGTATCTGGAGTATATATGTTAGGTATTTTTTCTAAATGCATTGCTAGTTGGCCAAAATATAACTAATTGGCCAAAATATAACTGATTGCTATGAGTACATTTTATAAATATAATACCCAGATATAAATTAAAAAATAAACTTTAAAACTGTTATAGGGTACATTGTACAGAAGGTACATATATAGAGATGCATCAGTCCAGTCTGGTCCGGTCTGGTCCTAAAAGAACCATTAATGGTCTGGTCCAGTCTGGTCCTTCAGTCCTATAATGGTCTTTAAATGATTAAGTTAATCTTAATGCATAAGATTTTATTAGCCCAAAATGATATAATTATTTACTGTTAGATATAAACAAATATCATATAATCTACATTACACCTAATCAAGAAATTTGATTGGGTGATACAAATATCACAGTTATATTTACAAGAACCAGTCCTTTAATAGTCCCACAGTCTTTATAAGTTCCAGTCTGGAACCAGTCCTGGACCAGTTTTTTCAGGACTGATACATCTAGTATTGGGCTAAACATTGAATATAAACATTGGACCACCTATGTCCAGTTCAGTCCAGTCCATTGGACTATAAGGAGTTGGATATTGGACATTGTATAACATTAAATCAGTATATAATCATGTGACAACTGGCTAATCAAATTATAAAATTTTGTACTATTATGCTTAAATTATTATACTATACTTTGATACATAGATAAAATTCAAATAATTTAACAATTTAAAAATAACTATAATCACTATAAGAAACTGTAATTGTAATACCATATGTGTCTGAAAATAGGCTACTACCTAAAATAAACTACCTCCTTCTTTAGATCAAAAAACTCAAAAATGTTTTTGATCTGAAAATAAGCTATCCCACAATCAACTATAGTTACTATATAGTAAAGTCCAAAGTTTAGGTTATTACCGCTTAAGTAAATATATTTAGGAGATCCAATTATACATATGTTTGAAATTGTTAGAAAAACTGAACAATATTTTATTAATTGACTTTTGATTTTTACATTTAATGAAAAAATTAAATTCGACAAATGTAAAAATCAAAAGTTACATAACAAAAAGTTCTTCAATTTTAATAAAAATTTTGATGTATATGTATTTTGATATTCCAAACAAGTTTGCTTAAGTGATAGTTATCAATTTAAATAGTAAACTCTAAATTTTACTATGTAGCAACTATCTGTGATTTGATTTTACCCAAAAATTAGCTTATTTCGAACACATATGGTATTGATAATTGGTAAGGGAAGTAACAAAAATCAGGTGATTTTTTAGGGGAGGAGGGGGGTAAAAAAAGTTAAAATTATATATAAGAACCTGACTATTTATATATTAAGGAAGAGAGAGGAGGGGTAGGCCTCTGATAAAAAATAATCAGGTGATTAATGACACTGCCCTAACTCTAAAGTTATATATTAAATAGAATTTTTTTATTGCTCAGGTTTATGAAGAATTCTATTGCAACCTATGATAATTTAAAATTAATTTTAAATTTTTTATTATATAGATTTAAAAGAATTTGTTATAGCTTATATAATAAATAATTTTAAAAATTTTAGTAAATTGTTGGACATATTGGACATGAACTATGTCCAAGTATATGTCCAATGTCCAGTCCAGTCCAATCATATTAAAATTAAATGGACATATGTCCAATGCCAACACTGGATGCATCCTTATACATATAGCAAATAAATATAATATAAGCTTTCATAAAATTCTATCAATAAAATTCTATAAAATCTTATTCACAAAATTTTACTAATTAATTCTAACTTAATGTACTATAAACTTATTCAGCACCTAAAATTATATTAAATAGCAAAATTGTTTTTATTTTACTTGAAATTTGAAGAAATGATACTTAAATGATCAAAAATCAAAAATTATGCATCTAAATATCTAAATTTCAAATAAAATAAAACCAATATTTTGCTAATTTAATGTATTTTAGATACTAAACAAGTTTATTTAGTATATAAAATTAAAATTAATTAATAAAAATTTGTGAATTATAAGATTTTATAGAATTTTATTAATAAAATCCTATAAAATTTTATGATTTACAATTAATTCTAATTTTATGCACTAAGTAAACTTGTTTAGTACCAAAAAATACATATAACTATTTTTAAATTCAAACTAGTTTGCAAACTTTGAACCAACTTTGAACCAAACTCAGATTTGATTATATGGGCAAACATTCGAATGATTGGTTAATTTTTGTAGATCTACTTGTGATTTACTATGTCATCTATCAATCAAAAAACATAATTTTTAATTAATACTATAGTACTAAAAAATGAAAAAACCTCGTATAAAGAAACTTACAAACTAATAATACATACAAAAGAATTTATTAATTAGATTTAGAAAAAGAGAATAGATAGGTACATGTAAAGTGGATAAATATGGTATTTATTACTAATAAACCCAAACTTATTAAATATATACAAGAATATAAACTAAGATTTAACTATTAATTTACGGCTAACAAATCCAAACATACTACAAAACTGACAAATTTAAATACTAAGATTTAACTATTAATTTACGGCTAACAAATCCAAACATACTACAAAACTAACAAATTTAAATATTAACTGGTGCTTCTACTACTAAGAGCTTGTACCTATTCAAATTAAACAGTTAGAAATAAAAGTTTATTTAAATCTAACGTAATAAAAATAAAGTTAAACAAAAAATGTCTCTAGTTACCTTCACTCTACTGTATAATTTCATATGCCCAATAGATAGCAATATATTTTGTTTTTTAAACAAAGTTCACGAGAAGTAAAATCTTTTTAAGATTCTTTTGTACAGTGAATATTAACATTCATTTAAAGCTAGGAGTAGATTTTGTGGTAAATTTTTATTAGTAAAATGTTATATTATCAAAAAGTACTTTAAAGTATATAAATAAGTTATCCAGGCAATTGATTTACATTAGCCAATCAAACGAATATCTGACTATGAGGTTTGATTAAAGTCTGGTTTAGATTTGGTTTATATATATTATTTACTTGAATTTGATTAGCTAGTTTAGTATCATGTAGGAAAGTAGTACTTTCTTAAAAAGTAAAATCATATGATAAATATTTTTACTCTAAGATTATAGATTACACAAAAGTAGTTAATTTATTAGATATAATTCTGTAATTGTTTTTTTTTTATAAGTGAGGTCTGTTCTCATTTCCTTTATTATTAATATTATTTTTTTTATAAGTGAGGTCTGTTCTCATTTCTTTTATTATTATTATTTTTTTTTATAAGTGAGGTCTGTTCTCATTTTCTTTATTATTACTAAAGTAGATATTATAGAATTTTCATAATACGGTACATTAATTTCTTTGGGAAGGGAAAGGGTAAAGCAGGAGCCCAAATAATCTACATGAGATCATAGTTGAAAAATAGCTAATGGAGGGCTGTTTTTTAAAAAAGGTTATATTTGAAAAGTAGGTATTGAAGAAAAAGGTTATATTTGAAACCTGCTAAATGGCAAAATAGGTATATGATATTTAAAAGAATGCTAATAGAGTAATTTTTATAAATGTTATATTTGAAATGTGCTAATGAAAATTGGAGAAATGCAAAAATCAGAAAAATGCAAAAATCAGAAAAATGCAAAAATCAGAAAAATGCCAAAATTAGAAAAATGCAAAAAAAATTAAATAAAAATTAACCAAAATAGGGTTTTTTTTTTTTTAAGTTTTTTCATACAACTTGTGAATTATATATTTATGATCATTGGGAGCTTGTGGATAAAATGAGCTTAAATGATTTTGACCTTTTTTTTTTTTAAAAAAAGTTAAGAGTAGGTAAAAGTTCTATCTAATATGTAAATATAGCTTATATATACCAAACCAAAAGTGCTAACCAAAAAATTTTTACTATGATACTCAAATATAACTATACATAGATTATTCGGGGTCCTGGTAAAGCTAATTTACTTCTGACCTAAACTTAACTAAGAAAGGTTACAGATCTAACTAGATTATATGCACTATAGTTAGAAGAAAGATATTGTATACTATGATGACATATGACCAAAGTCTATATTTTTCTAAAAATGAGGAGATGGCAGTATCTGGGATAGGTAGAGGGATAGAAATGAGGTTATTGGGATCTGCCGTTAGAGTATTTTTGGCTATAATAGTTCTGCTGGTTTTCTAAATTTTCTTGTAGAGATTTTTAATGATCTTGTAATAAAGTTAAAGAGTAACTGCTACTTGGGTTTTAAGATTTGTTGAGAAGAAGCAAGTATTTGTTGTAATCAAACTGATAGGTAGATATTTGTTATTAAATGTGTTTGGCGATAATTTTGTTTATAGTATCGTTAATTATCTTGGAAACAAAGAGATCATTGCATAGACATGTGATCCAGTTGGTATTGTTTTTTCACTCTTTTTGCATAATAGGCATATTGGATTTGGATCCTTAGAGGAAGCACAGAAGTGCAGGTTTAAGAGAGTAGGTAGTTTGTTTGCTAGAAGTTTGACCTTGAAGGCTTTGATAGCAAATTTGTTCAGGACCGTTTGAAGAGATAAAGGTTTGCTACTATATGATATTAGTGAGTAGGTATGTATCTAGTTGATCTGTAATTGTGAATTGTTTTATTTTAGAGTTCTGTGCTATAAATGCTATTGAGCGAATACAGCAGTATTGAACAAGTGTTGTAAAAATTATCTTGGGGTATGTAGAATGTTATGATTACAAAATTGCATTAAGTAAGTATTGGCTATGTAATAGACTAGAAGCTCCGAGAAGATAGATTTTATAGATAGGTCTGGTATTAAAAGGATTTTTTTGTATTCTATAGTTAATTTAACTTCTTTTGTAGTAATAATAGTCTTTAGCGCTAATAGTAGTGTGGCAAGATTTATGGAATATATTCTTTTATAGTGATAATTAGTGTAGAAGTGATAGTTTCTAGTATGCTCTTTAGGTATTTTGAGTTAGTAATAATTCAGCCTGTTGGTGACATGTGGCTAAGGTAATTGCTGCTGCCATTGCTATAAGTGCCGCTTTAAGCAGTAATAGCCAAGATTTATTGTGAATATGTAGTACTGTTCAGGAATTGGTGATGCTTATTATAGCTAAAAAAGTAGGAATAGAGTTTATAAGAATGGTGGTAATAATTCTGTATCAGTAATTGTATAGTATGCAATATCTAAAAACTAAAATAATTTCAAAAATTAATAGCTCTTAATACATAAAAGATATAAAAAAAAGCTACTAAATTGTAGCCAAGTTAATTTGCTTGATTTATACAAACAAATCTCTATCAATACAATTCATAGGGACAAGCTTACAATGTGAATTTAGAGAGGTTTGCATTTAGAAAGAGCCAATTAAACTAGCTTTAAAAATTAGATCATAAAGTTTGTATAACTTCTACTAAAAACTGTATTATCTATCTTAAATACTAAAATTTGATTGGCTATGTGCATTTAGAGAGGTTAGTGTGATATAAAAAGTTATTTAAGAGAATGTGCATTTACAGAATATAGAACATGCATTTAGTACTAATAATATTTTATGGACAAGAAAAACATGTATTTAGTAAGATATTGCATTTATGGAGTTTGCATTTATAGAGATCTAACTGTACTACTTTAAATATACTTAATTTTTATATAATACATTAAAAAATTAACAAAAATAGAACAAGTCACATGTTTTGGTCTTTTTTATTGGCTAATTTTTAAAATTTTGTTAATAATTAATAAAATTTTAGCTACTAAAAAAATTTTTTGACTAACTCAAAATAAACTATTTTTAATAGTTTTTTAAAAAAAGTTGTTCAAAAAGATAATAATATTATGATAAAATTAAAAAAGAATATATCTATATCCTTAATTAAAAAAACCAAAAAATTTTTAAATATAATTGTTATATAAGAGAAGTGCAGTAAATTACATAATTTCCTGGGGGGTCCACCATCTATCACGTCCTATATATATATATATAGTCTAAATAGCCAATGATATTGAAGTGTTCGTCAAATATATTTTTTTAAAAAATTTTATTTTTCCGTCGAACGTAAAAATCAAAAGTCAATTAATAAAAACTTCTTTAATACTTATGAAAATTTTATGATAAGTGTATTTTGATCTGCTGAATAAGGTTACTTAATTAATGTTTTTCGATTTGCTTAGTAAAATTTAGACTTTACTATGTAGCAACTTTTGTCGATTGTGGGGCGAATATATTTTTTTAAAAAACTTTAATATTTTCGTCAAACGTAAAAATTAAAAGTCAATTAATAAAAAATTCTCCAATACTTATGAAAATTTTGTGTTAAGTGTATTTTGATCTGCTGAATAAGGTTACTTAATAAATTATTTCGATTATCTTAGTAAAATTTAGGCTTTACTATGTAGCAACGTTTGTCAATTGTGGGGCGAATATATTTTTTTAAAATATTTTAATTTTTCTGTCAAACGTAAAAATCAAAAGTCAATTAATAAAAAA
>QKWP01000519.1:26027-43266 GCA_003550325.1 Gigaspora rosea | reverse complement strand
TTTTTCTTGTAAAGTGCCAAAATAATAAAAAAATTAAAAAATAAATAAATAAATAAAAATGAAAAAAAAACAACTGAAAACAAAAAAAACGAACGAAACAAAAATAAAAAACAAAAAAGTGAAAAAAAAAACAAAATAGAAGATTTAAAGATCTAATCTGATCTTGTAGTACAGAATTTGAACATCATCAAACTATTTCAAACTATTTCGAAAAATTAGTCTAATGCGCGATCCAGGTTACAGATCTACTGATCTAGCTTGGTTTCCTAGTCCTAAAATATTTTGAAAGGGTTCGAAATATTTCGTAATATATTTCGAAATATTTCGAAATTACTTTCGTAATTTTTCGAAAATTTGATATTTCAAAATATTTCGAAATATATTACGTAATATTTTGCTTATATTACGGTTCGTAAGATCTTACGTAAGATTACGCTATTATAAATTTGCTGATGTATCTTCCAAACTTTAGTTTGAGAGGCTTCTTTTTCTTGTTTCTTCTCTCTTTCTATGTTCTAAGCTTTTCACAACAAATTTTCTTTTTCTTACTTGCTTTCTTTCTTGTTTCTTTTCTTTTTTTTTGCCTCTTATTACATTTCTCCTTACTGTGATATTTAGCTCCTCCTCCTACTCTTTTATTAGCTTAAAATCTAGGGATCCATACTCTTCTATATATAAGCTCTATCTATTTTTTCCATAAAGTAACTAAGAAGTTTACGGTTTGTTTGTTTAACTTGAAAAGTGGTCTCAATTCTTCATAGTCTTTTGTTGTTATCAGGTCTCTCATCCAGCATTCTCTTCTTCTTAACTCATCCTCTGTACTGCCTAGTGATGTCACCAAAATTGAATTTGAAAAAGGCCTATTTTGTCTTCATTAAAAAAATTAAAATTTTTTATTAGGAAAAGCAAATAAAATTTATATAGATATGTTCTTTATAATTTTGTCTATTCAAAAAAAGTATCAAATAATTTTGTCTTTCAAGTAAAATAGGTCAAAAACAATTTCGTTTTCAAATTTTAATTTCAGGTTTTAGAACCCGAAATGCTTTCGTCCTCATGTATAGTACTGCCCTTTCCTAAACTTACTAGAACATCTTTTATTTTTCTTTCTATTTATTCTATGTTTTTTGACTTTCGTAAACTTAATTTTACTGCACACTCTTCAAGGTCTCTAAGTAGATTTATCGATACTTTGTAGCTTACGAGGTGCTCTATTGTTTCGTTCTTCTCTTTGCAAACTATACAAGTAGTACTGTGATACAGGTTGGGTTTTTTTTTGTTTAATACTACTAGTACTGGTAGCAGGTTATTAATATACTTAAGTTCAAAGAGCTATAATGTGTTTTCTTCTATTGTGTAGTTTTGTACCCTTGTACTACTTTCAGTAATTTGTAAAAAGTTGGCCAATGTTAGAGCTTGGTGCGTTCTTGATGAGTTGCATTGTTCTTTGCGTGTGTAAAGGTCCATTCTGCTTTGTTTACCAATCTTGTAAGCATTTTAACAAAGGAGCGAAATTTTATTTATATATTATTTTATTTTTATATATTATTTTATATATTATTTCAATTTTTTTTTATTTTTAAACAGTTTTGCTAGAGCTTAGCTAGATTATATACATAGTTAATAAAATTTAAAACTATCTATTATATAAATCTAATATTATCTAGTTGCTTCAATAAGTGTCTAGATATGATCTGTTGCATTAATTTTTTGGAAAATAGAACTCGACAAAGTCAAAACTGCTAAGAATATAGGATTCTTTTTAAATTCCTTCTATTTAGTATCTATAGTAGAGTTATAAATGTTAATATTCATATACAATCCTATGAAAAAAAACAGAATAAAAAAAATCAAAAAAGAAAAGATAAAAAAGAGAGGAAAAACTATACAATTTAAATAATAAACCAAATACAAACAAAATAAAAAAATGCAAAATAAAAGAAACAAAGAAAAACCTATACTAAAGGTTAGAACTAATGCTGCTACAAACAAACCAAAACAAAGAAAATAAAAGAAGATTGCAAAAGTTATACTATAAAATAAAAATTATATAATACCATACAAAAAAATCTGTCTAAGCATTATATATATATTATATAGAAATGTTAATGGAATGCTCCAGAGTAGTGTGGAGCATACTCTACCAGAGTAATACCCAAAACCACACTATACTAGAGTACACCACCTCAGAGCAAACTTTATAATTAAATACTGAAGTATTAATCTATTATAAGCCAAATATATAAGTCAGGGCATAATCTGAAGTATAATCCAAAGTATTATCTGGTATATAATCTAGAATAAATCTAAATTTTAAATGTATAAATCCAATTAAATTGCTTGGTTTGTAATTAAAAAAATTTATGTGCTTAATTTTGTTTGATTTTTATTAATTATAAACCATTATATATTTCAATTATCAATATTAGAAATTGCACTTAAGCCATATTTCTAGTTATAGTATAATCAGAATAATGTATATACAAGTCCAAAAGATGTTTCCTCTATTTGATATTATACAAAATAAAAATATATACCCATAACTAATCAAATGCCAACCTTAGCTTTATGTGATATTGGGTAAATAGAAAACTAATTGTATTAGTATTGCATTAGTGGCCTGTATAGGACCCCGAATAATTTATGTGAGATTATATTTGAGCATTATAGTAAAAATTTTTTTGGTTAGCACTTTTGGTTTGGTATATATAAGCTATATTTCTCATATTAGATTGAACTTTTACCTACTTTTAACTTTTTTTGAAATACAATGTTCTAAAAAAAAAAAACAAACTGTTCTCTAAAAAAAAAAACAACAGAATGTTCTCTAAAAAAAAAAAAACAAAATTAAAAATCTCTTAAGCCCGTTTAATCCATAAGCTACCAAGGATTATAAATATATATACCAAGTTGTATGAAAAAAAACACCTATTTTGGTTAATTTTTATTTAATTTTTGCATTTTTCCAATTTTTTCATTTTTCCGATTTTTGCATTTTTCCAATTTTTATTAGTACAGGTAATTCTTGTTATATCAACCCATTTGAACCTGTTCAAAAATTATGTTGATATTTTTATTAAAGAAAATTCATATTAAAGTTGATATATATGAGGAAATTTTGTTATATAAAAATTTGTAAAAATTTGATTTGTGGCATAGGTTGATATTAATGAGGTTGATATTATTGGGGTCACCTGTACATTTCAAATATAAGATTTAGAAAAATTATCCTATTAGCATTCTTTCAAATATACCTATTTTGCCATTTAGCAGTTTTCAAATATAACCTTTTTCTCTAATACCTACTTTTCAAATATAATCTTTTTTAAAAAACGGGTCTCCATTAGCTATTTTTCAAATATGACCTCATATAGGTCCTGTCTGTATATTTGACTATTATAAATTTAATAACATGTTGAATTACAAACATAATTATATTTTGCTAAGTTAAATGTAGTATTATTGCACAATTTTGTAACCCCTATGATTGATTTTTTTATGATTAAATGGTGATTGCTAAAGATAGCCAATTTATTATAAGCTATTTTTAAAATATAGTGCATAATATTTATAAACTATACAAACTTTAAAAGCCAATAACTTTTGATTTAAACAGAATATTAAAAAAAAGAAACCCACTATTTTGTAGCTAGATCAATTTACCAACTTAGCAGCTTTGTTTTTTAACAAATTATATTATAGAAAATTACTATTTATTGCCAGTGGTGATCATCACTAGTGATTAACAAAAATAAATAAAAAGTTTTTTGCCGAAATAAAAATTAAAATTTGATTAATTTTAGGGTTAGGGTAAGAACTGAAATGGGATAGGGGGTATAGTTTATACCAAAATTTTACAAGAAATTTTTTTTGTTAGAGCCTCAAAGGTGATTTCATAGACAAAATTTAAAGATACAAAATATACATTGGTGCGATAAATAGCAAACTTCTTTAAAATATAGTTTTAAAAATATAGTTGATAGTATTTTTCAAAAAAAAATATATATAGTATTTTTATATAATAACATATAAAAAAAGTCAAAAATAGATCACATTAAAACAATTAACCAATCAAATTGTTTTGAATTTATATAATAAATTTTAAAAAAATTTTTACCAATCAAATTTAAAAATTTGGCCAATCAAATTTAAAGGGTGCACTTATAAAAAGTGCGTTTATAAAGGTTTCATTAAAGAATAATTATTAATTTGGTTGCATTCTGGTCATTTGGAAGATAAAAATTATGTTTTTACAAGTTACATTGATTATTTGGTCTCACTTTTAATATAAAAAAAAAAAAAAAGATTATTTTAAAAAAATATAGTATTTAATTATAATATATAAATAATTTAAAAAATATATATATAATTAAATTTTAAAAACTTGCTTTTTCTTTAATTAAAAAATTAAGATCTTTAGTATATCTATATTATTTAAAATTTGTATTAATGTTAATTACAGTAATAACTAAAAAAATTTAATAAATATTGCTACTGTATTATAGTATTAGTTTTATTTTTAAAAATTATTTAAAAGCAATTGTTAGATCAAAAATTGGGTTACAAATTAAAATAATAAAAGATTATTGTAATAAATTCTTTATTAAAGATTTTTTTTTTTTAAATACTTTATTTAAGAATGTTTAAAGGATTTTAAATATGAAAAATACCAATCCATATTTTTTTAATATATAACAAAAAATAGTTTTATCTAAAAAAAAAAGCCACCCGGAAATTAAAGTGCATATATATTGTGTATATCTGCATGGTCATGAGAACTAATTAACCAAACTTTGTATGGTCTAATCCGTATAATTCGGGCAAAATTTTTATCCTTATGCATCAGTCGTAACAATAATTAACTATCCGCTATTAACGTTAATAATAAAAAGATTAACTAAAATAAAGTTATAAATGGCAAAGTATTTAAAATTTTTTTATTTGCTAACGTTAAAAAATGTTATGTAAGTAATATTTGAAAAAATCATTGAAAAGTGGGCCCCCAAGCAAGAATAGACTAAATTGTAAACTTTCTAACTATAATCGGTTAGATCCATTACACTTGTTCGGTAAAAATATGTTCATGCGGCTGTTCCTTGAACTCCTTTTTAGGATGACACGAAACGCTAGCGTTAGTAAAGTTTTGTAAGAAGAAAAAAAAAAAGCAAAAGTTTACAAACTATAACATCGTTTATGAAGTTTACGCGCAGTTCATGCGAGATAAATGTTTAACCGGGAAAGATTTTTATAGTAATATATTTATTTATATATATATATATATATATATACCAATCTATTAATGCACAGCAATTTACAAAGGTTTTGTGTTTCGCTCATTTACACGTTCTATATACATATGTATATACGAGCTAATAATGTACAGAAAGACAAAATAATAAAGGACGTACTATCATTTGAATCTAAAAAAAAAAAAAAAAAAAAAAAAAAAACGAAAAAAAAAGAAAAAAAGAAATACAAAAACAAAAATAAACTATACAACTAATTCGAGACAATCAATTACCAGTAAGTGAATGAAATAAACCAATTATCAACTGATATAACCTTCTAAATTCCACCCAATGTGATTCTTCTTCTTGAGTCATCGGTATTTCATCAAGATATCTATCAATACATTGACCAGTTTCTTTAATAAGAACCAACAAAAACCAATCCACTGATGTAAAACCTAAAAATCCTTCTGTTTTAATATATTCGGAACAACTAATAATTCTAGTTTCCGTACATAATTGCGGCTGCAATGTTTGAAGAGTATCTATAAAAGTTTTATAACCCTCTTCAACATCAGACCTTAAATCTGGGAGGTCATCCCGTTTACCAGAATAGCTAGGATCCATCAACCGAAGTAAAGTTAATTGGTCGATAAATAATTCATGATATTTTAATCTGTAAAATAATTCAAATTTCACTTCCTGTAAAGCGAATTCGATATCGCGCATAACGTCCAAAAAAGGATCTTTATCTTCAGTTGAGAAGATTTGTTCATCATCATAATCATCATCAAGAATAGGAATTTTTTCTTCTTTTTCAAGTTTATCAATATTTTTAGATTTAAAAATTGGTTTTACAAACCAATCACCAATTTTGAGAAACAATATAGAGACTTTGGTGACAAATTTCCCAAGTATATAGTCTTTAATCCAGACATAAGTAGAACGGTACAAATGTTGAGATCTTAAAAATAAGTCTGAAACAAGAAGCATAAACTTTTCACCATTTCCAGCATGTTCCCATTGTTTTTGAAAGTATTCCAAATGTTTCTTGTCAATTTGATCGAATGAGGCTTTAACCAATTGTAACATGAGTTGATCAACCAAAGGACGAAGTTCATATCTTTCTTTACAAGAATGAACTTTTTTATAAGAGTTGTTTAAATGGGCGAGTTTCGGTTTAAATAAATTATAATCTACATCAATCAAGTAAAGAGCATTAAATTGATCGATGAGAATTTCATGATGTTTGATTTGAGAAAATTTTATCATTTTTTGCTTTTTTGTCATCGAAGGCATCGTTGCGTAAAAAAAAAAAATACTCGGAGAAATATAATACAGTAGGAAAAAGAATTATTCGAGGAATAAGAAAAAATAACAATAATAATAATAATGGTTTTTAAAATTATAATAATCGCTTAATTACGAAGGAAAGAAACATTAAGAAAGGGATGATAGAGAAGAGAGAGTGCCTAAAACATCCAAAAAAATAACGGCTATAAAAAAAAAAAAAAAAAAAAAAACAATCAGTTTATCAATTTATGTGTAAAACAAAGTTTTAACTTAAAATGAATCCCTATTGATTTAATCAAATTTCTGTTTGTGCCCCTGTAACAATTATTTTTGTTATAATCAGGTAAATCTCATGAAGTTATGGTACAAAAATTTTCGAATAGAGAAAGTATGAACCTTTCATCAATTCCTTAAACGATGAATATAATAGGTGAATATTATATATATAACTTCGGGATAATTTTTTTCTTTTTTAAAAAAAAAAAAAAAAGAATCGTGAAACCCAAGAATGAAAAAGGTCAGATTATATATCAAAAGTTTTTTTCTAATATAATTAATGATGCACCCGATCTATACCAAATAATTATATTTTACGAAAAGATAATTGATATGGTACATTAAATGAGTTTTCTTTGTTTTTATTTTAAAATACGCACTTCGCCTCGAATGCGGATTGTCTTACTTTAGACGATCACAGGTTCAAAGAATCACATGACCAAAGGTTACCAATTTGAAACAATGAGATGAAAACAATGGGTCACCAAATTAGTGTCATCGTAAGACTAGTTTTTTCAAGTTTTCAGAAAAAATCGACAAGACTAACATGCAAATATTGTAAATAAACATTCAAAAATAGGTAATATTATTATCACAATACATTGCGTGTGAACATTGCTATGGTAAGATTAGACATAATAGATAAAATGATATCTATTCAATATCTATATACCTGCAAATGAATCCAATGTCTTTTATTTCCTCTCGCACCTAAAAACTTTAAGCTTTCAAAATGTTAACGTCAAATTCTGGGCATTGGATAAATGAAAAGAAGAAAATGCACAGACCATCGAATTTCACGCATCACGTACGTACGTACGTACGTACGTATGTATTTAATATTTTTTAATCTGGACTTTTCATGTAATTTGCAAAAAATTTTCTAATCCAAGAGGGGGACAATAAACACAATTCATAGAGCATAATGCATGATTCAATATTATTTACTACATTCTTACATACGTAAGGATCCATTTTTTTATGCATAGATCGGCCAATAAAAGAAGCAGAGTTTTGGACTTTTATAGACAAAAAAATTCTAAATGACAATTGGTATGCATACAACGTAATCAGGTGAAAAGTAAAAGATAAAATGAATGTTCGATTTATATGAAAGTTATGCATGATAAATAAATACTATCGTTTTATATTGTTAATCATGTGAAGCTGCTGTGTGTTTTTTTTTTTTTTTTTTTTTTTTTGGGCGTTTTCTTAGATTTCGAACTAAAAAGATTAATTTTTACAATATTCTGAAGGATCAAAAGTAATAATATTGTAATGCAAGGTAACCTGTCTTTATCCATCATTATTAGAAACAATAAAAAGCGCCATCATATAAAGACATTAAAATATTACACCACTTTAAACCATTTAAAAACTGTTACTTTTCACGAAAGTCAGCCTTTGCCTTGTACGTACGTACTCACTACATGCATGCGGCTACCAGGACGATCATGGACTTCGTCGAATTGTTCCTTTTCTTGGCTGTCCACCATTTTGAGAGTTAGCAAATCAGCCTAATTATTACATATTAAACCTAGCGTCCAAATATGATTTTCACTTCCGAACGTGTGTACTAAAAATGTCAAAATATTCGGTGATACATTTTGCATCATGTTTCACAGCGTATAACTGTCATCCTTTCAACCCCTTATAAATCTTTTAAATGAACAAAAAAAATAAATAATGATGTAAACAATTTCATGATACATTTTCGACTCACAGTGAAGCAGTTTTACAAGTTCAGAAACACGTTCACAAAGTGAATAACCAATGAATTAGAATTTGGCAATACTGATAGAAATAAATTTTCGCTTATATGTTGTTTAGATAGTCATCATTATCAATCTATTGATCTTTTTCTCTTATTTATCATTAAAAGATCTTATTTGTCTTCTTTTCATCTTTTGCTGCCGTTTAAGAATACATAAACATCTATATATATTTCTATATAAAATTATTGCTAATCACATCAGCATATAATGATATAGCCTATAATATTATTTAAAAGTATATACAGTATCAATAAATAATTAAAAACGATTGTTATCAAACTTACCGTTAACTTCTTTAGATTTAATCATTATTATGAATTTTTTTAGTACAAATTTTTTAATGGAAAACAAAACTCTGATTATTTTAAGTTAAATTCAATGAAAATTTTTTTTTAATTTAATCTGCTTGCTACATCCTATTTAAAGGTTTTGGCTATATTATGTATAGGAGTTTTTAAACCTCTTATGATTCGGTTAGTGTATATATAATAGTTGCGTAATGATAATACTGAAGAAACTATTAATCCATAGAAGGAAGCTATCGCAGTTGATCAACTTCTTGCATCTAATTGAATATTCTTTATTCGAATTTTTAGCTATAGTAAAATAGTTTCTTCAGTTACTACTTTATTGAATTTCTTTTTTACTTTTATTAATTGCTGTTATTATGTAATTTCCACAAAAATTGTTTCATTTTTTTTTTTTTTGTTAGTGTATGCTAAGAAGATAATGTTTCATTTGTTAAACCTTTGAGCTTTCATGCTACTTAACCAATTTATCGTAAGAGGCGTTTAGATTTGGCAAGTGGGTAATTCAGCATCGGTTCTCTCTTTTCCCCCTAAATGTAACTTCCTAACATCAGGAAATTTTGAAACCTGATTGTAACCGACTAAAATCTGATGATTTTAATCACCCAACCGATTAAATGCGATAGAGATTTTATTATAATCGATATATATATATATAATTAATCGATTATAATCGACTTAATTTAATCGATTTTAATCGATTTTATACATCTTGATTATAATCGATTTTGATTTAAATCGATTATCATCACCCCCACCGATAATAATCGCTTAAAGTCATGATCGGATAAATGCTTACAATCGATTTTAATCAGGGATCAAATTTTTCTGATGAAATGTATTCTTAACTCTGGTTCAAGTATATTTCTGACCCCTCATAAATTCAATTTTTTCTTATTGTTCTCTAAATGCACGTTGTCAAATGTTTGCAACGGGTTGCATTTAGGGAGTTGTGACTGTACGTCACTTGACCAATCTTTTTGAAACAGCTACCTCAGTAGAACTATAAAAGGACAATATCCAAAATTTTGCAAAGAACCTTTTTGGTTAGGGCGCAGAGGATGGTTTTATAGAGGGTCGATTGGTAGAATAAATCTGATTGATTGGTGCATCTGTAATATTTGGTTTAGTATTCCAAAATTAAATATTAATAAAATAATTTTTTTTAAAAAAAATTTGAAATTAATTATATATTAAATTTAATATTTATACTCACTTGTTAAATTAAATATTTTACACTTTAAACAAAGATATTTTAATAATTATTAGCTAAATTTAATGAGTTTTTTTTTTTATTTAAATTTTATAAATTTAAAGTATTTCTATTTGTACACTATGTGTATGTACACGGGTATATTGATTCTCAAAATCCCGGTATAAAACTCTTGAAGGTCTAATAAAAAATATTCCTTTCAAAATTTTAGCATAAACTTAAAACCCTTCAACCCTAAAACTAACTTTACCCTAACCTTAAACTGAGTTGATTTTTTGCTCAACAAATTATATGTTACACAAAGTTGTAAATCAATAAATCAGTACCCGCGTCAAAACACTATATGTAAACTAAGAAATTTTCTAAGGGTAAACTAAGGCCACACAAACTTATACTATTGGTTTTCATATCCTGGCCGGGTCAGTGAGGTGGGTTTTGAAATTTTAATTTTTTAATATATTGGCCAATAGAAATTCTCCATTCATAATTATGCGAACAGAGCGAATTTTTAATATAGTAAAGATTATTAATCAATTACATAAATAAAATTTTTTTTATTAAAAAATTTTTTTTAAAAAAAAATTAAAATCCGGGTCGCCGGGTCACGAAAGGTTACTTGGTGATATGAAAACCAATAGTATAAGTTTGTATGGCCTAATATTTATTAATTTTAAACTTTAGTATTAATAAACAAATTCTATAAAAAATTATAAAACTAAATTGGCTAAAGAAGCTAATTTAATTAATTTTAATTTATTAAACTCTTTTTTAATAATTTTTTTAAGATTTATTTTAACTTTTTGTAATACTAATTTGTAAAAAAAAAAAAAAAAAATAGTCAATTTAAAAAAATAATACAAAACTTTGTGAATAATATTTAAAAGCAAAAAAATAAATATTCAGTATAATTAATTAAGTTAAGAGATATACAGCCAACTCTCTCTATTCCGAACTGCTAGAACTGCTAATTTTTACTATATAAAAATTTAAAAAGTTCAGTTCTCAAAGAGTATATATGGCTAATCTGAACTTTATAATAAAATTAATAAATGTTCTAAAAATTTTAAAAGAGTTTTATAGTGTTCAGATTGAGAGGGGTCAGATTAAAGAGGGGTGACTATAGTTTTTTTAATTTTATTTTTTTAGTATAAAACTATAAATTATAAAAAATAATTACTAGTAGCAAATAGCAAATATTAGATACTATTAGCAAATTTTAAATAGAGTAAATATTAATTACTAGCTACAAAAGTAATTGTTATTGATTTATAATTAATTACTAGTATATTAATTAAAAAATAATCAATTATAATAACTTTACCAAGCTGCTATCAGGTACAAACTCCATTTACTGAATGTTTTGTGCCTGAAATAAAGATAAAAAGACTTGCAGACTTTTAAGTGTAGAGTATTTTGTTGGCTTGTGTAATATATAAATTTGCAAATCTCCTGTTTCTAATTGGCCAAACTACCAGTTTGGCCAATCAGGAACAGGAGATTTATGCATTACACAAGCTAACACCCTTAAGTGAAACATCTTGGTGGGCTTTGGTACTATTGAGTAAAGATATAGTAGAGAAACTCTGGAGCTTTGTCAAGTTCTATAGATATGAAAATAGAATGGTTAAATATGTTATTCTATATAGTGTAACTTTTATAAACTCTTTTTTGGTTTGGTACTATTTTTTTGCACCTCTTCAGTTTTTTCAAAATTTCAATAAAAGTGGATATTTCAGTTTATCTTTTCTAAAAGATTAGCAGTATTTACTCCCTTTTAATTGAAAATATACCTACTGAATTGGAATCAATATCATGAGTAAGATCTGTTACTGTATACAAATAAGCAAAAAAGAATATATCAGAAATCAGGAGAAAGATGTAATAAATTTTCTTTTTATAATAGATTTTATCTAAAATCAATATATTTTATATATAGATGCCAATTTTTTAGCTGCATTATAATCAAATTATCTAATAAAAATGCAAAAAAAACTTTAATACATTTTAAAATTAATTAATAACATTTAAATTTTTGTTAATAAATTAAATTTTGTTATGTATTGTTATATATAAATACCAAAATTTTTAATTTATATATAAATTTAAATTAATATAATAGTTTAAAAATAGGCAATTTCAACTCTTTTCAACAATCATTTGGTCCAAATTTTCTATAGAAAAAAAAAACAAAAAATTTCTTGTTGGAGAGTTGCCTATACATGGTATATAGTAGGATAATACAAAAATATAGTTTTTATAAAGATTAATGACTCTTCCAGGACTCTTTTGTATATTTAGCATGCAAGCCAGAAGCATTCTCTTACAAGATAACTGGCACGAAGTAGTGCTCTCATATGAGAAATTTGGTAAAGATATAAAAATAATGTTTTTGTCGATGAAATTTTTTTGATAAAACATTGGTGAACAACAAGAAAATGAGTTTTATCTTTTTATACTTTCCTTTAAGTTTGTTCCAAATAATAGCATTCGCCTCTTTAGATTTTTCAAAATTTTTGTCAAAAAGTAGGCATCCTAGCTTACCCTCCAAAAAATCAGTAGTATTTGCTTTTTCAAATTGGGCATGCATCTCCAAATCAGAATTAGTGCTATTAGAGTTTGGTTATCAAATAAACAATGAATGATGTGTCATAGAATCTTGACGGGCATGTGAAGAATTTTTTATCTGAATACATGGTTCGAGACATAGTAGTTCTTTTGTTTATTTTATATATAACACTTTGGCAAATATGGTCTATGCAGTGTTATATAATTTTTACAGTTTAGTAAAGGCTTTATATTCTATTTTTTCTTAGCTGTTTTTTGGTTTTTCTTTTATTTTTTTTTTTTGAATGTAAAATTTTGGTTTTTGGGTTATTTTGTTAGGTATGTTTGTTTTGTTCCCTTTTAAATTTTCCTTTTTTTTATTCTTCTTTATGAGAGGCTCAAAAAAAAAAGTTTTAAGGAGTAGATTATGAAGCATAGTTGGTTATAACTATAGCTAATGAAATTCTTTTGGCTTTATATATAAATCAATACAGCAGGTCACACCTGAGTACAAATTTTTGTAGCCAAATGCAGTGAAAAATATTTAATATTCTCAATGTTCTTAAAAATATTTAAAAAAATTTGAGAACACTATATTTAAAAATAATGTTCTCTTTTGAAAACAAACTAAAAATATAAAATTTATAATTTATGTTCTCATAAAATGTATATAAAATTATATTTATTGCTAGTGATTATTACTAGTATTACATAAATATAATTAGCCAATACTGTAGTATATTATATGTATGCTTATTATTGTAAACACAATAATAGAATTTTACAATAATTACTATAAAACTAATATACCAGAGTTAGAAATTAAGGTTGTTTAATTATTTTTTAATAATTAAAGTTAATAGTTCTTTTTATAAAAAATTTAATTTAACAAGTTTATGATTTTTAGACCAATTTTTCTTATTTTAAATTTAGTTTATTTGCTAATAAATATATTATTTTATATTTTAAAAATTATAATAAATAAATTTATTATAAATATTATATCATTTTAAAAATAATATTTTTAAAAAATTATTATAGTGCAAAATAAATTTTTTTTAAGAACATAAAATTATAAATTTATGTTCTCAAAGAACAAAAAAATTTTTTTAAAAATTCTTTACTGGCTGAATGAGATCAAATTCTGTTGATTTTTATATTAAATATGTATTGAAAAAAATTTTTTAGTAATAAATCTATTAAAGTTCAGCAAGACTGCCAAAGAATAAAAAAAAAAAAATAGGCAATTTATATTTGTATACGAGTTTTCAAACATAGTATTATATGATAAATATATATATATATAATATAAGATTATACAATTTATTTAATTATGATTATATTTATTTATTTTTTTTAAAGGGCAATCCTGCCTTTATTATTTGGGATACGAGTATAACACTCTAGGATTTTTAGACTACTGCCTACATTCCCTTCCTTCCACAATAAAGACTCGTCCGGTTACTGAAGTACCTAAACGCGATCTGCCGCAGTCAAGAATAGTCTCAAATTTTGGTCTTCTAACACATAGAACACTTCAAATTATCACCAACAGGCTCTTGCTAGCTTTGTCAGGATCGCCCCCCTTTCCTTAAAATTTTTCTTCTTCATACAGAACAAAATGAAAAAGGTGGAAAGTATCAAAAAACTACCAAGAAAACGAAAAGCTAAAAACACGTGACCGATACAAAAAAGAAAAAACGTAAGAAAAGAGGCCAATCCTGACCAGGGAAAAAAAAAAGAAAGAAAACAAAGAAAAAAGGATAGAACTGACAAATACGATATTTAAAAATTATATAGTACTGCGTAAGGAATCGCCTCACCTAAGTACTATATGTACATAAAAGAAAAAAAAAGACTACGCCTAATAGAACTTTCTAGAAAGAAATTTTATGCGGATTATTCCAAAACATCTCACGTGTCATTCATTGTTTATCTCAAAGGACCCGATTTTACTCGTGACTTGATTCCAATATAGTAGGCGCATTCCCAATATGGACAAAGTAAACATTGCCGATCTTTTGGAGGGGTAAACTCAATCGCCCACTTTTTGGTGAAATTTCGAAAAGTCCAAAGGGCGAGAAACGATACTTGTATCCAAAGTTTAAGGAGTGTACATCCAATATAAAACTCATTTTTTTGTTGTTTCCCACTGTTTTTCCACAGGTCCCTTCGTCGACGAAGAAAAAAATGTTGGTATCTCAACCAAAATTTCTCATACAAGGGCACCACCTTCTGCCAGTTATCTTGTAGGCTGACTCTTTTGGCTTGCATGCCGAATATACAAAGGAGTCCCCTGTTTAGGTAGTTGACCTCTGTAAAAACCGTTTCCTGTGTTATCCTACTATATATTAAGTATAGGCAACGCTCCAACAAAAAACTTTTTGTTTTTCTTCTGTCAGAAAATTTGTCCAGGTGATCGTTGGAAAGAGTTTTTGATTGATATATATTTTGAATTATGATTATATTTAAACTACTAATATATAAATAAATTATATAACAAAATTATTCAATATGATTTAGAATTTGAAACCGGGTTTAGTTTTATATGTTACACCAGTTTAATTGGTTTTAATATATGGGGCCCTATAGCAAAAGGTGGTAATACTCAAAAAAAATTTTTTTTGTAAAGACTTTATTTTTGCAAAAATTAAACTATTTAAAACACAATATTAAAAAACTACAGAAAAATTTTTTAGTCTATCACCACCTTTTACTATAGGGCCCTTTATATAAAAAATAAAGCTAGTTTAAGATATATCAAATTATTAGTTATCATTACTATATAGTAATAGAAAGATCTCTAAATTTTCTAGTTGAAATGTATCGGAATTCTGGTTGGCAGAACCAGAAATAATCTATTTGCCCAGGATTACTAACAATTTTACTGATAAAATCATAGCTATTCATTAAGTAAAAAGTGCTAATTAATAATTTTGCTATTGAACCTACTAATACTAGGACTAAATGCAAACCTAAATCCGACTAGGAATTTTGGAGATTGTTCAGTAAAAATCCTAGTAAAGCAACCTTCATTAATAGTATTTTATATCTAATCTTACATATTTTTTAAACAAATTAATTAGTTTATTAATTAAATACCAGTACTGCTCAGCTAATTAATATAACTAAAAGTTTATTTAGCTGACAACTAGAATTAACAAACTAAATAATTAGAATATTATTATTTAGTTCTATAAAATCATTGACAATTAACCAGATTAATAAAAAAAATTAGCCTGATTAAAAAAAATTAATATAAGAAATAGTTGTCTAAACATGTTCTAGTATATCAATAAGAATATAAAATAAATTTTGTACTAATATTTTAATCCTACCAGAACAATACATTATTTATAGCTATTAAGTTTTCACATAGTGCCCAAACTGCTTATACTTTTTATACTTGTGTCTATTTGTATTATTAGTTATAGTTTCTGAAGCAGTATTTCTTTTGATATTTGAACAGTTTTTTAAAACTTGCTTTTCTTTATGAATATCTATTTTAGTACTTGATTTGAGCATATTTGGAGGCCATCCTCTATGTTTAACAATAGTAGGATTATTAATAGTTAATGAATATCTTCCATTTTCTTACTGCTCACATCACGAAATTTTATATATAGATATTAATTGATATATAACAGATAATCGTTTTATATTAATTAAACAATAACGATATATATCAATTAACTGGTTAAAAATCAATATATATCTATAATCAATATATATCAATTTTTATATTAAATCATTATATATCTATAAATCAATTATAATCGTAATTATTTGAAACGATATATAACAATTAACAGATCTTTAACGATTATATACCTGTTACAAAAATTCCAACCCAGGTCACCAAATAAAAAAAAACAAGTTCAAAATTTTAAGCCCATTTGATCCGTAAGCTACTATAGATCATAAAAATATTTTCTATTTAATATTTTGAATACTTTCGAAATATTTTAGGATCAGTAAATCTGTAACATGAATCATATCAAGGACGCGTTTGACTAATATTTTCGAAATGTTTTGATAATTTTTGATGATTGTACTACAAAATCAGATTAGTTCTTTGTTTATTTTTTTTGTTTATAATTTAAATCTTCTATCATTTTTACATTGTTTTTCATTTTCCTTTTGTTTTTTTTTTTGATTTGGTTTCATTTTTTTTAGTTTTGTTTTGTTTTGTTTATCTTTTATTTTTTTTTATTCTACACTTTACCACTAGCACTTTGCGCAAGCCAACTCAGCTTTTCGATACTTTGCAAGAACACACAACTAATTTTTCTAACAATTTCTAAATTTCAAGAATGCAAGTTTTTGCAAGTTTTTACAAGGTTTCGTTTTATTTATTTTTTTGTTTTATGTTTTTTGTTTTTTTTTGTTTATTTTTATTAATTTAATTTATTCTGGCACTTTGTGAAAACCTTCAACGATTTCTGAATTGCAAGCTCAAAAACGCTTATTTCAGGGAAATGGAGATTTGGGCTTCGTTTATTTTTTTATTTAGTATATTTACATTTTTGTTTTTTGTTTTTTTTTTTTTTTTTTTTTTTTTTTTTAATTTTTTTTTTTTTTTTTTTTCCCTTTTTTTTTTTG
>QKWP01000519.1:0-23590 GCA_003550325.1 Gigaspora rosea | reverse complement strand
TTTTTTTTTACCCGGTGATTTGGAATGAAATTTTTGTAACGTGGTCAAAACACTGTGTAATCGTTAAAGATCTGTTAATCGTTATATATCGTTGTGGTCAAAACACTGTGTAATCGTTAAAGATCTGTTAATCATTATATATTGTTTTAAATAATTCTGATTATAATTGATTTGTAGATATATAATGATTTAATATAAAAAATGATATATATCGATTTAGATATATATCGATTTTAGCCAGTTAATCGATAGATATCGTTATTTTTTAATCGATATAAAACGATTAACTGTTATATATCGATTAATATCTATATATAAAATTTCCGGATAATGTATAATAATATATAATAAATATATAATAATAATAATAAATAAAAAAATATAAAATTTTATATTAAATTGCGAAATCTTGTGAAAATATGCGAAAACATGCGAAAATCTGTAAAACATTTAAAAATAAGTATACAGTATAATAGTATTGTTATTAGTGATTTTTAATTTGATATCTATTGATTATTACTGATTATTACTGATTACTATTTTAATCGATAGTTCTCGCCAGAGGGATTTAAATCGATTACTATCCAAAAATTGATAGTAAGGGGCATGCCATTTATTATGTAATTTTTACCATGGATACATGGTCAGAGGTAGTGATCACGTCTATATGTTATATTAATTACTCAGAATTAGATAAAATGATTACACCATACATGGGTAGAGGTGGCTACTAAGTAAAAAATATTACGTAATAAATAGCATGCCCCTAATCTCTGTGCAAATTTTGGTGATGCTTTAAACTTAATATTTTCTTGTGACTTAAATAAAAATATTTATTTTTATAGCATTAGTTTTTGCACGAATGTTCACAAATTTTTAATCAGCTAAAGCATACCAATATTTATTTGAAGACTTATTTGATATTGTTGAAAAAGATATACAGAAACAATTTCAATTTCAGCATATTCATAGTTATGGATTAGGGTGTATAATTGCAAACAAGCATTAAGGACAAGCATTTGGTAAGTAATATTTAATATATAATATATAAATAAGTTATTTATAATAATTTAATAATTTTTTTAAATTAGGTTTTGGACAATATTTTCATTTGAAATATAGCCATTTGTCATGTAAAGAACATTTAAAACATATTTAAGTTATGCCAAGTTCATTTTAATTGGTAAGTAAATTTTTTTTTTTTTAATATTAGGAGTATAGTTCCTGCCCCAAACTTTATAAATATTTAAGCTAATTGACATATGGTGGTGCCTTTTATACATACATATTATATACAAGTATTGAGACTAGGACTTCAGGCTATGAAACCTTTTATCCACGGCTAAACCCACCAGAGCCTTCAATATTCCCATTTATATAGTTGACCTGGATTTGTATATCCCTTTCCAACCAACAATCAACGTCCACATGTCCGCCACTTTACGCACATTTCCTAATTCGTCACTTCCAATTTGGTGTGTGTTGCCAGATAGGCGCTTTATGCTTCCAAGTTGGTGTACCTGAAATCTGGTTACCCAGAAAATCCCTTACTAGCGTACTTCTCGGGGGTTCGTATCTCAAGCCATGCAGCTGCCTCTACTACAAGGGTAAGTATCTTAAGCCTGCATGCTGCTGGTAAGTAATTTAATATTATTTATTTATATATAAATTATATATTTTATTAATTTATTAATTAAATTATTATATATAGAAATATTCGAAATAAAGCTGTATTTGACAAAACAAAAGAATTAATGTATTCTGTTACTAAATTAGATATGCAAAAACAAATATTAAATGTTTTAGAAAAAATTAGAAAATTAGGTGAACCAGATGCAGCAGGTTTTATTTATTTATAATTACTATCGCTATATAGTCTTTAAATTGGATTTTATATTTTAATTTAATTTGAAAAACAGACTGAGTTAAAAATAAATATGAGCCATAGATATTGGCTAGACTTTCGCCAGTATATACTAAAATGAAAATTAATATATGGAATCAAACTCCAAATAATTCCAATATTAGTGGATTATTGGTAGCAATATATTGGTAAGCATATATGTAGATTTAAAATCTTTATAAAAAAATTATATAGAGGAAATGATTTTAATAAACGGCAATGGCATTTGGCAACAACATATGAGCAGTATAATGTACATGAATTGTACAGAAATAAATCTAAATTAGCCCGTTTAACAAAGAATTCAAAAAGAAGTCATAAGTTTGTTTTGCAATAATAACAGCATTGGGATATATGTAGTATAAATTTTCTAGAATTAACAAGCATTATGCAGAATTATAAATTTATTCTGAATAATAATAACAATCTTAGTAAACTGACAAAAAAATATCAAGTTTGCATATAAGAGTCCTAAATCTAATACTAATTAAATAACAATTTTCAGAAAGTTTGTATTGCATCTGATACTATAATTTTTTTTTTAATTGGCGATCATGGCATAATTTTATTAATAAAAATAGTTACATTATTTAATGCTATTACTATTTTCGGTACTTTGTACCTTACAACTAAACTACAGCTCACCCAGTTACTCAAGGTACTTGTGTGTGATCTGCCAATTCAGAATTCGTCTCCCTCCCTTAAAGAGTAATATTCCATAGGGGAGTTCACTGACTTGGTTCTAAGGCCCGTCATGATCGCTTTAATTTTGGTTCCACCAATTAAAAACTCCTGTTTCTATCCATTTTTTAACCTCAACACAGATAATCTTGAGCCAATCTCTTCAATCTCTCCTTTTCAAAGTTTGATTAACCCTGTGGTCCCATAGGAAAATTTGTGGTTTTTTTATTCTTGTTCTTCTTCACATTTTGGTTTTTTTTTTTCTTTTGGACTTGGTGGTGATTCTGATTTCTTTCTCCCATTTTACTGTTTGTTCACATCTTTTCTTCCAAATTTTGTTTTGAAAGCACAATGTCTATTCCTCTAACCATCTCAGCAAAATATGATTAATTTTTTTGTTTTTAAGGTCTAGGTCTCCTAGCTTCTTCCTTACATCAAGCTTAATTATCCCTCTTGTTAAGAGTGACCTTCTTTGATCTTTGGCAACATCGTTATCCGTTAAAATTTTCCAAAGTAAAATCTAGTTTATCTTTCTTTGATCTTCATTCAGTATTGTAGTCCATATTGTCTTGACTATCTTCTCTTCTTCCTGGTCCCAGAATTCTTTGTTTTTTGAACATGTGGCCAAGTGATCAGACGTCTCCTGTTCTAGTATGCATGTCCAACATTTGGAGTTTATATAAATGGTCTTGGTCCCAATGTTTTTTAACCAAAGTAGGTAGAAATCATTTATCATTTTTATTCTAAAACCCATTTTTTATTATCTTTCTTTGTGAGAGCCCTTGCTTTTTGTATGTTTCGCTAGAAACTTCTAAAGGTTTGCCAGTCTTTGTGCTCATTATGCTTTGTATGTGATTCATCTTTCTGGTATCTAAAGAATGTCCATTCGACTTTATGATATATATTAAGCATCTTTTTGATAAATTGTCTTATAGGGATCTCTATTCTGGACCTTTGCCACATTGGAGTAAATGCATAACCTTCAACTTTTTCAATTTTCATTTCTGTTATCTCTGGATGAGTTAATGCTTCCTTTGCCAAGAGATTTGCCTTCTCGTTTAGTGTTATTCCTGAATATGCTTTTATTTTATATAGCATTAAATTTAGCTCTTTGATCCTAAGATTTTTTCTAATTTTGCTCAGGAGTTTACTATTTTTTATTTTATAATATGTTCTTGGTGTATTCGTTTCATCTAATATTTCAATACCTTGAATTGCTGCCTGGCTGTCCGTGTAAATATCTATGGTACTTGAGGAGGGAGAGATCAGTATTGGTTCAAGGATTCCTGTTAGTTCTGCTCTCATCGAGGAGAACCACCCTTCAATTCTACCATTAGTTCTCTAATTACTCTATTTTCTAGATCACATTGGACTACACTATATCCTGCTCTATAACTGTTTCCTTCTGTGTTTCCAAGTGAGCTATCTGTATAAAAAATGAGTTTTTTAAATTTTCTATTCTCAAGCAACACTTCCTCCAGTTTTAGCCTTTTCTTCTCATTTGCGACTGTTTTCCTTATACTCATAACATCCCAACTTTCAGGTTGCTTGATATCTTGTAAGTCGCTTCTCTTCTATCGCACTGGCTATCTATATCCAAACCTGAAGTTTCTTTTAGATCATCTAGGTTCATTAGAAAATGCTAGCTATCTGGTTCTCTCTTAATCTAGTTGCTGATATTGGTTATCTCTTATATTTCAAAACAACCTTGCTGCATTGTATTTTTTTTATAATTCAATTTGTTTTTTTCCTGCTTGCATTGGTGTCCTGAATTTCTTTATCTTTTTCTTCCCATTCTATTACTTCAACTCGCTAGTTTGGGAGTTTACTTGTGATTCTACCCAATACTGGTCTTTTGTAATTTCCCTTAGTGCCCAGGATCTATTTTTTTTTAGAGTGTTTTGAGGTTATTTTTTTCCTTATTCCTGGATCGTACAGGTAATTGCACCTGTGGTTATTCAGTATTCTGGTTTAATCTTTTTGGATTCCTGGTCTTCTATGGTAAGTTTCTCTATTGCTCAAAACCAGTTTGGTATCTTTTCTTTAGCTGAATAGTTTCTAATTCTTTTGAGCTGCTGCCAGGTCATTGAGGCAATAGTTTTTACTTCCTACTATTTGTTCCAGATTCCAGATTCCAAGTTTCTTAATGCTCTTTATGTTTTTTTTTGCCAACCATTTTTTTGAGAATGTTCATAATTTCCTTATCTGGGTCTTGTGAAAGTGGAATACTGCAGTCATTATTATTGAATGGCTTTCGACTATAATCTGTAGCGACTTTGCAGTGCTCAAAATTGCAGTATTCAGGTTATTGGACCAGTTTTTCTTATTCATTTGCGCTTCATCCAGTCGCCAGATCGGCTTGGTTGACAACAGATTTAGTTGTGCCGTTTTAAGTTTAATTCTCGTTAACTCTCCTGACAGCTTTGGGCTATTTAGTCTAATTAATCATTCCATTAATGAATGCTTCTAGTGCCTCACCATAGGGATTTGAGGTCTAGAATATCCGTATTGTAAAAAAGAGAGTTTGCAATAGTCCTCTCTGATTCTGCTTTCTATTTTACAACCTGAAGCATCGGGCTCTGTATTTTGTCGCATTCTTGTTTGTTAAGGAGGGTAAGATTTAATTTGTACTCTACTTTTGGTAAGAAGATCTTATTATTGATGTACTTGGCTTGCTCTATTGAGATCTTTTTGGCTTTTATCAATTGTGACAGCTCTACTATTTCCTGTTTAAGTCTTGCTTTTATACTTTTCCTGCCCCCTTTTACTGCTATCCATACTTCTAAGTATCTTGTCAAATCATGGTTTCCTTTTGCTAAAACTTTCTCCTTTTTATTACCAAGTAATAGTGATAGGGTGACTTTCTTTTCCTTATTATTGAACACTATTAGTTCTGTTTTCTTTGTATTTAATTCCACTAAGCTAACTTCGAAAAATTCTTCTGTTATGCCCACAACTTTTGTAGTTCCGCTTGAGATTCTGTTTCCAGAATCGTGTTATCCGCTTAAGTTAGGCCTGCTACCACTATTTTTTCTTTCTGAACTTGGTCTCTTCTAAAATCTACAGGCCATTCCACTTTTAATTTTGCTCCCAATTTTGTTTTTCGAAGAAGGGACAGTAATGGGTCAAAGTATATCCTCTAGAGCAAGGAAGAGATTACTTCTCCCTGATCTATTCCTTCTTTCACTTTGAGGCTCTCTGTTAAACCAAACTTCGTGATTATCTTAATTTCTCTATTATTTTAGGAGATGGATTAATTGCGATAGGAATTAGATTCTTTCTATAGCTGCTTTGAGAACACACAGATTCACTAAATCAAAAGCTTTTTTGATATCTAGAAGAACGAGCTATAACCCCTTATCCTTTTCTTTTGCACTCTCGATTAAATTGTTTATAATATGTAACAGCTCTTGTGTACTCTTTTCTGGGAGACCTGCAAAGTTTAAACTCTTAAGTATTGGTTTTTCTACAATTATTTTACTCAATCTTGTCTGTATTATTTTTACAAAAGTTTTTCTAGCAGCTTTCAGTAACATTATAGGTCTTAATTTTTGCATGCTTAGGTCCTATTCTGCCATTTTTGGTATCCCTTAGATTGTAAAACAGGCAAATTTGCCTGCGTATTTTAAAATTTTTAATAAAATTTTAAATATTGATTTTAGTCATATCTTTTCTAAGTAAAAAATATTCTTTGAGTTTTGTTTTAGTAACTTTGTTATAAATTTTTTTTAAAATCATTAGAAAACTTTAATATAATAAATGTTTAAAGTTCTTGTATTGGCATTTTTACTATTAAAATTTTTCTTTAGATTTTTTCAAATTTTATATGTTCCCGTCTATAAAAAAAATCTTTACTTCTAATACAAGTCTTAATTTTTACAAGTAAATCATTAAAGTTGCAATAATGAAAGTTGTCATCCTTTATATAAACTACAATATTGTCTTAAGAACTATAGTTCTAAAACTAAAACTAAATAAGATCGCAGAAAAATTGTAATAAAATTTTTTAAAAAAATTTTTCTTAAAATTATCTATTTTCAGCTTATATGTAACTATAATTTATTTTCTTATAATATAAAAACTAATTTTGCAAAAAAGTAATCCTTATTTTCAAATATAATTGTACAAAGTTTTATTTAATTATTTTAGCATTTTAAAAAAGTAAATCAGAGCTAAAAAAGTGCAAAAACGCAGGCAAATTTGCCTGTGTTCTACTACAATCTAAGGGATAGGAAATATCATACCGACTTTTCACTTTCTAGGGTAAATTCTCTCCTTTAAAATTTCATTAAATAGTTTTAAGATAGGCTTTGGTTTTTGGTTTTACCTTCCTAAAAAGCGTGTACTCTATTCCTGATATACCTGGAACTGAGTTATCTGAGGCTTTGGACATTGCTAATTTCCATTCTTGTATTTTGATTTCTTTCAGAACTGGGGCATAACAATTCTCTTCAATCCAACTTTTGGGCCTGTACTCCTGGTACCATTTTTGTGGCATTTGACCCTTGGCGAGGTTCTTTCTGTTATATTGGTCTTTATAGAAATTAGCAACTGCAAGTTTAACTTTTTCCGGTTCGTATATAAGTTGTGTATCATCTTCTTTTTCTGTGTTATTTATCTGAACTTTTTCAATCTTTAGATTCTGCCAAGGTCTCTCAAGGATGCTATTTAGTATTCACTTTTTCTCGTTTCTTACCATGCCATATCTTCTCTCTGATTTCTGCTTCCTTTTCCTTTCTTTGTTCTGATACTATTTTGTTCTCAATTATTTTGCTCCATGTACATGTCTGATTTAACTATTCTTGGGTCCAGAATTGGTCTATGTTCGGGATACAGGTATCATTATGTTTATTAATTTTTGGTATAGAAGCAGTAATTTCTATCTATTTAATTATGTCAATAGTTTTGTTTAAATTTTTTTTTGCTTGTCTGCAAATTTTATGGAGCATTTTAAGCCATCTATATCTGGGATTCCATGTAACTAGCATTTGTTTCTTTTCTATTATATTTTTAACAATCTTATATAGGATAGTTTTTTTCACAGGCTTGTTTATTTGAACGACTAATTTTTCCCACAGATCATTTATTCTCGTTTTAGTACCGTTACTATCCTGTTGTTCCTTGTCTTTTTTGGCCTTAGTATTTATTTCTTTTCGAATGTAACTATCTATAAGGTTTTTGTAGTTTTTTCAATCTTTCTTATTCGCTTTGTCATACAGGTATATTTCTTTTTTTCCATATTTGACCTTTACTCTTCACCTAATGACCTCGCACTCATTAGTGGTTTTGTAAAAATTCTTGCCCATATAAGCTGATGGTCACTGCTTGTACAAAATTCCATGTCATCTATATCGCTCCCGCATACCAGGTTCTTGAGATCTGGGTCGACCTATACATAGTCAATTCTTAAGCTGTACTTGCTATTCGTCCAGGAGTACTTGTTACTACGAGGATTTATAAGGCTAAAGGTGTTCGCGTATTCTGTTTGTTTGAGCCATTTGGTGAGTGGTGATAGTACGATCTTTGGTGCACACTTTCTACTAATTTCTAGCTCTTCTGGAAACTCAGGTCTGCTTTCTCTAGCATTGAGATCACCTCCAATTATTATCTTTGTATTCCTCTTTTTCCTTGTGGCATCGAAAAATAACCCTTTGCTGAATTTTCTTTTGGACTTCTGTGTTGTTCAGAGGGACATAAAGGATCCAAATTAATATAGTTATTCTCTTAAACCTGAGTGTTGTCCTAATGGAGTAGTTGTCTGATGTCGATATTTCTGTGAGGTGTTTTTGCTATTCTTTTTTAATTAGCATCGCTACTCCCGATCCTTTCCTCTTGTCTATTGTCCCCTTTGATCCAAAAATTCCATAGCCTTTTAGTTCTATCTTGTTTAATTTTAGTTCTTTGCTATTTATATTTGTCTCTAGAATACCTATACAGTCTAAATTCTCTACCATCCCATAGTCTATTAATTCTTGTAGTTTTGTTATATTGTTTCTAATACCATTAATATTATGAAATCCTATTTTAAAAAAGTCTCTATTTATTGTTTTGGGTTCCTCTTCTATTTGTTGAAACCCATTTTGGTCTTTAACTTTCTTCTGATCAACTAGTGCGCTTATTAGGATCACATCGGGGGAATTTCTCCTTTTTCATTTTAAAGATTTTCAACTTTTCTAATATGTTCACAAGAATATTATTTTCTATTTGTGTCGTTGTAGATATCTTTGTTTTGTCAACAAGGTAGATTGGTTTTTGCTCTTCTGATTTTTTGTAAATTTATTAATTTTGCACCCTATAGGCATCCTTCTCTTTTCCTCTTTCTTTCACAAATTTATATTTAAATTTCTTGTCCCAAGGTGGTTGTGTTGGAATGTATTTTCTGGTTCCATATTTTGATAATTTGGAGGAGCTTGTGATATATCTTTAGCATCTAATACTATAATAATTAATATAATTATTGTATATCATTTAGAAAAGCGAAAAAACCTGTCTCAAGATCTACACGAAAAAAACAAAAAAACAAACATTAAATGATGAAAAAAGTGATGATTTATCTTTTATATCAACATCTACTCCTATAATACAAGAACAAGCCAATTATATCGAATGGGAAAATAAAAAACTTGAATTACAATAGAAAAACTTAGAAATTCTTAAAGAAGAAATTGCATTGCAGAAAGAACTCAATCATTTAAAGCAGTTAAGTGACTAATTATATTTCATTATAATTTAAAACTAATATTAAATAATTACTTAAATTTAATAAAATCAAAGGCTATAGCGGAGAGAAATGGAATGAAGAAGTGGACAAGTTGGCAAAAAAGGGACAGAGCTCACCAAGTTAGAGAATCTGAAGCTGGAGAACAACATAAGGCTTGACATCATTCCTATATGGAAAGGAAGTTATATTGAGATGCTACTTCATTTCTTCATCAAGCGGATCTTTGAGTTTAAAACTGGTTTGGATTTTCGATTCTCAAGAGTCATAAAATATGTCGAACCAGATGAAAAGGTCGTTAACCACTCCTGGCCATTGTTTTGGAAATATTTAAAGGAAACATGGAAATCAGATATAAATCAATGAAAACAAGCAGAAGAGTAGCTTTTAGATTGAATGCTTAACTAACGAAGTACCAACATTATCAGTTCTTAAGCGAAGAAGATCAGATATTTATTCTGAAAGCAACTGCATTCATTGTAATCAAAAAGAGGAAAAAACACTTGACCATATGACTGAATGCGAAAGTTACATATTGTATTGGCTTAATATCGAGGGAGCAGCCTTCTCAATTGCACAAGAGAATATCCCACAAGAAGTATTTTCAGAAGCTGACGTAATAAGTTAAGAAGGGCCTTATTTGGAACAAGTAGAACCGAGGTTCAAGAGCTAAGAAAAAGCATAATTCGGGTCTCTTTTCACAAAAGGTTTTAGCAAGACTTAGAACGCTTCTGATCACAAGAAAGACAACGTTGGATTTTGTAGAATGCTACAAAGCTTAGCTTTAGTAGAGAACAGTTTTTATGATCTAGTTTGGCAAACCTGTTGCATCACTGTAGCAAAATGGGAGTCTCAACTGAGTATCACAAGAAAACAAAAAAAAAGAAAACTAGATCCACACATTGGGAATGAAAGTAAAAGAGCTATTCATTCATCTGAGAGAGCAGCTTTCAGCACTTTAGGTCTGTCCAATAGTGCATCAATCATGAATACAGAAGAAGGGGTGCCAAATCAGAAAAAAGAATCTGAAGATGAAAGAAGGAATCTGTTGGAAGAAACGATAGAAAATTTTATAATCAATGCCATTAAGCCTTTTTGGATTAGGTTTTGACAGAGCTAACCACAATGGGTGGCAATCAATTAATCGACATCACTTCACCAACATAACATTTCACTGACAATTATTCACCGACACGTTCATTTTACTGACAGTTTATTTCACTGAAGCTCATTTCACCGACAAAGTAATTCTAGTCATTGTCATTAGGGTCAGAGTAGAATTAGGTAGAATTAGGGCTAAAGTTAGGATGCTTTTTGAAAAAAAAACTTGTCGGTGAAATGAACTTCGGTGAAACAAAATGTTGGTAAAATAAACTTGTCGGTGAGTAATTGTCAGTAAAATTTTTGTCGGCGAAGTGATTGTTTGCGAAATAATACAAACCCGACCACAATACCTAGTTTTCCATTGAAAACTAGTGCAACAGGTCGTATCTGGGCATCTTCAAATAGCCGGATGATGCTGGGCTTACAATTAGAGGGTTTATTATATACAAATCTTAGATTAGTATGCAAACTTATTAATGTAGCACCGACAAGACTGTCAAAGTAATAAAAATATATATATATATATTAAATAATATATTAAATGTCATTTTTTATATAAAAAGGTAATATTTTAATTTAAAAATGCTTGATAATTACTTGCCAAATGTTTTGAATTGGTTATACTAAACCGCAAAGTAATTTTTTTTAGAAAAAACTTGCCATATAAGTATAAATAAATAAAAATGTAATACATATATAAGCAGATGGTTTCAAAATATGTAAATTCATATTGATTTCAAAATAAATCATTATTTAATATCGTATAGACTTCATGGAAATATTATCAATCGCTTGAAAAAAATAAAAAAAATTGTATTGTGATTATAAATTGGAAAAAAAATTGCATCGCTATTATACAATTGGGTAAAAAAAAATTGTATTGCTATTATACAATCGGGTAAAAAAAAATTGTATTGCTATTATACAATTGAATAAAAAAAATTGCATCAATATTATACAATCAGTATACAATTTGTAGTATATTATAACTTATACAGCGTAAATACAGTCTACTGTATTGTACAATTATACTTTGTAATATAGTACTGTACCTTATCATACAGTACAAGAAAGCAAACGTACTATATATAATCTCTGTACCCGCTCTATTGATATAGTATAGTTGTGTATTGTATAATAAAGTGTACTCACTAGGTGAGGTTTAAGTAAAATTGTCTAGGTTTAAGTAAAATTGTCTAACTAACTAGTTTCTTTGCCGAAACAAAGCTACTAGTACAAACTTAAAATTTATCAAAATTTTTATTAGTAAAAGAGGAGTAGGTAACTAGCTTTTAAAGAGTGAAAATAGTTGGGAAACGTTCATGTACAGTATAACTGTATTTTCTTATTTAAGCCACTGAAAAGAGGGTATAGGTAAAAATATAATAAAACAGAGATCAGCAAAAAGAGTTTATTAACATTCATATTAATGTTACTAATATCTATATTAACATTAATACTAACATTAATGCTAATATTCGTACTAATATCAATACTAATATTTGTACTAACATATCAAAATTTTTGCAAAAAAAAGTTCTTATTTTTTATTAAATTATAATTCTTTAAATTTTTATTATTTCAATTATATCCAGTCAACTATTTATATTTTATTAAATATTAAAATTTATTATAATTTTTTATATTTTTTTTCTTATTACAATCAACAATTTAATAAATATTATATGAATGATTATATTAACATTAATATGAACATTAGTATTAATGTTAGTATGGACATTAATATTGTAAATACTAATGTTGTATTAATATTAATACAAATATTAGTATTAATATTAATTTTAAAGTTCATATAAACTTTAACACTAATGTTCATACAAAAGATCAAAGCAACTATAATGCTCAAAGTAATAAAAAACATAGCAACAATAGAAAGTGCCAAACAAACAACAAAATAAGCACCAAAAAATGATTAAAGAAGTACCAAAATAATGATGAAAGAAGCACCTAAAAATATCAGAAAAAAGTTCCAAAAAAAATAATAAAAAAAGCATTAAAATGACGACAAAAAAAAGTACTAAAAAAGTACAAAAAAGCTTCAAAACATTAATATCAAAGTTAACATTAATGTTATACAGTCGCACCCCCCTAAGTGCATGCCCTCGGGACCATAGTGAAAAAAAGCCAAAATGTGCACTTAGAGGGGGTTTGCACTTAGAGGGGTTAAAATTTATAATTGTTATATTGTTTGGGACCAAGAGGGGCCGTGCACTTAAAGAGGTTTTTCATATACCGTGCACTTAGGGGGTGTGCACTTAGGGGGGTGCGACTGTATTACTCAACCTTGAAGTTAGTGTTTATCTAATCTTTGTATATAGCTCTAAAATAATATCACTAAATTAGCAAAAAATATAAAAAAACTAAATTTTTTTGAAATAACGATAAAAGAAGCACTCAAGTATATCAAAAAAAGCTTAAAAAAATAATAAAAAAGCACTAAAACAATAATAAAAAAAGCTCTAAAAACATGCAAAAAGAAGTACCAAAATGTTAATATCAAAGTTAACATTACTCAACTTTAAAGTTAGCATTTACCTGGTCTTTGTATATAGCTTTGAAATCAACGTTTACTAAATTAGCAAAAAAAAATAAAAAAAAGAAAATAAGAATAGTGTTATCCTATATCCACTTCTTCAAAAATAGTAGGTAACTAGAGTGATTTTAGATATGAACACTTTGTGTAACTTCAAACTTTGTTACTGTGGTATATCTAAATCGATATAGCATTTTTAAGAAAACTTAACAAAGAAGATTTAAAGCAATTTGCAATTACAAAAGAGGTTACAATTAAAAGTATATGAGGATACTAATAACTGTTTAATTTGTGTAGTAAATAGTTGTATTTATTTATTGAAAGAGTATGAAGACTTGATGTTGAACTTGGGGTCCACATCGGCTGCTTTTATACTTTTTGAATTTTTTACAAATATAACGGTCAATATCTTTTACATATATAATATATACTACAACTACTATTAATAAAATATATAGTATAAATATAATAAATTTAATATATGTGATAAATGATATAAATATGATATATGAGATATCTAGAATATAAGCTATAAAAACTATATCTTTCAGATCTGTCAGATCTAACGTTTTTGCCTGCAGCAATCTCCTAGCCAATCAGATTGCTAATCAAAGGATAAATATAAATGAAATATTTGACAAACCAGATGTTGTACAGGGACATACTATAGCTCATTTGAACTGTCTTGGCAAGCTGAGTCGAATGGTAGTGGTTTCATCGAATTTGAACTACTGGTTCAATTTTGTGATGTTTTATAGGTTAACAATAGGAGTAAACAAAAAAAATCAATTGTAAACAAAAAAAATTAATTTACTAATAAAATCAGGGTTTAGAACCAGATCAGAATTGGTATAATATTTATACCCATTTTGATTAGCTTAATCAATGATCTATAGCACATGACCAAATCTTTTTTTGCTAGCTAGAGTACTCTAACAAAAAGGTTCAAAATATGCAGTTTGGTATATCAAGAGTCAACTGTATTATATACTATATTTAAACATAATATATTAGAGCACTATTAGAGCTATATTTTTATTTTTATAGATGTTAAGTTATTAAAATTCTAGTTAATATTAATAAAAATACAAAAATGGTTCTGATATATTATAGAATATTTTTAACCCCCAAAATATATTTTTTATTGTATAAATAAATGCAATGGTTTAGAAATAGTTAGAGTTAAATTTATATAATTTATAAAAATTTGTATACTGTACAAATAATTATATATAGTATTATTTAATTTTAATTTACTTAGATAATTATACCCATAGTATTTTGTAGTATAAATTATTTTTCTTTACAGCTTTATATTTGGACATTTTAATGTAAATTTTATATTCTACACTTTTGTACTACCAATAAATGACTGTTAAAATTAAAAAAAAGCTAGAAAGTATTCTTATACAGTAGAATTATTTTAAATTATTTGTTTTTGAATAGATTAGTTATGTTAGTTGATATGTAAAGTAATGATGATTAGTACAGTATTTATATTTTTTTAAAAAAAATAAAAATAAATATTTTAACTTTGAGTAATATATTTATATTATTCAAGAATATATCCTAATAAAATATTCTTGCTTATACATTAAAGCCGAGTTAATATTGAGTTTCAATAATTATATTGTTAAACTACTTTTAGTTGCAAAAAACTACACGTGATCCTGTTAATATCAATCCATTAATATTAACCTAAGCCACAACCAAATTTTTATAAATGTTTATATATCAAATTCCCTTATATTAGGGTTCTCAACCTAAACTAACCCATAGAAACCTTAACTCAAAAAATATATTATAGTCTATAAACTTCTAGTCTGATTGGCCAATTCAATATCATGATTGGGTCATATGTTGAGCTTCAAAATATGTTTTCATAAGAATTTCATTTATCATATGATTTTGCGCGAAATGTGATATAGCATAAAAATTTGAACTCAAAATTATAGATATAGTGATACTTTATAAAGCAAAGTTTGAATAAAAAAAAAGATGCAAATCCTGTGATTTACGTTATGTGATTGGCTAATGACAGGTTGTAATCATGTGAACCATGAACTTAAATGGGCATGCCAAATTTTTTATCCATGCCCCAAATCTTACCTCATATATATCAACTTTAATATGATCCCGTTAACATCACTATCAACATGGCTTGGAACATGTTCAAGTGGGTTGATATTAATAAGGGTCACGTGTATAGCATATTCGAAATTATTATATCAAATAAAGCATCGGATGCTGCAAGTTTTACATAAATCCAATGATATTGCCTTTCCATTAATAATTCGGTAATTTTCTTCTAATGAAACTTCAATTTTTTTGTAATTAATTTAAGTATAAATAAATGCATTCTAGTATAGTTCTCTATAAATTCATTTGCCTGAAAAAATGACCAGTTAACATGTCCCATTTTACGATGCTATAAATTCAACGATATATACGCGTTCGCCCTTGTAGATTCTTGCAGCTTTTCCAGGATATAAAATACAGTAAATATGTAAAAATTAGTCGTTAATAAAATGCATAGTTATGATGATGTAATGCTTAGCTTTTCGGAGCTTTCGGAGTAATTTTCCTTGCACATACAGATCGAGGTAGGACCGTCCCGAGTGCCCCGAGTTTGTAGATCGTTACACAATTGATTTAAAATTTTTTTTATACGTTTTACAATACTTTTTTCGAAAACTCGGGTAGATTATCTCTTCTGTGAACCCACAAAGCATATTAAGTAAAACTTGAAGTTTTCGTGCCGTACTATACGAATATCAGTTGAATCATTCTGAATCATTCGACCTTCACGTTATATTTTATATACAGAAGTTATAAGTAATTAACCAACACTACGTTGACCAAATCTCGTCTGTTGCGCAAAAAAAGGACAAAAAGCTTAAAATAACGATTTAGAGAAGTATAAAGTTTAGATGTATGATCTTTTTTGCATGCGTTATATAGAATTTTTTTTTTAAAAAAGTTAGACATATAAATAAGATATTAAATTTTTTTTTTTTTTTGGTTTTGTTATAAGAGATTTTAGGATGTAGTAAGAGATTTAAGCAGGTATAATATGTAATAAGATGTGTGGAGCAAAATTTTGAATACTTAAGGTCTCTTCAATCGAATAAGAGTACACGGTACTGTAATATGAAACTTTCAAGTTTATTAGATATACTGTAGAATCGAATATAGAGATTATTAAAGTTTTTAAATTAACGATGATTATAACTTAATATAGAATATAGTTTAAAATGATCGAAATCAATAAAGATATGATTCTCTACATGTAATAATATTCAGTGATATTTACTTTGAATTTTAATATAAATTTTAATTAAATTTCTTTGATTTTTGTTCGTTTCGTCGCTTAATTTTTTTTTAAAATTAATGATTTTGATTGGCTGGTTAGCATGTGACAATCATCCAACATTTGTGTAACCATTTTCCATATTTGGGACGGTCTTACCTCGATCTACAAACTCGGGGCACTCGGGACGTTCCTACCTCGAACATACAGACAAAAGATTGGTTTTACATCGGGAAATTGGTTACACTCGGTTTATTATACAAGTGATTAGGTTTGACGTCGAGAGATTGGTTTGTCACTTAGTTTGTTATGATGATTATGATAGCGATATGATTTTTTGAAATCAAAAAATTAATTTTCGGGTGGCTTGTAGATAGAGATTGGAACCGGATTTCGACTTTAAATCCGCATTAAAGCTGTTTTCATAATTCTGTGACAACTAATAAAAACTGATCAGCCGAATTCGGTAAGTTTTTTGAATTCAGTGTTATCGAATTACTGTAATGCAAAATCCAATTCTGATAACACCGAATTCAAAAAACTTATCGAATTTAGCTGAAATAATTTTTATTAGTTGTCCCAGAATTTATGAAACAGCTGTAAATTTAATTAATAAAATATGTTTCGGTTTTATTTTATAATATCCGGTTGTGTCTAGGTTGTGCCTGCACAATTATTTATTGGTCAATTCAAAAAAATAACAATAGCAGCTGCTTCATTGTATGTACGTAAAACATTTGATTACTTAAGAAAAAAAAAGTATTTTATCGTTGTGGAAATTCTTCAGGTGGTCGAATATTTTTTGTTTTTTATGTGAGTATCGCAAATTCGGTAAATTCGGTAAATTCGGCTTTTATCCGAATTTAAATCAAATCAGAAGGAAACCAAATTTGAATCGAAGACCCAAACTCTGTAGATAATAAAATTGTAACCAAATAATAGGTCAATTCCGCCGATATGTTTAAAGAAGGGGTGGTTTAAACCGCGAAATACGGTATTATTATCACTGTTTTCGAATTAGCGATCAATAATTTCCGTAAACTCTGCATATTACAATCGTTTTCACAATGGTAGTGTGTAGGATTTATAAGTAGAGGTCTTTTTCGATTTTTAGCAGCTGCCCTGCCTCGTTTAATGCGTCGGGAGTGCGTCGAGTGTGACCCGGGTTTACACGAGGAGAGCACCTTCCTGCGTTGAGAATACAAAGCAAAATTTCCAATTATATTATACAATTGGAAATTTGCTTTGTATTCTCAACGCAGGAAGATGCTCTCCTCATGTAAACCCGGGTCACACTCGACGCACTCCCGGCGTATTAAACGAGGCAGGGCAGCTGTTAAAAATCGAAAAAGATCTCTGCTGGATTTATAGGATTCACGGAATTCATTGATCGCACTAATTCGAAAACAGATAAAACAATCCCGGACCATATATTTACAAGTGTGATTCTATCGAGAATTATGCATATTATTACAATCTTTTCTTTCCCAAAACATTTGCACATCTTTCCATTTGCCTGAAGCTCGAAAATCAGTCAAAGAACAATTAAACAAAAACTACATCAAAGTCTTAATACAGTATGATCTTCTTGCGGACTGCGAATGAACGACATAAAAGTCCTCTAGATTTCACGCAGATCTAGGATGGAGCCACCTGATATAAAAATCCTCCCAACCCGACGTAAAAGTTAGGTAGCTTAGGTGGTTGTTTTGACATAAAAGTCCAACTCCTCCCTATCTCTTACATTCAACTATTAAACTTAAGATACTCGCCTTTAATAATTAAAACTGAAAAAGTATTTTTCCACTTTTCGTCTACTGATATTTTGTTTTTATTAATGTATGACATGAACTTAAATATCATTAAAAGTTTGATCTGTTTGTCATAAGTGACATCGGCTTTTGATTTACGGAAAGTTAGGAAAGAATGAAGACAGGTTGTCGGTATCCAAAGTTGTTCCCAACCTTCAAATCATAAAATGTTTAGTCCAATTTTTTATAAAGTTTTGCACTCTAATCCGGCCAATAAAAATGAGTCTGTATGCGTGTGTCCTGAAATAATGCATAATGATCAAAATAACGCGTAGGTGCGCGTTATTACGCGAAAATACGATACCATGAAAAGGTTGAGTTCTCATCACGTGAAATCATGCAATTACGTCATCTGTTTACTAGCACTAACAAAATTGGCCTAAACTATATTATCACCTAACCTAACACTAACCCTAACTTAGGCCGAATTATTAATAATGTGAAGTGATGGCCATGAACCATGAAGATATCACTGGGTTCACTGTAAACTACCCGAGTATTTATATAGCGTGATATTGTAAAGCCAGCCAGAATTTTCAGGTCTAAGCAAACTTAAAAAAAAATAGCATCGATTTAACATTTCATTAATCTGTTGAATACCGAAATACACAATAAAAAGTAGATCTATTAAAAGTTGAAGCACTGTGTAGCAGAAGGTAATAAAAATACCTTGTACTGCTTAATTCGCGACGTTTAACGTTGTTTTTTTTTATTGTTCAAATAATTAACTTTATAGATTTCGAAGATTATATATCTTTTTTAGCAGATATTTATTTAATAGAATTTAACTTATATGTTTTATATTTTAGTATGGAGCCTGTTATTTGGTGCCCATGCATTTGGTGTATCCTTCTATATCTTAAATTTACTAGATAACCCTTGTTATATTACTAATGAAAATGTTCCTCACGCAATTTTACTATAGCCCCACCCTAACCATAACCTTAACCCTAACCTTATCTCTGTTCTAATGGTCTATCTATTTAGCTACTATTTGGCTATAGAGGCCCATTTAGCTTTTTCCTATTAGTATTATACCGATTTTGTGAAAAGTCTTTAAACAGGATCCCTTTTTTAATCACTAAGATTATCATTTACCGTTTATGTTTATGTATAATTGAAGTGCTTGCAAATCTTAACGGAGATGGTAAAAAAGTCCTGTTTAAAGACTTTTCACAAACCCGGTATATGAATTTGTTAATCATGTTGAGTTGTTATTAGGAAAGGACGCGTAACTTGTTATCAAAAATTTTTAAATTAAGTTCCACGATTGTAAAATGGTTATTATAGTTCAAATAAATTCCTATTCATTTATAACGCGAGTTATTTGATTTTGAATTAAATTAATAAAAGACATTGAAATACGATATTCGTTCAAACGAATATCATACTAATGTGTCATGTGCTTGACTAGACAATTTTTGATTGGCTGTCCATGTTGAGAAAACTCGAGCTTTTCCGAAAAATGAGAAAGTTCCCATGCTGAAAATAGCGATAGATGAAAAGATGTCACTTGAAGTTAAACTAAAAGATAAGATTGACACAACGTCGAAATAATATTAGTGAAAAAAGAAAAACAATGAGTTTACGAACTAATATATGACAGTCTGAATGGCCCTTAGAAATTAGGATCGAAGCACTACTTTTTTGTTTACACAAGAAGTAAACATATAGTCGCGAAGATTAAAATGCCCATATCTCACATCTATTGGGCAGATTTTAACGGCATTATGACCAGAATTCTCTCTTCTACAACTTTTACATAATACACAAGGAAGATACACTTAGTAAAAAAGAAGAGGTTTCTCTAGATTCCAAAAATGGCAAAATTTAATAGTAAAAAAATTACCTGCTTTTCATATGATCTTTCACTGGTTCTTATGCGGATTACGAATTAACTTTGATTTTCTTTGAGTTTTGCAGATTATTTTCGAAGATTATATATCTTTTTAACAGATATTTAATCAATAGAATTTTTTGACTTATATATGTTTTATATATTGGTTGTATACAGTATATTAATTTGTTAATTGTTATGAGAAAAGACGCGTAACTTGTTATAAAAATTTTTTTAAATCAAGTTCCACGATTGTAATTATAAAGGAAAAAAAAATTGTATATGATGTTGTTCAAACGTGATTGACAATCCGCGTTGAGATAACCCGAGCTTCCATGCTGAAATAGCGATATATGAAAAGATGTCACTTGAAGTTAAGCTAAAAGATAAGATTGACACAAATATAGATGCTGGTGAAATTAATTTTACCAATTTCACCACATTTCACCATATTTCACCAGCATCTATAGACACAAATGTCGAAATAATATCAGTGGAAAAGAAAAAACAATGACTTTATGAACTTGCTTGAATGATTAAAATATATGTCAGCCTTGTTCGGATTAATCTTACTAGCGAATTGTATTGATATAATAGAAAAAAGCCATATTTGGCTACATATTTATGTTGCAAGTGGAGAGTGGATTCGGAATTTTATATAAAACCAGTATTTTGGGGTTGATTTTATCATATGTACACACATACCCAGGGTACCCAGGGTTGGCAATGGATATACTCCATTGAAAAATTGCAAACCAATGGACCAATGGAACCAATGGAACCAATGGGATTAGATATTAGTTATTAACAAATACTATATTATAAACTAGTTAGTCTCCCATTGGCTCCATTCGCAAATTATTCTCAATAAAGCAATGGAGTGATGCCAATGGAGTTGTTCTCCATTCACCCCAATGGATAAATGTGCCAACCCTGCCCATACCCTAACCCTAATTTAACTAGGAATTTCAAATTCACTTAAATTCCGTTCCCATTTACAACATTACCACCTACCGTATTTCGCTAGGGAGTTTGATCACGTAGATCAACAAAATTAAATGACGTATGCAAAATAAATTTAACTGGACATTTGGACATAGTCCAAATAATTTTTTGGGCCTTTAGGCATTGGACATTGTCTAAAAAAATTATAAGATCAATTGAACATATGTTCAATTTATCAATTGGACAATGTCCAATTGTCCAATAATTTTATTGGACAAATTGAATATTATGACGGCAAAAGCTTTATCAATTTTAACTCCAATAATGATGTTTGTCAATTTCTTTCATATAAAGATGGTCGTATAAGTTTATGTAGTTTCTTATTTATTAATTTTATAAAAAAGTTCGTGATGCTGTTTCGAAGCATATGCATATTATATATTACGGATTCGATTTTTAGGTGCTAATTATCAACTTAAAAAGCCCGAAGTCGAGATGTTTTGTATTAGCAAAAATTGGCCCGAATTAAGTTTAATTTTAGGTCAAAAGTTAAATTAAATTTTTTTTTTTATGTCAATAAAAGAATTTACAATGTCCAATCAAATTATTTGGACCAATTGGACATTGTCCAAATGTCCAAATTGTCCAAATTGTCCAAATATCCAATATCATACCATGCCATCCCTAGATGTACCGTATTTTCGCGGAATAACGCGCAGGGGTGTAATTTCGAATTTTGGCTCGAATTAAGCTTAATCCGGGGCGAAATTCGAAATAACTCCCTGCGCGTAATTCCGCAAAAAAACGGTATATACAAGTGTGATTCTACTGATAAGACCCTAGCGTCACCAGTCTAAAAAAGTTCGCTACCAGCGTTAGAGTTAGGGTTGGGTATTTTTGGTTTGATTTTATGTTACACCTGATCTTGAATTTTAATTTGACCAGATAGTGAAATTTTTTAGGGTAGTGACACTAGGGTGGTTTTCTACAGAGAATTATGCATTTTATTACAATCAATTCTTTCCCAAACCATTTGCACATCTTTTCCATTTGCCTGAAGCTTGAAAATCAGCGAGAATAGTTAAACAAAAAAAACTAAACTAAAGCCTAAATACAATATGATCTTATTGCGGACTGCGAATGAACATAATAGCTCTTGGCTCTCCAGCTTTCACGCAGACTTAGAAGGAGTCCACTGGATATAATAACCCATTCTCAACTCGACATATAAGCCAGGTAGCTTAGGTCAGTGTTGTACATTGGACGTGTTCAAACTATGTTTTTTGCCCAACGTCCAAGATTGTCCAAAACTGTCAAAGCCTATGTCCAAGGCTTAAATAATTAATGAATTAATTTTATAAACTAGGAAAACAGGAGCTGTTGTAAGTCTGGAGCGAATTAAAAAAAAAGTTGTTATTGGTCACATGGGCGGACAGACGGACAAATTTTGATAAGACCTCTAGTATGTGCAAATCATTGATTACATGGGCGGGCAGACGGACAAAATCTGCTAACGCCTAGTAGTATGTGTAGACTAGGAAAACAGGAGCTGTTGTAATTAAAAAAAAGTTGTTATTGGTCACATGGGCGGACAGACGGACAAATTTTGATAAGACCTCTAGCATGTGCAGATCATTGATCACGTGGGCGGACAGACAGACAAAATCTGCTAACGCCTAGTAGTATGTGTAGATCAATTGATCACGTGGAGAACAGACGGACAAAATCTGCTAACGCCTTTAGTATGTGTAGATCATTGATCACATGGGTGGACAGATGGACAAAAATTGCTAATGACATGAAAATAGGGGTCCTCCACTTCGCTCCGGACAATAAATAATTATATATTTTTTTAGGTGCTGGATTTATTTTTAAAAAAATTAAAATAGATAATCTTAATAAAATTTTAAGTAATTTTAATTTGAAAAAATGTCCAAGATGTCCACAAAACGTCCAATGTATTTTACTGACTTAGGTGGTTGTTTGGCATATTAACCCAACACCTCCCTATCCTTACATTCAACTATTAAACTTTAGACATTCACCTTTAATATTTCATAATTATAAACTGAAAAATTCTTTTTTCACTTTTCGTCTACTGATATTTTGTTTCTATTAATATGTAACACGAACTTAGATATTACAAAGTTTTCTATGTATTTGTTATAAGTGAAATCGACTTTTGATTTACGGAAATTTAGGAAAAAAAGAAGGCAGAGCTTGTTGGGATCTAAATGGTTTCCTAACCATCAAACTGAAATTATAAAAAAAAAGTCGAAAGCTATTAGGCCACGCAAAGTTAATTTTTCGTTTTGCATAAGCCGCCGACCCAATTTTTCCAAGAAATAATTTTTTAAAAAAAAAAATCCCTATTGTGCTCAATTATTCCATTTTTGCCATTTAATTGCAGATCCGTATATCAAATATAGATTTTTATAGGCGCATGATCTATAATTAAAAATAATATAGGCGTATATATTATTATAAGAGAAGCGATTTTATTGTTATAAATTATATAGTTTTTATACTTGTTATATATAGACCAAATCTCAACCGTGCTGCCCATATTTATAAACTTTTATTATTTTGCGATTTTAAAAAGTTTTATAAGAAGGAAAGGAAGATTTCATAATAATATGCTCGTTAATTTCTATGTTTAGTTATATTCTAACTCCCAAATAATTTTTGACATTTACTACTTTCATTAACTCTTACAATATGATCGTT
>QKWP01000518.1:267600-287054 GCA_003550325.1 Gigaspora rosea | reverse complement strand
TAAATCGACCAATCACAATTTAATAACTGGGATCTGCAAGCTGGGACACGTGATGAATTTTGTGATGATCGTCAGCATGTCTGCAGCCAATTAAATCGAACTTCAGTCATGCTAGTGCGCAGTAAGCAGTTCTTTAGATAAGTGATTTATGGACGATTTTTTGGTTTGTTTTGATTTTTTGCGTCGCGTAACACCTGATCTCGAAATCTGATTGGCTGGCGAAACAGTAGCTAGGGTGGTGTGGTTTATATAATATACGGTGCAAGGAATTTAAAATCCACAGTTACACCTTATTGAGACAATTAAATTTTAATGTGTAACTTGATTAAAGGTTACAGATTACGCCAAGTAAAATTCATATTTCTTAAATTATCGACTTCATAAAGCATTTACACATTTTGTTGTTTAATGATTTAGGATTTCAATGCATGTGTTTGTCTTTATAAGGTATAACTGGTTTTTAGATTTCTTGCTGTTAAAATCTAGTGTTATACAAATGTTATACATACTACTTATATTATAAACTTCATAGAAATTTCTAAACTGAGATTAGACATTCGGCTGGAAAATAAACATTCGATATGGAAAAAGATTCTAAGACATGGCTTAAGAAATAAAAAGCATAAATACCTTTATTTCTCATCAAAAATCAAAGGTGGTTTTTAATCTTGCTTGTAACGACTCTTTAGTGCTATTCCTTCAACGAACTTATTTCTAACTTTATTTTTACCTCATCCTATGGCTCGTGCCTTCTTTATTATTTGATTCATTATTATAAAAAATTTATCCGTAAATATAGAACTTTTATATTTAAACTAGCAAATTTTACGTATTGTGCGCTATTTCGCTTTCTAGATGCAAAAGTTAGTGAAAGACAAATGCGAAAACTGCAATAAAATTCAACAACCTACCGGTAAACGTAATAAGCTATGTAATAGTTGCCAACCTAAATGCGCTAGTTGTAAAAAAAGAAAGCACTTGTACATGGGAGTAAGTTATGTTCCGATTGTTATTTATACACAATTTCAGAATGTTAGCGTTAGTAGCGGAAATCAAGATATTGACAATTTAATTAAGGCAACGCATAATAATCAGCCTAAATTTAGGCTAGAATGGATCCCATTTGAGGATTTTACAGATATAAAACAAATTGGAAATGGCGGTTTTAGTGAAATTTATGCGGCCACATGGAAAAAGGGAAAAATAACAGGTTGGAGTGAAAAAGGGAAAAGATTCAATCGAAATGAAAATCAAACTGTTGTATTAAAGGTTCTTAAGGATTCCAAAGATATTAATTCGACATTCTTAAAAGAGGTAATAATAGATAAACCTTATCTTTACTATTAAAGATTACTCTAAACATTTGTCTTCTTTTTCCAAAGTTACAAAATATTGTTAAAAGCCAGCCTAATTCTTACATGCGCCGCATTATTCAATGTTATGGAGTATCACAATTTCCAAAAACGAATGATTATATTTTCGTTATGTCTTATATGCCTAATGGAAGTCTAAATGATTATTTATCTAATAATTTTAAGGATGTTACTTGGAAAATGAAACTCGACTTTCTTAGGGATATTGTCACAGGCATTAAATGGATTCATCAAAATAAAATTATACATCGTGATATACACGATGGAAATATATTAATAGGTAATTTGGAAAGCAATGGTCCTGATTCTAATACCTTAATTGCTGATTTAGGGTTTAGTAAACCAGCAAATGATGAATCGGAAAATTCAGATCCTAAAATATATGGAATTATGCCATATATTGCACCTGAAGTGCTTAATAAAAAGCAATATTCATTTAGTTCTGATATTTATAGTTTAGGAATGATTATGTGGGAACTTACAAGCGGAAATCGCCCTTTCTATGATCGGGCATATGACTCACAGCTTGCGCTTGATATATGTGCTAAAATATCTCGTCCAATTATCACAGAAGATACACCGCAATGTTGGGCTATTTTGATGCAAAAGTGTTGGCAATCGGATCCCTTAAAAAGGCCAACTATTAATGAAATATATGATTAAGTAAATTCTAAAGATTGGAATGAATATTAATGTTATATGCAAAGAGCCGAAAAGAAACGACAAAAATTACATAATACCGGGAAATTCATTGTTAACTATATGCATCCTCATTCTAAAACTCTCAGCAAATTATTAAATCCTATTATAGACTCTATGCTTTTAGATTTATTTCAAGGTTCTGGATCTTTTACATCACGCTCCATAGATTCTTTTCAAAACATTACCAGTGATTCATTTAATACTATGTAAGTAATTAAGTTCATTATTTTTTTTTACAAATTGAATATTTAGAATTTGAAAGTGATTTTTCTGATTTAAATGAATACACAGTCTTGAGCATTTTAAAAATGTTAACAGTCTAAATTCAATGATAAACCCATCAATTTCAAAAAAATACACTATCGAATTTTTTAATAAAAATGATTACAGTAAGTTTAACTTTAATTTTTGATTATTTTATTTATCACTGGGCTTATTTATGGTATTTATAATATTTATAAGATGAAATAAAACCAAGAAAATTATCTGATAATGGTACAAATATCATTTCTTATTCAAATTAGTATCTATAATTATTGATTTAATATTAATAATATAATTTTTAACACCTTTAACCTGCATTCTCGCTTAAATATACTAAAATAATAAATTTATATACGAATTCATATCATTCAATTAACAAAGTCTTGAGCAATCTAAATTTAAATCATGATAAGCTATGTTATGAAGCGGGACAATCTCTAGCTGAAGCTCTATTTGCGAATCCTAATTCAAAAGACTTGGTTTCGAGTTTAAAGGGACTATGCAATGGGGCATTACAAGGAATAGCTGAGGCACTAAACAATGACAATACACTAACAAATTTAAATTTAGAGAACTGCCATTTGAGCGACAAAGTAGTAATGGCACTAGCCAAGGCTCTGTATGAGAACACCACCCTTGTATACTTAAGTTTAAAGAGTATTCAATTTGGAAGTAAAACTGTCAAAACACTGGTTGAAGCTTTATGCAAAAATACCACTTTAACGAATTTAAATTTAAGTTCGAATAATCTTGGTGTATCAGGAGGAAAAGCACTGGCTGAAGCTTTATGCAAAAATATCACTTTAACGAATTTAGATTTAAGTGGGAATAATCTTGATCGATTTGTAGGAATAGCACTGGCTGAAGCTTTATGCAAAAATACCTCCTTAGCTAATTTAAATTTAAGTTCGAATAATCTTGGTAATTCAGGAGGAAAAGCACTGGCTGAAGCTTTATGCAAAAATACCACTTTAACGAATTTAAATTTAAGTTCGAGTAATTTTGGTGAATCAGGAGGAAAAGCACTGGCTGAAGCTTTATGCAAAAATATCACCTTAACTAATTTAAATTTAAGTTCGAATAATCTTGGTGAATCAGGAGGAAAAGCACTTGCTGAAGCTTTATGCAAAAATACCACTTTAACCAATTTAGATTTAAGTTCGAATAAACTTGGTGAATCAGGAGGAGAAGCATTTGCTGAAGCTTTATGCAAAAATATCACTTTAAACAATTTAGATTTAAGTTCGAATAAACTTGGTGAATCAGGAGGGAAAACATTTGCTGAAGTTTTATGCAGAAATACCACCTTAACTAACTTAAGTTTAAGATTCAATAATCTTGGTGTATCAGGAGAAAAAGCACTGGTTGAAGCTTTATGCAAAAATACCACTATAACGATTTTATATTAGACAGAAATGGGTAGGTGGATCAGGAGAAAAGCACTGCCTGAAGCTTTAAACAAAAATACTATCTTAACTAATTTAAATTTAATATGGAATAATTTTGGTCATTAGGAGAAAAACATTGGAAGAAGCAAAAATAATTAAACATAATAGTTTAGTTCTACTCATATAACAAGTTGTACACAAAACTGTGTTAAAAAGTAATAAAAATAAATATTCAGCTATGAAGCATCTTATATTTCTTTGCCAAAATTATTCATAACCAACCATCATCTATAATTAGTTTGTTAAATAAAAAACCATTTCCTGATTACCTCTTGTAAAAAATCATCAAAAAAGTAAAAATAGAAAATTTTCTAAAGCCACCCAAATTATTATGAATACTATTGAATTTTAGTCATTTGACTATATTATAGTTTATAAGATAACTATAGTCCGAGTGAAAATAGGATTCTTATTTAAAGAATAAACATTTTTCAATTCATGCATGATCAACCGCAGGACATTTTGAAAAGTACCGTAAAGAGACCAAAGATGTACTTAGGTATGTGCAATATTATCCTGATCTGTTGGGTATTAGTGAAAAACAAAACTCCAGCTTATATATATTGTATGTGAAATTAGAATGAGCGTGAATTTAAAACCGAGTTTCATCAGATTAAAATTTGAGATGCGGAACGGTAATGTTAAGACAGCAAATTCGCATTGAATTAAACTGATAATTCATACAAGTAATTCTAAAGAAAAATAAAGTCTCTTGCGGTAAAATAAAGGGGTTTTTAAAGATATTTATTGTTATGGTTGAAGCAGGAAATTTTAAATATTTTATTATGAAATTTTCAAATTTGTAGTTAGGTCAAAGTTTAAGGTTGGTGTTATAAGAAGGAGTATAAATGGATTTTGATAGTTAATCGAGAATCCTAATTGCCAACTTTTTGGTCGTTTCCAGCTTCAGCCGTGACATTTATTATATAAATATTATCTAAATATTCTTCTTAAAAATATGATTGCTTCAAATATTGCTATTAAAAATATAAATTTATATTTGTTTTATTTTTTATAAATTATTACTTGCATAAAGTTTTCGTAGTTTGAGCTCAAGGTAACTTAAAATGAATCCGAATCTACATATTACATATCCACTTACAATAATAATACACTTGTTCAAGGTTCTGAAAAAAAAAAATGCAGTTTTGCACTTTTAAAATTTCAAGTGCTCAATGCCCATTCAAATGTTAAAACGAAAATCATCTCCTAATTCTGTATGTAAATATTTGTGTTCCAACTACCTCCACACCCAACGAGCAATACAAAAAACCTTTTATTGAATGTAAAACGTAGTTGTTTAAACGTTAATTTGCTTGGCTAATTATATTTCCTAAAAGGAAAGTGATATCATACATGTGTGCCCAAATTGCCCATCTTAATTAAGGCATTTAGGCAGTCGAAATTAATTTTCATATTTGCCGAATTTATTGCCAAAAATTTTTGAACTCTTTCATCAAAATACATCTTATAGTATAATTATTTCGGACAGGTTGGCATGACTGGAATTCGGACAATGAAAGTTAGTGTCCGAACTGTCCAATCAAAAGCAATAAACATTGGACTAGACAGATTGATAATTAACCAATCAAATCATGCATTAGATCAGAAGATGGTTTGGGACGATATACTGTAAGAGTATTGATGATAAATAATAATTATAACTGGAAGTATTTAATTTATTTTATGCATATTATAGAGAAAAATTAACGAAATAAACACTTTAACCTATAGCTAGGAAACTCATTGTGTTCTAACAAATACTATCATTTCTCAAATCGACATTTTTTTAACATTTATCTCTTAGTAAATAAATGAGCCTATGGTTATAATTTTTATATGAATAAATTTAAACATAAATAAAATGAGCTGGTATGTGTAATGTGCAATAATGCAGATGAATCGCTCAATGATTGCCGTGACTTGTCATAACCATCTCTGTAATATGTAATAATTATAATGAGTTACAGTAATTTTGCCATAACTTTGTTATATTAAGACAAGTCATGGCAAAAGTTATGGCAAGTTACAGCAATTATCTGCATTTCTAGTAATGTACATATATGCATGGTACTATATATGCGTTAAAATATCCCGTCCAATTATCACCGAAGATACACCGTAATGTTGGGCTATTTTGATGCAAAAGTGTTGGCAATCGGATCCCTTAAAAAGGCCGACTATTAATGAAGTATATGATGAAGTAAATTCTGAAGATTGGATTGAAGATAAATGTTATATGCAAAGAGCCGAAAGAAACGACAAAAATTACATAATACCGGGAAATTCATTGTTAACTATATGCACCCTCATCAAACATGGCGTCGAAACGAAACCTATCCGAAACTAGTTTCGGATTTTTTTAAAAAAATCGAAACTCCGAAACCCGAAACCCCGAAACTATAATCCGAAACCCAAACCTATAATCCGAAACTCAAAAATATAATATTGAAGCCTTTACAATTTATTATAAAGTTGATTTATTTTTAATGAACCCAAAATGTAAAATTATTTTTGAATAAATTATAACAGTATATAGATCATTTTTTTAATTATGTTTTTTTCACTGCCTCAGTTTGTTCAGGTTTTTTTAAAGCTGGTCAACTTTATTTTTAATACCATTATTACAACTGATTTCAAAATTCTATGGCGATAGAAAAAACTGCCATTGATGAATCGATAAGTATTTAATGACTTTTGATACCAACAATTTATTTAATTCTGCGGTAACTTATTAATTCTATCATTAGTAGATATGGAACTTACTAATTATTTATATTACTTGATATTGTAACCAGTTTTTACGTAGTAAATAAAAAAACTGATGCTTGCAAAAGCAATCTTGATTGTCAGAATATAAACTCCGGAATTATACCTTTCATGTTATACTTGTGAATCATAACAACAAAAAGGACTGCACGCATGCATTCCGGCTCAAATAGCGCTGGATATTCAAATTTTATTGTATCTTTAAGGATATATATAACATACATCAATGCGATTAATGTACTGTATATTGAAGAGATACATAGCATACATCAGTGCATTTGAAGAGATATATAATACATTAATGCAATAAATGTATATGAAGGTTTGGGTAGTTTTTTCTCAGGTGAGGTTTCGGGTTTCGAATGAGGTTTCGGGTGTCGGGTGAGGTTTCGAGTTTCGGATAAGGTTTCGGAAGTTATAATCCGAGGCCTGAAACTTTCGGATTTGGCACAAAAGGGTTTCGGCGCCAACTTTGGAGAGAATAAACAAATAAATTATTGATGTTTTGGCAGTTTCGGAGTTTCGGTTGAGGTTTCGGGTTTCGGTCGAGGTTTCGGGTTTCGGTTGAGGTTTCGAGTTTCGGATAAGGTTTCGGAAGCTATAATCCGAAACCCGAAACTTTCGGAATCGCCAAAAAAGGTTTCGGTGCCATCTCATTCTAAAACTCACAGCAAATTATTAAATCCTACTATAGACTTTATGCTTTTAGATTTATTTCGAGGCTCTAGATCTTTTACATTGCAATCCATAGATTCTTTTCAAAACAATAACAGTGATTCATTTAATATTATGTAAGTAATTAAATTCATTATTTTTTTTACAAAATGATTTTTCTGATTTAAATGAATACACAGTCCTGAGCATTTTAAAAATGCTAACAGTCTAAATTCAACGATAAACCTATCAACTTCAAAAAAACGTACTATCGAATTTTTATTAAATAAAAATGATTACAGTAAGTTTAATCTAATATTTGATTATTTTATCGACCTCAACATATTACTGGGCTTATTTATGGTATTTATAATATTTATAAGATGAAATAAAACGAAGAAAATTAGCTGATAATGGTACGTATACCATTTCTTATTCAACTTAGTATCTATAATTATTGAATTAATATTAATAATACTATTTAACATCTTTAACCTGCATTCTCGCTTAAATATACTAAAATAATAAGTTTATATACGAATTCATATCATTCAATAAACAAAGAAATACCAGATTCACGGTTATCTACCTTATCAATAAATGATGCTATTCATCAAATTACCGACTTGAACAATTTAAATTTAAATCATGATAAGCTATGTTATGAAGCGGGACAAGCTCTAGCTGAAGCTCTATTTGCAAATCCTATTTCAAAAGGCTTGGATTCGAGTTTAAAGGAACTATGCAATGGGGCAGTGCAAGGAATAATTGAAGCACTAAACAAACGAATCAATAACACTACACTAACAAACTTAAATTTAGAGGACATTTATTTGGGTGACGAAGCAGTAATGTCACTAGCTAAAGCTCTGTATAAGAACACCACTCTTGTATACTTAAATTTAAGGAATAATCGACTTGGCAGTAAAACTGCCAAAACACTGGCTGAAGCTTTATGCAAAAATATCACTTTAACGAATTTAGATTTAAGTTGGAATAATTTTGGCGAATCAGGAGGAAAAGCACTGGCTGAAGCTTTATGCAAAAATATCACCTTAACTAATTTAAATTTAGGGTCGAATAATCTTGGTGAATTAGAAGGAAAAACACTGGCTGAAGCTTTATGCAAAAATATCGCCTTAACTAATTTAAATTTAAGTTCGAATAATCTTGGTGAATTAGGAGAAAAAGCACTGGCCAAAGCTTTATGTAAAAATACCACCTTAACCAATTTAGATTTAAGTTCGAATAAACTNATCTTGGTGAATTAGGAGAAAAAGCACTGGCCAAAGCTTTATGTAAAAATACCACCTTAACCAATTTAGATTTAAGTTCGAATAAACTCGGTGAATCAGGAGGAAAAGCATTGGCTAAAGCTTTATGTAAAAATACCACCTTAACTAATATAAATTTAAAGTATAATGATTTTGGTGAATCAGGTGTAGAAGCATTGTCTGAAGCTTTATGTAAAAATACCACCTTAACTAATTTAGATTTAAGTTCGAATAAACTTGGTAAATCAGGAGGAAAAGCATTGGCTGAAGCTTTATGTAAAAATACCACCTTAACCAATTTAGATTTAAGTTCGAATAAACTTGGTGAATCAGGAGAAAAAACACTTGCTGAAGCTTTATGCAAAAATATCACCTTAACTAATTTAAGTTTGAATAATCTTGGTGAATCAGGAGGAAAAGCATTGGCTAAAGCTTTATGTAAAAATACCACTTTAACCAATTTAGATTTAAGTTGGGATAATCTTGGTGGATCAGGAGGAAAAGCACTGGCTGAAGCTTTATGCAAAAATACCACTTTAACCAATTTAGATTTAAGTTGGAATCATCTTGATGAATCAGGAGGGAAAGCATTTGCTGAAATTTTATGCAAAAATACCACCTTAACAAACTTAAGTTTAAGATTCAATAATCTTGGTGTATCAGGAGAAAAAGCACTGATTGAAGCTTTATGCAAAAATACTACTATAACGATTTTATATTAGACAGAAATTGGGTAGGTGGATCAGTAGAAAAGCACTACCTGAAGCTTTAAACAAAAATACCATCTTAACTAATTTAAACTTAATATGGAATAATTTTGGTCATTAGGAGAAAAACATTGGAAGAAGTAAAAATAATTAAACATAATAGTTTAGTTCTACTGGTTGCACACAAACTGTGTTAAAAAGTAATAAAAATAAATATTCAACTATCTGGTGAACTTGAAGTATCTTATATTTTTTGCCAAAATTTATTCGTAACCAACCATCACCTATAATTAGTTTGTTAGATAAAAAACTATTTCCTGTTACTTCTTGTAAAAAATCATTATAAAGTAAAAATAGAAAATTCTCTAAAGCCACCCAAATATCTTATGAATACTATGAATTTTAGTCATTTGACTATACTATAGTTTATAAGGTAACTATAGTCCGAGGTGAAAATAGGATTCTTATTTAAAGGAGCGTATTAAACAAACATTTTTCACAGGACATTTTGAAAAGTACCATAAAGGGCATTACAAAGACCAAAGGTGTACTTGAGTATGTGTAATATTATTCTGATCTGTTGGGTATTGGTGGAAAAATTGTATATATATATATTATGTGTGAAATTAGAATGAGTGTGGATTTAAACCCGAGTTTCATCAGTAAACTTTGAGATGCGGAACGGTAATGTTAAAACAGCAAATTCGCATTGAATTAAACCTGATAATTCATACAAGTAATGCTAAGAAAAATAAAGTCTCTTGCGGTGAAATAAGGGGGGTTTTTTTATTGTTATGACTGAAGCAGGTGATTTTAAATATTTATTATGAAATTTTTAAATTTGTAATAAGGTCAAGGTTTAAGATTGGTGTTATAATTAGAGGTCGAGACATTAGAACATGAAATAACATACGTCATAGCCGTATTTGTCAAATTTTATATGACTTAAAAAGGTAATTACCCTCACCTCTAGTTCTGTAGTTATAATCTTCAATTATGTGATTAGTTTGTGATTATTTAAGTTGAATGATAAGATTAAATAGGATTTGAGCCAATATATATGATACAGTGTGATTACTAATATCACAAGTGATTATTTGTCGGTGATTGTAAAATTGCTTGTTAATTGCTTATGAGTTACTAATCAGTTACTTATCAGTTTTTATGAGCAGTATACCGAACAGATGTTTATATATATATATATATATATTAGCATTTGCGATTTAGATATTTCATTAATAGCCTGAAATGTTTGTTCATTATTTATATGCTCAGCTTCGATAAAATTCTTAAGAATATTATGAACCTTAGGAAGGGATTCTGGTTTGGCCTAAGCAATTAATTCATGAAATTGCCGAATATCCATTTAGCACGCATTTGTGTTATATGACGTTGCTGTTTCTTAAGTTTAGCAGTTTAGGCAGTTTAGGCGCTGAAAATAAAAAAACAATCTGTTTATTTCTGATAATTAGTTTATTGAGTATTAAGTAGCAATATTACGTTATTTACATTGGCATCTAGATTTAAGCACTTCTATAAGCATAACAAATTTCCAGACGATGATATTACCTTTTATATTGTAATATCTGGCTTAGGATAAAGCAAAATACTATACTTTTGCAAAACTATAATCGATAAAGTCTTGACTTTAAAATTTAAATTCTAAATCATAAATTCAAATTTTAATAAATCTCATTATAATTTTAACTTAAAAGACCCAAACAAGATTATATTACAATTATTCAGAACCTCGATTCAAAGTATAAATTAACACTTAAGAAATTTGTCAACGAACATAAATAAAATCCTACTTAAAATAATGCTCAGGTACGAAAAATTCTTATTAGTTTTAATTTACATAATATATACATTTAAACTTAAAAATGATCGTATTTGTTCGACAATATTTTTTCTTGGCCAGCTTAATTAAAATATGCTATCCATCGAACTACCATGCAAAATTTCTGGATAGATTAATAAGTAGAATTCCGAGGAGATGCAATTTTAAATACGGAAATTTCTTATAAAAAATTGCCATATTTCAAATTGCATATCCTCGACATTCTACTTATAAATTTTGGATGATAGTTCATGGGGGTTGAGTCAAAATCCCGACAGGTCATAATCCCGATAAAAAAATCCCGACAAACAAAAAAAAAGTTTCTTGAGCAATTTTACTATATATTCGCCTAAACCCTAACCTAGACTCTCACTCTAATTTTAACCTAACCTATGCACTCACCTAACCCTAACCTAACTTAAATGAACCAATAATTAATTATCGGCTGTCGGGATTTTTTTGTCGGGATAGCAGTGGTTTTTTTCTATTTTTAACATCTGCCCTACTTTGTTTAGTGCGCCAGGGTAGTGTAACTTGATTTGCAGAGCATCTTCCTGCTTTGTGGAAACAAAGTAAAATTTCTGATTATATATAATTGGAAATTTTACTTTGTATCTGCAAGGCAGGAAGATGTTCTCCTTATGCAAACTCAAGTTACACTCGAAAAAAACCACTGCTTGTCAGGATTATGACTTGTTTGGATTCTGTTGTCGGGATTTTGGCATGTACCCTGTATAATATAGGTCTCTTAGCTGCAGAGCTGTTGGGTTAAATCTGTTATACAAATGTTATATTACTTATATTATAAACTTCATAGAAATTTCTAAACCAGAGATTAGACATTCGGCTGGAAATAAACATTCGATATGGAAAAAGATTCGAAGACATGGCTTAAGAAATAAAAAGCATAAATAGCTTTATTTCTCATCAAATCAAAGGCGGGTTTTAATATTGTTTATAACGACTTTTTAGTGCTATGCCTTCGACGAAGTTATTTCTAACTTTTAATTAGCCTGATTTTTACCTCATTCTATGACTTGTGCCTTCTTTATAATTTGATTTATTATGATTATTCGTAAATATAGAAAATTTATATGTAAACTAGCAAATTTTACGTATTGTGCGGCTACTTCGATGCAAAAGTTAGACCACATATAACAGAGTTCAACATGAAAGACAAATGCACTAATTGTAATAAAAGGAAAGTACTTGTATATGAGAATAAGTCATGTTCCAGTTGTTATTATACACAATTTCAGAATGTTAGTAGCGGAAATCAAGATATTGACAATTTAATTAAGGCAACGCATAATAATCAGCTTAAATTTAGGTTAGAATGGATTCCATTTGAAGATTTTACAGATATAAAACAAATTGGAAATGGCGGTTTTAGTGAAATTTATACGGCTACATGGACAAAGGGAAAGATAAAAGGTTGGAGTGAAACAAAAAAAAGATTCAATCGAAATGAAAATCAAACTATTGTATTAAAAGTTCTTAAGGATTCCAAAGATATTAATTCGACATTCTTAAAAGAGGTAATAATAGATAAACCTTATCTTTACTATTAACAGATTGTTCTAAACATTTGTCTTCTTTTTCCACAGTTACAAAATATTGTTAAAAGCCAGCCTAATTCTTACATGCGCCGCATTATTCAATGTCATGGAGTATCACAATTTCCAAAAACGAATAATTATATTTTTGTTATGTCTTATATGCCTAATGGAAGTCTAAATGATTATTTATCTAATAATTTTGAGGATGTTACTTGGAAAATGAAACTCGACTTTCTTAGGGATATTGTCACAGGCATTAAATGGATTCATCAAAATGAAATTATACACCGCGATATTCACGATGGAAATATATTAATAGGTAATTTGGAAAGCAATGGTCCTGATTCTAATACCTTAATTGCTGATTTAGGGTTTAGTCAACCAGCAAATGATGAATTAGAAAGCTCAGATCCTAAAATATATGGAGTTATGCCATATATTGCACCTGAAGTGTTTAACAAAAAGGATTATTCGTTTAGTTCTGATATTTATAGTTTAGGAATGATTATGTGGGAACTTACAAGTGGAAATCGCCCTTTCTATGATCGGGCATATGACTCACATCTTGCGCTTGATATATGTGTTAAAATATCTCGTCCAATTATCACCGAAGATACACCGCAATGTTGGGCTATTTTGATGCAAAAGTGTTGGCAATCGGATCCCTTAAAGAGGCCAACTATTAATGAAATATATGATGAAGTAAATTCTGAAGATTGGAATGATGATAAATGTTATATGCAAAGAGCCGAAAAGAAACGACAAAAATTACATAATACCGGGAAATTCATTGTTAACTATATGCATCCTCATTCTAAAACTCACAGCATATTATTAAATCCTATTATAGACTCTATGCTTTTAGATTTATTTCGAGGTTCTAGATCTTTTACATCACGCTCCCTAGATTCTTTTCAAAACATTACCAGTGATTCGTTTAATATTATGTAAGTAATTAAATTCATTATTTTTTTTTACAAATTGAACATTTAGAATTTGAAAGTGATTTTTCTGATTTAAATGAATACATAGTCTTGAGCATTTTAAAAATGCTAACAGTCTAAATTCAACGATAAACCTATCAACTTCAAAAAAACGCACTATCGAATTTTTATTAAATAAAAATGATTACAGTAAGTTTAAATTTAATTTTTGATTATTTTATCGATCTCAACATATTATTAGGCGTATTTATGGTATTTATAATATTTATAAGATGAAATAAAACGAAGAAAATTATCTGATAATGGTACGTATACCATTTCTTATTCAACTTAGTATCTATAATTATTGAATTAATATTAAAGATACTATTTAACAACTTTAACCTGCATTCTCGCTTAAACATGTTAAAATAATAAATTTATATACGAATTCATATTTTTCAATCAACCAAGATTCACAGTCATTTACCTTATCAATAAATGATGCTAATCATCAGATTAACGACTTGAGCAATTTAAATTTAAATCATGATAAACTATGCTATGAAGCGGGACAAGCTCTAGCTGAAGCTCTATACCTGGATGCGAGTTTAATCAAGGAACTATGCAATGGGGCAGTACAAGGAGTAGCCGAGTCACTAACGGAATTAAATTTAGGGAACAACGATTTGGACGACAACGTAGTAATGGCACTAGCCAAGTCTCTGCATGAGAACACCACCCTTGTATGCTTAAGTTTAGAGAGTAATCGATTTGGAAGTAAAACTGTCGAAACATTGGCTGAAGCTTTATGCAAAAATACCACTTTAACCAAGTTAAATTTAAGTTCTAATAGAATTGGTGAATTAGGAGGAGAAGCATTGGCTGAAGCTTTATGCAAAAATATCACCTTAACTAATTTAAATTTAAGTTTGAATTATCTTGGTAAATTAGGAGGAAAAGCACTGGCTGAAGCTTTATGCAAAAATACCACTTTAACGAATTTAAATTTAAGTTGTAATTATCTTGGTGAATCAGGAGGAAAAGCATTTGCTGAAGCTTTATGTAAAAATACCACTTTAACTAATTTAAATTTAGGATCGAATAATCTTGGTGAATCAGGAGGAAAAGCATTTGCTGAAGCTTTATGTAAAAATACCACTTTAACTAATTTAAATTTAGGATCGAATAATCTTGATGAATCAGGAGGAAAAGCGCTGGCTGAAGCTTTATGCAAAAATATCGCCTTAACTAATTTAAATTTAAGTATGAATAATCTTGGTGAATTAGGAGGAAAAGCACTGGCCGAGGCTTTATGTAAAAATACCACCTTAACCAATTTAGATTTAAGTTCGAATAAACTTGGTAAATCAGGAGGAAAAGCACTGGCTGAAGCTTTATGCAAAAATATCACCTTAATTAATTTAAATTTAAGTTGGAATAATCTTGTTAAATCATGAGGAAAAGCACTGGCTGAAGCTTTATGCAAAAATACCACCTTAACTACTTTAAATTTAAGCTCGAATAATCTTGGTAAATCAGGAGGAAAAGCATTGGCTGAAGCTTTATGTAAAAATACCACCTTAACCAATTTAGATTTAAGTTCGAATAAACTTGTTAAATCAGGAGGAAAAGCACTGGCTAAAGCTTTATGCAAAAATACCACCTTAACTAATTTAAGTTTAAGTTCGAATAAACTTGGTGAATCAGTAGGAAAAGCACTTGCTGGAGCTTTATGCAAAAATACCACTTTACCAATTTAGATTTAAGTTCGAATAAACTTGGTGAATCAGGAGGAGAAGCATTGGCTGAAGCTTTATGCAAAAATATCACTTTATTAACCAATTTAGATTTAAATTGGAATAATCTTGGTAGATCAGGAGGAAAAGCACTGGCTGAAGCTTTATGCAAAAATACCACTATAACGATTTTATATTAGACAGAAACTGGGTAGGTGGATCAGTAGAAAAGCACTGCCTGAAGCTGTAAACAAAAATACCATCTTAACTAATTCAACATGGAATAATTTTGGTCATTAGGGGAAAAAACATTGGAAAAAGCAAAAATAATTAAACATAATAGTTTAGTTCTACTGATTGCACACAAACTGTGTTAAAAAGTAATAAAAATAAATATTCAACTATCTGGTGAACTTGAAGCATCTTATATTTATTGCCAAAATTTATTCGTAACCAGCCATCACCTATAATTAGTTTGTTAGATAAAAAACTATTTCCTGTTACCTCTTGTAAAAAATCATTAAAAAAGTAAAAATAGAAAATTCTCTAAAGCCACCCAAATATATTATTAATACTATGAATTTTAGTCATTTGACTTTACTATAGTTTATAAGATCCGAGTGAAAATAAGATTCTTATTTAAAAGAATAAACATTTTTCAATTCATGTATGATCAACCGCAGGACATTTTGAAAAGTACCGTAGAGCATTACAAAGACAAAAGATGTACTTGGGTATGTGCAATATTATCCTGATCTGTTGGGTATTAGGAAAAACAAAACTTCAGCTTATATATATTGTGTGTGAAATTAGAATGAGCGTGGATTTAAAACCGATCAGATTAAAGTTTGAGATGCGGAACAGTAATGTTAAGACAGCAAATTCGCATTGAATTAAACTGATAATTTATACAAGTAATTCTAAAAAAAAAAAATAAAGTCACTTGCGGTAAAATAAAGGGGATTTTCTTTTAAAGATATTTAAGATATTTATTGTGGCAGATTATAATGAAATCCAGATTAAAATGAAATTATAGTATAAAATCTCGAAAACTAAATTTTTTTGGGGTGCATTTTTTAGGGTTAGGGTTTAGGGTTAGGGTTAGTTTTAAAAAAAATTATAATAAACAAGTATTAGTGGGTTTTAGAAGGCTAGCAGGTTAAGTAGAAAATGTAGATTTCATTTTAAATTATGATCTGCAACATTTATTGTATTGCTGAAGCAGGAAATTTTAAATATTTTATTATGAAATTTTCAAATTTGTAGTTAGGTCAAAGTTTAAGGTTGGTGTTATAAGAAGGAGTATAAATGGATTTTGATAGGGTTTATACTTTTAAATCGAGAATCCTAATTTCAAACTTTTAGTCGTTTTCAGCTTCAGCCGTGACATTTATTATATAAATATTATCTAAATATTCTTCTTAGAAATATGGTTACTTCAAATATTGCTATTAAAAATATAAATTTATATTTGTTTTATTTTTATAAATTATTACTTGCATAAAATCATTATTTAGGTTTTTCATAATTTGAGTTAAGATGAATCCGAATCTACAAATTACATATCCACTTACAATAATACTTGTTCAAGGTTCTGAAAAAAAAATTGTAGTTTTGCACTTTTAAAATTTCAAGTGTTCAATGCTCATTCGAATGTTAAAACGGAAAACATCTTCTAACACTGTTGTGTTCCAACTACCTCCACACCCAACGAACAATTTAATGATACAGAAAATCTTTTATCGAATGTAAAACGTAATTGTTTAAACGTTAATTTGCTTGACTAATTATATTTCTTAAAAGGAACGTATATTGGAGTGATATCTACACAAAAATGTATCAATTTCTATGCATTAAGTGATAAAAAAAATCACGTTTTTGATGCACTTCGCCAAAATGATACTTTTTTGATGCATAAATATTATGAAGAGCATATCAGAAACTTAATCTTCCGCACGTGTTTTCAAATTTAATTTAGTGTAACAAAGTATGCGTATTCACGCGTTTGTGTAATATGAAATTACAGTATTGATGGTAACTCTTTGGATTTCAAGTGATGTTTGGATAAAATTTGGATAAAAAGTTAAAAATTTGGAATTATTTTAAAGCAAAAAAAGCATTGTTGGCCAATCAAATAACGAAATTACCATGTAACAATAAAATTGAACATGCGATTCGATTGGCCAATCACAAAGTCAAAATGCTATTGGTCAGATCACATGAGACGTGAATTCAGAAATTTTCACGTTTTACGTATTGGTTTAACATAAGTATATTAAAATTTGGAAATTTTAAATTAATGCACAAAGTTCTAAAAAAAATTCACCTTGACATTGCTCTTCATTTTCTAATTTTTTTTTAACTGAAAACTCAATGCAGAAATCATTTCTAAAAAAGTTATGTTCGATTTTTTGAAAAAATTTGACTAAAGTTTCAACTTGTATGTTTAAGGTCTAATTTTTCATTTTAACTAATGAAATTTAAATGATTTATAAGATGAATTTATATGTTAATAAAAATTCCAAAGGTCATAAATGTCGTAGAATAATTCCAGTGTAACACTGGACTAAGTATGGAATTCACTTGGTATAAAATCATTTATAATTTGCAAGCAGATTTACCTGCAAGCGTTGTGATAATTCGTGCTTGAAGTTACACGCTGATTGAAATTGCAACTTAAATTGGCCAACAATTTTCTCTTTATATAAAAAGTTTAGGGATTACATTTTATCAGCTCAATTTGCAACCCAAACCTGCGCCCATTTCTCTTTGCATCTCCAAACCTTAAAGACCGATCAACTCTACGAAACAAACACTGCGCAGGAGATAATACAATCTCTTTTATGTTATTTGATGTCAATACTTTCTTATTATGATTTATATTCTAGCCAGTGATGCATAAGTTTTGTGTTATAACGTGGTTACAACACAATCGCGGAATCTAGTAAAAACATTTGGAAATATACTAAGTCAAATTACTGGGTTTGGTTTACAATTTATGAATATTATTGTATTTCACTAATTACTGAATTAAAAAACCTGAATCTAAAACAAGATTACCAACAAAAAAATTCGTAAATGTGCATTTATATTTTATAGCAGCAGAGAATGTAAGTAAAACTAGGAAAATGCGTAGCATTATAAATCCGGAACATATCATATTAAGGTGGTAGCTCAACTAAGTAAATCAAAACTATGTGAACAAACTATGGAATTCGATATAATACAGATTTTTCATGTTACGCAAATAATAATCAATTTATTATGAATATATTAATATATTAATTTGCTTCAATTTAATGAAAACCCAAGAATTAACTTGAAATTTTAATAAGTAATTTATTAAATGTTGAAGAATAAAGTTACCGTACCGGTAATACATTAAGCCAGGCAAACTAATTTGATTTAATTGGTTGATCGCGTGTTTATATGTAAACAAAAAAATTACAGCTAAATATCTCTGTGTATGTTAGTTACAAGCGAGGAACATTTGGGTATTGGAAACTATATACTCTTAATCCACAATGTTGAATGATTCTTATAATAAAAAGCGAAAATATGTCTCACAAAAATCTCAAGCAATCAATTCAAAGATTGTTAAGACAAGTATACAAACCTTAAAAACATTTAAACCTTATTGGAACGAAAATAACTCAAAAGTTGCCATTACACATAATGGTAGCTACGAACTTGAACACCTTTAATTCACCTTCGATAAGATTAGCACAAAACTCATGGTTTCAGTCAAAGCGTTGAAGTGTAAGGCTCAACAAGATGACTCGCAGGCAGCTTCACATTCTGTGACTGCACTATCACAAGAAATAATAGAATGTATCCAAAAAAAAATAAAAGATGAGAGTGAGCCTAAGAAAAAAAGACCAAAGACAAGTAAAAAAGAACCAGCAGGAAAAGCAAAAAGAATAAAACTCTTCCCATCTCAGAAGCAGAAAGAAACATTAATAAAATGATTTGGTGCAACTAGGTGGACCTATAATCAAGCATTATCAGCTGTAGAAAAAGATGGGATTCACCGAAACAAGAAAGCCCTAAGGGTCAAGTGTGTAAATAATGAAAATTTTCAAAATGAAAATAAGTGGATTTTAGAGACCCCTTATGATATTCGAGATGAAGGAATGAACGATTTGCTTAAAGCATACAAGACCAACTTTGCAGCTCATAAGAAAGAATTCAAGATCAAGTAC
>QKWP01000518.1:242274-264518 GCA_003550325.1 Gigaspora rosea | reverse complement strand
GAGCCTAAGAAAAAAAGACCAAAGACAAGTAAAAAAGAACCAGCAGGAAAAGCAAAAAGAATAAAACTCTTCCCATCTCAGAAGCAGAAAGAAACATTAATAAAATGATTTGGTGCAACTAGGTGGACCTATAATCAAGCATTATCAGCTGTAGAAAAAGATGGGATTCACCGAAACAAGAAAGCCCTAAGGGTCAAGTGTGTAAATAATGAAAATTTTCAAAATGAAAATAAGTGGATTTTAGAGACCCCTTATGATATTCGAGATGAAGGAATGAACGATTTGCTTAAAGCATACAAGACCAACTTTGCAGCTCATAAGAAAGAATTCAAGATCAAGTACCGAAGCAAAAAGGGTGAATCTGAATCAATTGTCATTCATTCTAAACATTGGGTGAAAGCTGGAGTTTTTTATCCTAATTTTTTTGGCAAAGAACCCATTCGAGGAGCAGAATTATTGCCTGATGAGTTAAAGTACGATTGTCGTCTTCAAAAAACTAGATTAGGAGAATTTTTTCTATGCATACCTATGTCACTTGAAATTAGGAGTGAAAACCAAGCCCCTCAGTGGACAAGTATTGAAGAAAGAATACTTTCATTAGACCCAGGAGTTAGAACATTTTCAACTGGTTATTCTCCTTCTGGACTCGCAGTTGAATGGGAAAAAAATGACATTGGAAGAATTTATCGTCTCTGTCATGCTCTTGACAAATTACAAAGCAAGTGGTCACAAAAAGAAGTTCGGCATAAAAAACGTTACAGTTTAAAGAGAGCAGCAAGAAGAATTAGAAAAAAGATTCGAAATCTCATTGATGAAGTACATAAAAAATTCACAAAGTGGATTGTCGAGCAATATCATATAGTATTACTTACTGAATTCGAGACACAGAGAATGGTGAAACGGGCAAACAGACGAATAAGAAGCAAGACAGCAAGGGCAATGCTGGGATGGTCTCATTATTGTTTTAAGCAACGTTTAATTAACAAGACAAGGGAATACCCTTGGTGTAAAGTTATAATTTGTGATGAACATTACACTTCAAAGACTTGCGGAAATTGTGGATATCTTTCACAAAAAACTAGGATCAAACAAAACTTTTAAGTGTCCTCAGTGTCAAATAGAGATGGACATAGACATCAATGCGGCAAGAAATATCCTCCTTCGATTCTTAACTCTTAATCGAGCCGAATCTTCTGATTTGGCGTTGGGACCTACCCCCTAAAATCCTAACGGGTTTTTGCAGAACTTGTGCATTCTTTATTAAACATGATCAGAAAATGTGAGGTTTAATAAGAAATGCATAAGTTTAAATGTAGGCGCAAGATCACTGACTTATACTTTTTGATGATTCATTTAATTAACTTATTTCGTATCATACTTAGTCCAGTTTTACATAGGAATTATTCTACGGATTCATTAATTAACTTATTTCGTATCATTTTATTTCGTACTAAAATAATTATTAGCTAGTTTAATATCAATTATAAATATTTATGTTGTTTTATATCTTTCTTCACAAAACATGTATACATATATGACCCTAATATTCTACCACGGATCATTGATTCTCTCGAACATATCAATTAATAAAGAAATAACTCGTATTTATACTACTATTTGTACCTTCATATACATCTAGTTGTTTGCCTCTTTCGTAAAGCCTTACCAATAATCTTCTTTGTTAAGTCTTCAGTAGATTCCTTCTTAATTAGTTAAAACTGTGTAAAAGTTGTACAACTCGATAATGATGCAAAATTAATAAAATGGTACTACATTTGCTAAACGGTGAATTCAAATCTTTGTTTCTTAAAACAAGGTCTCACCTTCAATATTTAAAAAAAAAATCTCTGTTTCTTTTCTCACTTTAAAAAATAAAATGGATCATAATAATTCGGGTTATCATAAAAAATCAACTGATTTAGACCCTTATACCCTAGGATACAATTATCAACATGGGATAGGGGTAGAAAAGGATAATAATAAGGCATTTGATCATTACAAAAAATCTGCAGATATGGGTAATGCTAAAGGAATATATCAAGTTGGACAATGTTATTGTTATGGAACCGGAGTTGAAGAGGATGAAAATAAGGCATTCATTTATTATCAGAAATCTGCAGAGATGGGAGACGCTAATGGAACATATATGGTTGGATATTGTTATCAAAATGGAATTGGAGTTGAAGAGGATGAGAATAAGGCATTCATTTATTATCAAAAATCTGCAGAGATGGAGAACGCTGATGGTGCATTTGACGCTGGATATTGTTATCGAAATGGAATTGGAGTTGAAGCGGATGAAAATAATGCATTCATTTATTATCAAAAATCTGCAGATATGGGAAACGTTAACGCTGTATTTGAAGTTGGATATTGTTACCAAAATGGGTGTGGAGTTGAAAAGGATGAACGTAAGGCATTTGATCATTACAAAAAATCTGCAGATATGGGTAATACTAAAGGAATGTATCAAGTTGGACAATGTTATCATTATGGAATTGGAGTTGAAAATGATAAATGATTACCAAAAGGCAAGACTTTATTCTGAAAAATCTGCAGATATGGGATACGCTAATGCTGTAGATGCGGCTAAAGCAATGTGGTTTAATGATCTCGAAAATAAAAATGAAATCTTTGAATATGTTAAAAAAGCGGCAGAGGTTGGTCATGAACGAGCATATTCACGACTTGGTGACTTTTATCGAAATGGATTCGGTGTATCGCGAGACATACAACGAGCAAATCATTGGTATCGAATAGAAATTGCTACGAAAAAGAAAAGTAAAATATCATATGAGAACGTTGATGTTGATGATAATTTGAAGAAAATATTAGATGATGAAAAATATCAACTATCATGGATTCCTTATATTGAATTTAAAGATATACGAGAAATAGGAAAAGGTGGATTCGCGACTGTGTATTATGCACGTTGGCTTGATAAAGATACAAAGGTTTGGATAAAAGTTGCACTTAAATTGATTCACGGTTCAAATAATTGTAATCAAGAATTTTTCACTGAGGTAATATTAATATCATAAAGAATTTGTTAATGAAGTACTTTATATTTCGTTTATTTATTTTTTTTTTTTAAAAAAAAAAATTAATATAATTTAATAATAGTTGAAATCACATTGTGAGACCAGATACGAAAATCCATCATTCCTAAAATGTTATGGAATATCAAGAGATTATGAATCTAAAGACTATATTATCGTTTTGAAATATGCGAAAGAAGGCTCCTTGCGTCAAAATCTTGGTTCGGTAGCAAAAATGGAATGGAAAGATAAATTGAACCTGTTGTATTGTATCGTTTCAGACCTTGAATCAATCCATTCTCAAGAATTGATTCATCGAGATTTACATTCTGGAAATATCTTGCAAGATGATTTATATGGTGCGTACATTACGGATCTAGGACTTACAACATCATCGGATGTGAACAAAGAAGAAGAAATTAATGGTGTTATGCCATATGTAGCACCTGAAGTTCTAAGTGGTAAACCGTTCACGCAAGCGGCTGATATCTACAGCATCGGAATCATCATGTCTGAAATATCAACTGGAAGAAGAGCATTTGATGGTGAACCTTTCAATCTTAGCCTTTCATTAAAAATTTGTCAGGGCAAAAGACCAGAATTTGGCGAGGGAACACCTGATTGTTTCATTGAATTGGCCAAGAGATGTATGAACCATGATCAAAATAAACGACCCACGGCAACTGTTATTGCTCATAAAATTGGTCATTGGCTTGATGAGATGAGTCTGGATAATAATAATGAAATCAAAAAACAATTCTTGGAAGCTGATAAAATTAAACCTAATATCGAACCACCAAAACATCCAAATCACATATACACCAGTAAGCTCATCAACACACGAGAGGTAACAAACATATTAACAGATTTAACAGATTTTCCTGACATTGAAAATGCATATAATTGAAGATCTATATATATCTGATATAGCTCACAATTGAATATATATAATGATAACAATAGTTAAAAACCTTTATTAGTAAAAAAAAAAAAATATGTATATATACAGTATAAAGGCAAACTCAAAACTAAATGATTTCTACAGATATTGTTTTAAATTATAATTTAAATATTAAAACTTATTACTATTTAAATTCTTATTAAAATACAAAATATTAAACTTTGTATGTTTTTTTACTTAACTCTATTGTATTTTGAAGAGCTTTTTTATAGGACAATAAGAAACTGGTAACCATATATATATAGCTGAATACAATTTTAGATAAATGATCTACTATATTTATCCAATAAGGTAATCATACCTAATTCCATAGATTATAATATTTCGTGATATCTTATAATCCCATAATCCAATTTGGATAATTTTGGTATTATTCGAATCGTCTCACTAAGATGATTCTAACGGTACCAAAATTAGCCAAATTAGATCACAACATCCTGAGATAAAAGATATATTTATTATTTTTTAAAATCAAATATGTTTTATAGGATTGTGTATCTCATGTTCCTGTGATCCAATTTGGATGATTTTGGTATTATTCAAATTGTTTCACTGAGATGAATCTAATGGCACTAAAATCATCCAAATTGAGGATCCAGAGATATAAGGTGTTTTCTGTGATCAAATCTATTTCCATGGATTGTATATCTTATGACTCTGTGATCCAATTGGAATGATTTAGGTATCATTCTAATCGTCTCAGTGAGTTGATTCAAATGGTACCAAAATTGTCCAAACTGAATCACAGAGTCCCAAAATATATGGTCTATAGATATAAAATTAATTTTTGTGTAACCTTACATTTAAGTAGCAAAGTCTATTAATAAAATCTTGTCCAATTTCTGTAACAAATTTTAAAATATGTACAACTTAATACTACAAACCTGTTTTACTAATAAACTTTAATCTACTTATTAAATAAAAAATCAAGTTTATTATGTATCCATAGAAATAGAACTGTGGCTTTTAAATTTTCATAATTATATGGGTTTAATTTTTATTATTAAAAAAATTTTTAGTATATAAAATTTAAAAAAATTTTTAGTATATAAAATTTAAAAAAATTTTTAGTATATAAAATTTAAAAAAATTTTACAGTTAAATTATAAATTGATTATATATTTTATATATTAAATTTTACAAATAAATACAATCTTTTAAAGAACTTTTATATGTGACAAAAAAAACTACAAAATTAGATATGATCACCTTACAAATTGTTAAAATTTTTTCAATTTATTAGTTGCTCAACTAGTTGACAATTAGTTGTAATTAATCAATTAATCGATTAATTGTTAAGTTGCAACTAATTAATTAATCGATTAATTAATTAATTGCAGCTAATTTACTAATTAAATTATTGATTTTTTAATTAATTAATAATTAATTCTTTAATCAATTAGTTGGTATCCCTACATATGGGTATCAAGAGGGCTATGAGTAGTTGCTGAAAAGAGTGATATTGAAGATATGAGTTTAGTTACAGAAAGTGATTACAACTTAGTATAGTTGTTTTTCAATATAGAAGAACTTTTAAAATTCAAAACTAAAACTAGAAAAGAGAAAAACATATCTAAATGGCATATTTTTTTGTATAATAGAACCAAAAATGAAAACTGGAAAGGATACTAAGGCATGTTAGAGAAACTCATAAAGCAAACAGAAAAAGATAAGAGAAAGATTAATTGGAAAGGAGACAAGAAAAGAGAAATAAATAAAAGATAGGATCAGATTGAAAAGACAATACTAAAGGTAGCGAACTACTATATTCCTTCCAAATAGGTCAAAAGCACAAGAGAGAAGTTAATAAAAATGTAGATAGAAGCCTGGTTCACAAAGACACAAAGAATTTAAGAAGAATCACTCGTAAAGCTATTAAAAGTATAGGGAAAGTTGCAAATCAAGTAGATAGACTGCTTTATGATTGCCAAATGTAGAATATTAATAAAAAAACAGTAGTCAAATACCTCTCACACCAACAATATGGGAAAAAGAGTGGTTTGATAAGCTAAGGGAATGGATCAAAATTTTAAAAAAGAAGACCAATATAGAAGAACAAAAATGTAAAGAAAAATATATTGTAAAAAACATAAAAAAAGCAATACAGGCTAATTGGAAAAATGACAAACTAATAGTGAATAATATTTTGAAATAATTCTGGCAAAAAATTCTAATAGACAAGGTGCTAAAATAAAAAGAGTCAGTCCATAAAGTTGGAGAATTAATAACTGAACTATATAATATCAAAAAAGAGGTTAAAGATTTTTACCAGAGTATTTTAAAAAAATGTACATAATTTTGAGAATATATCAAAGACATGAATTGAAGAGTATAAACAAAAGCATTGAACTGACGTACATAATTTTGAGAATATGTCAAAGGCGTGAATTGATATGTATAAACCAAAGTATTAAACTGATGTGACATATAATGATGCTACCTGAAACTCTTTTGCCCCAAAAACCGAAACCGAAACTAGTTTTAAATATCCGAAACTAATTTCTGAAATTCCAAAACTATGTTAAAAATCTGAAACTATGTTAAAACCCGAAACTAAAAATAGTATTTCCGAAACTATTTTGGCATTCCAACTTATTATCGGGTATCGTTAAAAAATTCTCACACATACCCTGATTAATAAATTGATTGCAATTAAACAACAGGTTTTTTTTGACGTATGCATGCGCTAGGGTGGTAACTCAACTAAGTAAATCAAAATTATTCTATTGCAGATTTTTCACGTTACATGAATGAAAATCAATTTTAATTATATATCGATATATCAATATCAATTTATTAAAATTGATTACTTTAAAACAACGCAACTTAATGAATACCCAATGAATTACTTTGATGAGAATTTTGATAAAGAAAAAAAAGCATACCCAAATTGGTAAGATGAGAAATTGATTATAAAAGCAAAGAAAGAAATAAAAAATGGGCAGTGAGTTATATTAATACTACTAATGGCAGGCATACAATAATCTTATCTAGGCACAAATTACCTAATGACATTATAATAAATTACAGAAAATATAAACCAACTGAATTATTAGGGAAAGGCTGACAATTTATTTTAAAAGGAGTGGGGAAGGTAAGAGTTGAGGCACACAAACCTTTTAGAATAATTAAAAATTATAAGGCTTTAAAACAATTATTTAAGGATTACCAAATAACAACTAAAATAGAACAAGAGCATTTAAAAAAACGCAAGCAAAAATTAAATGAAAATATAAAAGTATACGGTAGAGCTTTGACCTGGGTCAGGTGACCTGTATGGGTCACCCAACCCGGGGGGTCACGGGTCGAAAGTCGCTCTAACCCACATAGGTGCGGGCCGGAATCTACCTGCTCATCGACACGGGCCATTGAGCCAGGGTCGACCTGTATCACTAATGTATATACGTCCTAAGATGGTAACTCAACTAAGTAAATCAAACCTATATAGCAATATTAATAATTTTACTATAATTAGATTTTTAATTAGTGAAATTAAAATAATTAATTAAAATATTATAGGATATTATAATATGTTGCACCAGGCAACACATTGCACCTTATCACGGGATCTACCTTTATCAAATTCAAACCCAGCTAATTGTTTACATCGTTGACGATAATGATGATTGAAACTTATATCCAGGTTTCAAATTCAAACCCAGCGAATTGTTTACATCAATAAGGTAATGCTATATAAATAAGTTACACTCAAGTTTTCTTTTGTCTTTTTTTCTTTCGTTTACTTACACACATATTTCCTTTGCTATACCATTTTCATATAAAAACATAGGAGATACAAATCGTGAACGAAATCTACCTGATAAAGACGTAATAGGCGTTGACTATATGAGATGTTCTTTGGATAACATTAATAGTGGCTTAGATATCGACGATGTGGACTTCGATGTGGACATTGATGTTGACTTTGATGTTGACTTTGATGTAAACACTGGTGTAGACTTTAATATGGACTTTAATGTGGACTTTGATGTAAACACTAGTGTACCGTTTTCATATAAAAACATGGGGGACACAAATCATGAACAGAACCTACCTGATAAAAACGTAATCGGCACTGATAATATAAGATGTTCTTTGGGTCAAGGTGGTGTGAACGTTGATGGTGGCTACGATGGGGACTTTGATGTGGACTTTGATGTAAACACTGGAGTAGAACTTAATATAAATACTGAGATGAATGCAGATACTGATGGAATAGATGATAGTGTAGAAGATGAATTTTTGCTGAATGATGTTGAAATGTCGCATAAAATTGTCACGATAGAAGAGGGCCAATCGTTTGGTGATTTTGATGAAGCGGAGAACCACGTACGAAATTATACTGAATACATGGGTTTTATGGTAGTAATAGGATGAAGCTCATTAACCAAAATTTCTGAAAATGAAAAAATAGAGCGATTTATTGTCGTCATTTTGGTAATTATCAGCAAGCCAACCCTAAAAAGCCTGGAAAAACTGTAAGAAAAGGTTGTCAATGGCATATCAACCTCTCAAGACCACTAAAACAGAATCCAAATGACTGTGTTTTTGTAACAACATTTGTGAATGAGCATAATCACGGCATGTATCCTGAAGCGCTACAGTTTGAAAAGAAGCAAGCATTCACTAATGAATAAAAAAAAGACATTGAGTTCTATGTTAAGGAATGCCATTTTGGTGCAACAATCATTAGAAAAAATTTAAAAAAAAATATCTCCTTCAACCAGTTTATACAAAAGACCTCTACGCAGAAATTCAACAATATATAGAATCTGCACAGGATAATAGAGTTGATGCAGCACGATTCTACGAAGAGTTGCAGGCTAAAAAGCAGGAATATCCGAGATGGTTTATTGAAGTGACCTGGGAAGTGGAAACAAATACCCTCACAGGGATTTTCTGGATAAGTCCAGAACAAATTATTTTGTGGCATGAGTTTGGGGATTCAATAGGGCACGATAATACATTTAGAACAAACCGTTATCATATGCCATTATCATTATTTGTAGTTGTAGATGATAATATGAAGTCACGAATTGTTGCTCAGGTGTTATTAAGTGATGAAACTAAGGAATCATACCAGTGGGTTCTACGTATGACAAAGGAAGCAACAAGAGGAAAAATTCCCAATGTATTTGTCACCAACGGGGATCCTGCCATGGAAAGCGCAATAATAACTGAATACACTACAACTCATCATATTCTCTGTATTTGGCATTTAAAAGAAAATGTTAAAAAGGTGCTTCGTGGAAGGCTTGGTGATTCATTTGCTGATTTTTATTCATCGTTTTTGAATTGTCGTAATGCTGATTCGCCTGATGCCTTTTATCATTATTGGGAAGAATTGATAAAAAATTATCCAGCTGCAAGTACATACCTTCAAAATTATTTATATTATAAGCGTAGATCGTGGGCCCGTGGATTTACTACTACATTATTTACACTTGGTATTGAATCGATGTCATTTGTGGAAAGTCAAAATGCCTGCCTAAAGCGTCTTATTGAAAGTAGTAATACCTCTCTTTATGAACTTGGAAGGGTTTTGATAGATAGTTTTAACGATAACACAAAACAAAAACAATATGAGGAATTAATTAAAGGTATCCCTTCTACGGTTAATACCATCACAATTTTTCCACAAATTGAATCAATTATTGGTCATTACTTGCAACCAAATGTTGCACGATTTTTAGTTGGCCAAATGAAGGAAAGTGTATATTATATTTCATTCCGTTCTAATATTGAAGAAATTAAAAACATGCCTGTAAATAAGCCATCTGAGAGTGATAACTTTGAGGATGAACCGGATGGTGTGTTTTTATGTGCGCAATTCCTTCTACAACAATTAGATTGCACAAAAATTGAGGAAGTTTGGAAAGTTTCGAGAGTTACAAGACAAGATGTAAATTATGTAGTTTTTTGCCTTAGGGGAGTAACAAAAATCAGGTGATTTTTTAGGGGGGAGGGGGGTAAAAAAAGTTGAAATTATATATAAGAACCTGACTATTTATATATTGAGGAAGAGGGAGGGGGAGTAGGCCCCTGATAAAAAATAATCAGGTGATTAATGACACTGCCCTTACCAATGGATCGTATAGTTGTACTTGCTTGTTGCAACAGAAACAGGGATTGGTTTGTAGGCATTATTTCCATCTTATGAATATTACAAAGACAGCACGATTTAATATACGGCTTATTAATATTCGGTGGATTCCTAAAATGTATCGAGATGATGTAATAATGGAACCTGATTATTATGTAGAGTTATTACCCGGGTCGGGTGACCCGTACAGGTCACCCGACCCGACAGGTCACGGGTCAGAAATTGGCTCGACCCGGGTCAAACGGGTCAAGATTTAGAATAGGTAAATTTATTAAATTACAAATCAATATCGAAATAAAAAAAAAGATATTTATGCATAAACGTATTGTTTTCATTTTTTTATTTCTAGAGTTATTACTGGGTCGGGTTACCCGTATGGGTCACCAGACCTGACGGGTCAGAAATTGGGTCAAACGGGTCAAGATTCAAAATAGGTGAAGATTAATATTTAAAAAATATTGTTTTCATGAAAATGTATTAAATAGAACGCATTTTTTTGTTATTAAGTATCTCTCCAAATAAAACATATTTTATGCGGATAGGTATCACTATTTGCATCAATCTGAAAATACTAACACGATTTATTGCTTTATTTAATGATAAGTATTTAGCAATTTTTCTTTAAAGTTTGTTCACAATTTTCATTCTAACGGTTTATTTAAATCTTTAGGTGATTCCCTATATCTGCATCACGCTGTTTTTCCTCTCATTTTTAATGCAAACGCGTTAGTTAGTTTGAATATTAATGAGATATTTAATAATATTATTATTATTTCTAAATTTTTTCGCTTGCTTTTTTTTTTTAATTTGTTAAATGGATACCGATTCTAAATGACAATTCAGAATCGACATAAATTCAGAAATGACGTGGAAAATACATAAACTGCTTATCATTTTAGATACGTTAATTGATTTTATTGAGTATTTTATTAAATATTTATTTAATAGTATCAGGTTCACTCGGTTTCGATCAACTCACCAATAATTACTTCACGGAAAACTTAATTCGCAGAGAATTAATTTCAGGCAAGGTTATTTTGCAATCGATTAATTCACGGACAAGTCCGTTTCATAAAAAGTTATTTCATCAAAAACTAATTTTGGGCAAATTAATTCTAGTCATAAGTTGATAGAGTTAAGTTTATGTTTAAAGTTGATACAATTTATAAAAAAAATTCTTGATACAATATATTGAATTATTCGTATGTAAAATAATCTTGTCTGTAAAAATCATTATCTACGAACTAAGTTTTCAGCAAGCGTTTTTGTCGATGAAATAATACGGAAGTAGATTCATTTATTTATTATATGTCGATTATTTTATTTTTATTTCAAAAGAATCAACAATATAGTTTAGTCCACAATAATAATGAGGTTTTAACCTCTTCGAAAATTAATTTATTACAATATTAATTATATTATATAGTTAATGAATGCGTAGCAACCAATAACTGTTTTATTTGGCAGGCGAAAGATCCAAAAGATCACAGGGTGATCGTTTTTACTTGACAATTAAAAAGCATCTGGCTTTGAATTTAATGTGTTACCCATATCACGAAGGTGCTCAGCTTGCGAGCTCATTGAATTCAAAGCCAGATGCGCCGTTATTGGATGCGAAACATCCAGTAACGGACTTATTTGCTTTTTCTTTATAATAAATAAAAAATAAATCGCTTGAGCTTAATCGTCTATTTGGCGTATAAATAGTACTTATACGACCTATATTTATCATTAAAAGGAAACAAAATAATGTAAATATATATTCTATTTTAGAAAATTTTAATTTTAAGATGTACTTATAAAGTATAACGTTCCTGGTTTTAGCGCGACTGCCGTTATTTTCTGACCAGGGTCATAACTCTAGTTGAGACAAAAAATTAAGCATGTTTCCGAAGACAAAAAAAAAACAAGGAGTTGACCCGTTGACCCGGGTCATAACCCGGGTCAGTACTTGACCCGCCCGGGTCGGTAATTTTCGACCTAAATAAGACCTCTATTATTATGGGCAACGGTTTGCCGATGATATTGAAGATTCTGGTATAATCCAGAAAATGAATAGCAATGATCAGCATTTTGAATGGCTTCAACCATTTCATAATGATAATAAGAATTTTATTCAAGATGCTGGCTTTATAAATGAACAGCTATTTTACGGCGAAGTATGGGGATTGGTTCGTACTGCAGTTGACAAGTGCCTATTACACCAGGATTATAAGTTTGTCGAAATAATTAAATCATATTTAACTAGTGTAAATCTACATGAGGAAAAGAATAGCAATCAGCAAGTAAATTATTCAGAAAACGAGGAATCAAATAAAGAGAATACTTTTCCTATTAGAAATCCGAGAAAAGTTGCTACTAGAGGACGACCAAAACTATCCAGCTACCATAACAATAACCAAAGCCAGCATTCAAGAAGTAAACTTATGCTCGACGGAAAGAGGCGTCAGAATTATTGTGGTTATTGTAAGGGCGTAGGTCATAATGTTGCAACGTGCTCTAAAAAAGCTGAAGATCAGCAACTTTAAATAGTAGGATAGCGCATGTACATATTTGGTATAAATCAAAATTTAAAATTACTATCGCTATATAGCATTAAGACTAGAGCATATTTGTTAGTTATATTCAGGTGAGTACTTGATTGTGCAAGTGATACTGACCTAAAAAGGAATCAATTTATATGTAATATTGTCTTATACACTTTAATAAATCTGAAGTCGAACTATCAATATGCCATATAAATTGGCTATTTTACTATTTAACGTAGTGAGGACTAATGCTTGCCTTAACTATTAATAGTTAGAGTTAGGGTTAGGTTAGGGATTAGGGTTAGGGTTGGAGTATATAGTTTATGTTTTAATGCTGGCCAATAAATCGGCATCTGAAGTATATATATTATATAGTTTTTAAACTATATAATATATATGCACTTATTTTTTTTAATAAAAAAATATCGTGAATATCGTGTAATGAATAACAAAATTAAAAAATATAAAAAATATAAAAAAAAAACATAATAAAAGCATAACAAATGATAAAATCATATCATCAAATTTTATTTATTAAAAAAAAAAGTAATAGAAGTGTAACAAATGACAAAATTGTATCACTAAATTTATTTATAAAAAAAAACGGTATAACGAAATCAATGAAATCACATTACTACAATGTTAAAAAATACATCACACCCCCGCAAAAAATTCCCAAAATAAAAAAACAAACAACGAAATGTCAACAAAACGACAATAGCATGAGGTCACACTGAAAATAACGATTCCAATAACTCCAGTAATGACAGCTCAATGCGAAATTATACCCGAAAGAAGAAAAGTATTAGTAAATATTTAAGAAAAAAAAACAAATTAGCTATATAAAAAAACAAATTAACAGTCTGAAAACGAAAACATACCTGACAACAGTGACTCCAATGGCTTCAGTAATGCTAGTTTAAGTGGCAAAATCGCACCTGAAAGAAGAGAAGCATTAGTACCTAAATATATAAGAAAAAACAACAAAAAAACAAGCAATGGCCCTAAAACAAAAAAACTTACCCGAAATGGATTCTAAAACGACGGTTCCAATAGCAAAATCATGCTTGAAAGGAGAGAAATATATAAGAAAAAAAAGAAACAAAAAACAAAGTAGCAACTCCAAGATGAAAAACTTACCCGAAAATGGTAATTCCAATAACTCCAGTAACAGCTCCAATGGCGAAATTACACCTGGAAGAAAGAGAAGCATAAGTAAATATATAAGAAAAAAAACATACCCAACAAAAAATTTACCCAAAAATAATGGCTCCAATAACTCCAGTAATGACGGCTCCAACGGTGAAATCATATTCGGAAGAAGAGAAGCATCAGTAAATTTATAAGAAAAAAAAACTGACCCAAGATGAAAAACTTACCCAGAAATAGCGACTCCAGTAACGACGGCTCCAACGGCAAAAATTGGAAGAAAGAAAAGCATTAGAGAAAAAAAAATCAAAAAACAAAAAAATTACTAGACTCAATAAACACTTACACGAACCAGAGAACTTACCAAGATTATGGCATAAAAAAACTGGGAAGTCATATAAACCATACAACAAGACAACTTCAGAAAAAATGTGCAAGGCTACCCGTTGGCGAAACGTACAAAACTACCCACCAAGAATGCCCTCTACAGTACCGAAGAAATGTATACAATTATTTAAAAAAAATGCTAGAGAAACATACACGACTATTTTACAGAAGACACAAAAATCTAACAATGATACTTGCAATGATGCCCAAGACAATACCAACGACAACACTGGCAACGGCACCAACGATGACACCAACGACGACACCAATACAGCTACTGGAAATTGACAAACTAAAAAAAAAAAAAAAAAAAATCAAAACATGAAAACGACAAACTAAAAAAAAAAGAAAAAAAATCAAACCATAATTATCTATTAATGATCATATTTATATACGGGGTAATATAGGGTGCACAACTATGCGGGTGCGTGGAAAACATATTCTCTATAATTAATTCATTAAATTATTTTAATAAACATATGACCCATTTGATAAATTGATTAAGGTACTTAACAATACCCTAAATAATATTATTATAGTATTTACTGTCACAATTACTAGCAAATCAATCAAGCTTACTGCTTGAGAACACCTAAATCTCATTTTTCTAGTTATTAAATGATCTTTAATAATAAAAATTTTTATTAAATAGGTTATTGAAATACTTATATATACTATTAAATAATATACGCATAATAAAATAATATAAACTTATTTGCAGACCAGATAGTACAAAAATTATTTAATTTTTGCTCTCAGGCAGTTAATATTTTAAGTATATTTGTAGTTTTGGTTTAGTAGTAAGTAACATATTTATTTGATTAAAAATCTATTACTATCTTTAATTGTAAAAATTTTTAATACAATAATTGAATTCCTATTTTTACTTAATATTTTGGTTTTAGCAAAGTGGCCTAAATAAAAAATAATAATAATAGTCAGTGAATTGGAGAATTATACAAAAAAATCATGAAATCAGACATATTAAAAAAAAACAACAAATGAAAAAATTGCAAATAATTGTTGTAGCTTAAATAATTAAGCAAAACATTATCTGGGCTAAAAAAAAAGAAACCTCACAATGAATAAACTTAATAAAACCTAAATAAAATATATCATTTTAATTTAAAAAAAATAGTATAAAAAACAAATTAGAATCATAGAATAAATATAACATTGTAATTTTCTTTCTTTTATTTTGGCTATAGTTGTTCAATACATCTTAAACTTTAACTACTTTCGAATTTAAAAAAGGATTAGAAAAAAGAATATTCTGGCAAGTTAGACCATCATTAAACTTCTACTAGGCATTGTTATTGTCCATATGTAATATTTCTATTGATTTCAGACCTCCTCATTATGGCATAATGCTAGTATTTGGACCTAAATATCCAGATACCCATTTTATAGTATCCGTTTATAAAAGTTGTATCCAGATAACTGTCAATTTTTAAATTGCCAGATATCCAGATAAACCCTATAGATAACCAGATAATCTTCCGAATATCCCAATAATCATACAGATATCTGAATAAACCGAATAGCCTAGCTTATTGCATAGATCTTATGTGACAACCTGTGCTTTTTTTATTTACTTATTGGCACGGGATTGTTACGTCAGACACTGTGCAATAAGATAGTTATTATATGGGTATGTTGAATAACTTGTTACATACACAGGTTCATATTTAAATCTAGCACGGAATATGAATCTGTATGTAACTGGGTTATTCATTACAACCCATACAATAACTATAAATTATCAATTATTTCTATAATGTATAAATCATTTCATTTATGTTAATTTGGTCCACAAATCAAGACTATAAATGCTTACTATATTGTCGCGAAATAACACATAGGGTATAATTTCAAAATTGGTCTAAATTAAGCCTAATTCAGGCCATTACTCAAAATAATACCATGGGCATTATTTCGCAACAATATAGTATATACTATTATTGCATTTGGTTTGTAGGTATGAACCCATTTATTAATAATCAGTATTATTTAAATGGGTAGGCAACCCAGATATTATTGGGTCCAATCTCTAACTGAGAGTATCCGTAGATACCTGTAGATACCTACAAATATCCATTAGGTCATCTATTTGGAAACTACAGATAAGGTTTTTTATCTGTATGACATTTATAGCATCTGGATATGCAGTTAACCATATGGAAATCTGGATATGTGGTTGACAGGTCCAAACTCTACATAATGCAACATGATGCAACTAGTGTCTGAAATTCAATTTTTAAGGGTAGAGTGTAACATAGATCATTTTTAATAGTAATATATTGCAAATTATACAAATCATATAATGATCATATGATTTACATAGATTCTAACCAATCAGAGTTAATTATTTATATAGATCTCCTTATAAAAATTAACAACTCCTCGCAAAATTTTATAATATTGAAAATTGAAAAATATATTGAAATATTCTTGTTTATATTTACAAAAAATTAAAAATTAATTTTTATATTGTTTTCGACTAATTTAATGAATTTTTAAAATTATTTCTAACTTGTTTATATAAACCGCCAATTTTTGTATGTACAACAAATAATTTGGCATTTATATTTATATTGTATTACACTATACCCTTAAATTAGTTGCGAACTATAACCAAATAAAAAAAAATATTTGCAAATTATAAAATTTTATAAAAATTTAGTTGCGTGCATAAGGGGGCTTCCAGAAATTATGTAATTTTTTGGTGAGTGGGTAGGGTCCCGAAAATATCAGATTATAGTAGCCAAATTTTATAATTTTGGCCAAAAGTATAAAATTATAAAATTATTAATAACTATTGATCTACTAGACCAATTTAGATGATTTAACTACCAAAATGTTCGTCTCACTAAGACGATTCTAACAAGCCCAAAATCGTTAAAATCTAATCATGGGTCCCAAGATTGTTTAGCTTTTGTATAATTATAATAGTGATTTTTTAGAACCACTAAGTAAATTTCTTTAATATTGAATAACTTTTGATCCATTGGCCCGTTTTGGATGTTTAACTACTAAAATGTTCGTCTCAGTGAGATGATTCTAACAAGCCCAAAATTACTAAATTCCAATCACAGAATTCCAAAATCGATAAAGATTTTATTGCTTGTCTAACAATACAAATTTTTATTAATCTTGGGATTCTGTAATTAGAATTTAGCAAATTTGGGCTTGTTAGAATCATCTCACTGAGGCGAACATTTTGGTAGTTAAATCATCCAAAACGGGTCAGTGGATCAAAAGTTATTCAATATTAAAGAAATTTACTTGTGATTCTAAAAAATCACTATTAAAATTACGCAAAAGTTGAATAATCATGGGACCCTGTGATTTGATTTTAACGATTTTGGGCTTGTTAGAATCGTATCAGTGAGATGAACATTTTGGTAGTTAAATCATCTAAATTGGTCTAGTAGAGAAATAGTTATTATCAATTTCATAAATTAAAACATATGAATAAATTTTAAAAAATATAAAATTTGATTGGCTAATAGAGTATCAGGTGTGGGTGGGTGGGGTAAAATTTTGAAATTTATTAGTAACAAAATATTACGTAATTTCTGGAAGCCCCCTAAGCATTTAAGGGTGCTTCCAGAAATCAGCTGATTTTTGAGTGAGTGGATGGGTCAGCTGAAGTATCAGGTATAATTCCACCAAAATTTCATAATTCCGGCCAAAGTTGCAAAATTATTTTTGACCAAAATTATAAATTTATTAATAATATTTAATAATTAATAACTTTTGTTTTACTGGACCAAATTTGATGATTTAACTACCAAAATGATCCTCTCAGTGAGAAGATTCTAGCAAGCCCAAAATATAAAAATCTAATCACAGAAGCCTGTAATCGGAATAGATTTGTGTTACTATAAAAGTTCTATAATTTATTATTGGGTTAATATATATGTACCCGAAGGTACATATACCCGCATCATGTGACCTATAGATCGCTACCAAAATTCAAGATCAGGTGTAACATTACACGATCAGAAAAATTCAAAACAAACGTTCGTTTTGACAAAAATCACTCATTTTGCAAGAAGTTGCATACTAAACCACCTTCTATGCATTAATAAAAAGATTTCCTTGAGCAATTTTACTATATAAAAGCCTACCATAATTCTCACCCTAACCCTAACCTAACATAAACAATATCGGCATTACGATTTTTGTATGTAATACCGTATGATCAAAATAATGGGTACAAAAAATTTAATGTACCCTACGGGTATATTTAGATTAATTATTTATTATATAATTATAGCCTATTTATAGTATTACAAATTTATTTTGATCTTAAGATCCTGTGATTGGATTTTAACAATTTTTGCTTTTTAGAATCCTCTTATTGAAAGAATTATTTTGGTAGTTAAATCATCGAAATTGGCCCACTAGATTAGAAATTATTAACAATTAAAAAATGATTTTTAATTGTCAATAACGCTGATCTCTAGGCCAATTTCGATAATTTAACTACCAAAATAATCCTCTCAATGAGAGGATTCTAGCAAGTCTAAAATTGTTAAAATTTAATCACAGGATTCTAAGATCAGAATAAATTTATATTGTTATAAATAGGTTGTAATTATTTAATAAATTATAGAACTTTTATAGTAACACAAATCTATTCTAATCACAGGATCCTGTAATTAGATTTTAATAATTTTGGGCTCACTGGTAGACCACTAAAATCCTCTTGTTGAAAGGATCATTTTGGTAGTTGAATCATCAAATTTGGTCCAGTAGATCAAAAATTATTTAATATTAAATGTTATATTTAACTTTTTAATAAATGTAAAATTTGATTGGCTAATTGTAGTATCAGATGTAGGTGGGGGTAAGCTCATAGTAAACAAAAGTAGACATTTTCTGGAAGCTTTCTAATCAAAATTTATAAATAAAATTTGCAAATTTATATGCGGAATTCGTATATACACTTCAGATTTTGGTTGTGAAAATTTAAAATTTGTTGTAATCTGCAGACTCTACAACCCAATTTCAAATACTAGATGCAATTTGATTTCATATAGAGATGTTTACTACAAAGTTATTCAATTAGTAGAATAGTGTACCAATACTAGTTTTTTTCATAAATTTGATTATATGTGAAGTTCTAGTTTTACTATTTTATACAATATAAATGCTTGTGTAATGTAGATTCCAGAAATCATCAAAGTCGAATGACCCCCATGCTTAAAACGACTTTAATCATTTTATTAATAAAATTTTTTGCTAAAATCAAAATATATATATAAATAATGATCTACAAAGAAATATTTATGTTTTTGAATAAAAAAAGCCATTTTGAAACAAAAATTAAACCAAATAACTGAAATTTTAGAAAGTAAAATTTCATTTGGTTATTTATTACTTTTAATAGTACACAGTAACTTGTTTCATTTGAACTTGTGAAAATTAGATTTAGGTACTATAATTTTTTCATCTTTATCAAAATTAAAAATTTTAGAAAATTCTAAATCTAAAAATAAAATTAAAAATCTAAGTATTTTTGACAATATTAATCCGTTATTGATAAAATTTTAACTAAAAATAGCTGAATACTATATCTTTTAACTTACTTAGTAGCTTTTTGAAAGGTTTCATTTTGAAAAAGTCCTTCTAAAAACATTTGAAATTTAAAGAAAAACTTGCAAAAATGTAGATATTCAAATAACAAAAATGTTAATATCTTTATGAGTTTTTAATATTTTTTTATAAAATTTGAGATTCTACAAGTTGAAGATATGTGCTTCAAGTTAGATTAGTAAATTTTTAAGTTAATATAGTAGAATTTTTTACAAATTATTGCCAAATATTATCGTATTAAGTTAACAAATTTGATATATATTATATTTCAATTAGGGGAGTGCTATTTATTATGTAATTTTTACTATGAATATATGGTCAAAGTCCTGATTATGTTATACAAAATAGCTAATTGACCAATCAGATTTAACAAAATATATATAATATATATATGCAATATATATAATATATATAATATATATAGTATATATTATATGGGAATTGCTATTTACACTATGGATTTTTGCTATTCGCACTATGGTACATGTAAGATCACCTCGATTTTGTCACTTAAATATTTTAACTTTTAAAAACTTTTATTAATATTATCTCTATGAGTTCTTGATCAAATTTAATAATTTTTTTTGTTTGAATTCTATGAATTTGTAAAATTAAAATAAAAAAATTTTCATCAAATTTGGTCAAGAACTTGTGAAGATATCTTTGATGAAAGTTACTGTAAACAATTTCAATGCACTTCTTTGTAATATGTTTTTTTGCTTTTTTAAAATAACCTACTGTTTGGTGATGATTTACAAGAAATTTTACTATGCTAACTAAAAAAAAATTTATAACAAAACTTGTAGCGCATATCATAGACTAATAGAATCTTAAATTTCATAAAAAAAATATTAAAAACTCGTGAAGATATTAACGTCTTTGTAAATTTTGACACATATGTTTTCGCAAGTTTTTCTCTAAACTTCAAATAATTCTGGAAGCACTTTCTCAAAATGAAACCTCCAAAACATGAATTTGTAAGTTGATAGAATAGGTATTTGAAAGTCTTCAGTTAAAATTTCATCATTAACGGATTAATATTGACGAAGTTATGATGATTTTTCAATTTGCTTCCAAATTTGAAATTTTTTAAAATTTTAAATTTTGATGAAAACAGAAAAATCACTATCACAGGCTAGTTTTTTACAAGTTCAAATAAAACAAATTACTGCGCACTAATATAATCAATAGAGAATATACTAAAATTTTGCTTTCTAAAATTTCAAGTTATTTGGTTAAATATTCATTCTATAATAGCTTTTTTTCATTTGGTGCAGCTTCTTTATCATATACTTTTTGGTAATAGAAGAATCTTTTATCAAAGATATTTCTACAAGTTCTTGACCAAATTCGATGAAATCTTTTTATTTGAATTTTATGGATCCATAGAATTCAAATAAAAAATTTTTATTGAATTTGATCAAGTAGTTGCAAAGATATCTTTGATCAAAGTTTTAGAGAATTTCAAAATGCATATCATATGACAGATATGTTTAAATTTGTTAACAAAACTTTGATCAAGAATATCTCTGCAACCACCTGATTAAATTGAATGAAAATTTTTTAGTTAATTATTATGGATCTGTAGAAAAAGTAAAAAAAAAATTCAAAAAAATTTACATCGAATTTGATCAGGTAGTTGCAGAGATATTTTTGATCAAAGTTTTAAAAAATTTCAAAACACTTAGGGGAGTGACAAAAATCAGATGATTTTTTGGAGGGGAGGGGGGTAAAAAAAAGTGAAATTATATATAAGGAACCTGACTATATATATATTAAAGAAGAGGGAGGAGGGTAGACTTCTGATAAAAAATAATCAGGTGATTAATGACACGGCCCTTATCACATGACAGATACGTTTAAATTTTTGACAAAACTTTGATCAAGAATATCTCTGCAACCACCTGATAAAATTTGATGAAAATTTTTTATCTAATTATTATGGATCCATAGAATAATAAAAAAAAATTTCATCAAATTTTATGAGGTGGTTGCAGAGATATCCTTGATCAAAGTTTGTCAAAAATTTAAACGTATCTGTCATGTGATATGTGTTTTGAAATTCTCTAAAACTTTGATCAAAGATATCTCAGCAACCACCTGATCAAATTTGATGAAACTTTTTTAGTTAATTATTATGGACCCGTAGAATAAGCAAAAAAATTTTCATCAAATTTTATCAAATAGTTGCAGAGATATCCTTGATCAAAGTTTTGTCAAAAATTTAAACGTATCTGTCATGTGATAAGTATTTTGAAATTCTCTAAAACTTTGATCAAAGATATCTTTGCAACCACCTGATCAAATTCAATAACAATTTTTTTATTTGAATTCTATGGATCCATAGAATTCAAATAAAAAAATTTTCATCGAATTTGATCAGGTGGTTGCAAAGATATCTTTGATCAAAGTTTTAGAGAATTTCAAAATACTTATCACATGACAGATACGTTTAAATTTTTGACAAAACTTTG
>QKWP01000518.1:178931-226766 GCA_003550325.1 Gigaspora rosea | reverse complement strand
TTAGAAATGCTCTTGTTCCTAACTCAACCCTATAATGCTTCCATCGTAAAGGACATTTAATCCACTAATTGTATTCTGGTGTCCCTATACTTGTTCCTCTTTCTGTTCCTTCTTTTGCTAAAGTGTCCGCCTTGTCATTCCACCTATCTTTGCTATGACTCTTTATCTTCTCTAGCTGTAGCTCTATACCTTTCGTCTTTACCATATCTTTGATTTTGATTAACCAATCAAAATACTTTTCTTTCATCCATTTTTTTCCTTCACTAAGTTCCAAATTTCTGCTCAGACCTGCTATTGCTCCTAAACTATCTGTTCTAATTACTACTTTTCTATTACTAGGCACTGTCAACAAAGCTAGCCAAATTGCTACCAATTCCGGCTTGGTTGAAGTCGGCCATGCTTCTACTCTACACATGCCTTTTGTTAAGCATAACTTCCCTTCATTATCCACCTGAACCCAACTAGCTCCCATTTTATTTCCACCTTCTACAGATCTTAACGACCCATCTGTATAAAAAACTACTACATTACTATCTCGTTCTCTATTACTTTGGAGCTGTTGTTCAAGTGTTTTCTCCATTTCACGTCCTACCTTTTGCTGCCTAATCATCCCTACATCAATATCTTTTATCACCACGTCTTCTGCAATATGTTCTTTCTCTTTTGATATTGGTGCTTCTGGACGTACCATTTCTTCTAACATATCTGTTGGTATCAGACACACACGCTTCCCTTCTTTAACTACTGGCCTTGGTAAGCATGATAAAATCCTAGACTTCGTTAACCATTTCACACTCTCAGAGCTTCCACTTTTTTCTTGCCTTTCCAAATACTGTAAACTTTTACCAGAACTTTTTCCAAGCGAGTTTGTGTTTTCTACCATTCTTCAATTTTCTGTTAAGACCTTACACTTCCTTTTTTCTATGATTCTCTTTACTACTGGCTCGTTCTCTTTTCCTCTAAGCAAGATCCACTTCTTCTTTCTGTTATCACGTGACACTTCTTTTTTTGACATCTTTAGTGTGTACATACTGTTTGTGTCTTCTATCCATTCCTCTTTAACCGTTTTTCTATCTTCATTTTGCAAAAGTTTACTTTCAACTACTGTAAACCATTTGGGCCTTTTCTCTCTTCGGACTCTATCTCTTGCCAACATAACTTGTTGCCACGTTAACATGTTTTTACTACTCTGGTCTAGCAACTGCTCTACAAAGAATATACCCGTATCCTGTAGTCCAATTATCAAATTCCTACTTCCCTTTTCTTTCTGGAGCAAATTTCTGATCGGATATTTTCCTCCATATATACCCCACTAATTTTCATCAAAACCAAAACTGACTTTTAACTCTCTCGCTTTGACCAACACTCGGCATGCTAGATTGCCTTTCCATAACTGTTGGAGCTCCTTATCTTTCTCACTCTTCCACTCCATATCTACTAAACCTGCATTAAACAAACCTTGCTTTATTCTAATGTGTGCTAGCTTCAACACTATCCCATCATTGTTCAGCCGATTTTGCAATGCCGAAATCTGCTTAATACACAACTCCTGCTTCAACAATTTACATCCCATCATTCCTCTGTGGGATATGATATAATTTCCAGCTGTTCTTGCCATTCCTATTTTGTTTTTGACTAATTGAAGGTACGGTTGCTATATTTTTTGCAGTACCAGCTTGCTTAGATTTGATACTTGTAAAATATAATATAATTTTGGTATCAAATATATATTATTCATATAAATCAGTTGACAATCATCATTTTCTTCCATCTTAAAGTTAGGGCTGTTTGTCTTATTATCTCTTTCGCTTTATCTTTAACTAGCGACTCTTTTAGTCTTCCATTCAACCAAATTCCTAACATTCTAACAACTGTATTCTTTTTTGCTGCCTTGATAACTATCTTATTAATTTGAATATCTTCGCTTTTCTCTTTCTTTCTTTTATTCATCACCAAAAGCTTGCATTTGCTCTCATTTAGCTGTATGTCATTAATTACAAAAAATTCATTTGCAATTGCTAGAATTGACCTCATTTCTTCTTTACTCTTCCCTAACCATGTTGTATCATCGGCATACGCTATCGCAGCTTGTCTTACTCTTTCTACGCACCATGTACCTCTTCTACTATCTACCAGAATTTTAACTTCTGCAATATATCCAAGTTCTTCTTCTTCTTGTACTTTACACAGTAACGGATCATAAAATACTCTCCATATCAACGGAGACAGAACCTCTCCCTGATCTATTCCGTCTTCCGCCACAAAAGGACTTGTTAAACCTTCCTTCGTTATCACTCGCATTTGTCGTTTATCGAACATACTTAATACAAAGCCAATTGTTTTTCGGGGACCTTTATTCTTCTTAATGCTAATTGTAGCATTTCCAAAGATACCGAGTTGTATGCTTTCCGCATATCTTGAAATACTATCCACATTTCCTTGTTCTTTTCTTTCGCATCTTCTATCAATGCATTTATTATCTGCACCGGCTCTTCTGTCGAACAACCTGGAAGTGCAGCAAAATTTTGATCTTTCAGAATATCATTTTCCTTTATAATCTTTGTTAATCTATTCATTATAATTTTTGTAATACACTTCCTGAAGGTCTCTAACAAGGCTATTGGTCTTACGTTGCTAAGGCTTAATCCCCAGTCTGTATCCTTTGGTATCGCATACAATTGCGCGATTTTCCATTTATCTGGTACATCTCCTTTACTCCAACATAAATTTGCAATCTGCCTGAAATTTTCTTGCTTCTCCTTACTCCCATTTTTGAGCAAAATGTAACTTATGTTGGACACTCCTGGTGCTGTTACCGTTTTAATTCCTTTAAGCATCTGGTCCCATTCGCCTTCGGTAATTTCTTCTTTGAGCCCGATGTACCACTCCTCCTTGATATAATCTTGTGGCTTGTATATGTTTTTCAATTTTCCCTTTAATAATTCCTTATTTACATGCCTTTTTCTAAATTGCCTCTGAAAGTGTTCTTTTGTCTCCAATAATACTTCATCTACATCACTAACTAGTCTGCACTCTCTATCCTTTTTAATAAACAGCCTGTCAATTTGTACATTTTTAAAAGGTTTTTCTAACAGACTCGCCAACATTTTTCCTTGTTCATTGACGATCTTTGCACACCGTGCATCTACTGCCTCTTCGATTTTCAACCTTTTTTCTTGTTCCTGTTCTTCTATCCATCTTGCCTTGATTAGCTTCCACCACCCTTTCATATCTCCACGTGTTTGTCCTTAACTATACTTCCTACGTGTGGAATTAAAGTTCCTAATCTCTCATTTATCCCTTGTATTGTCCAATTAATTTTTTCCTGCACATCTCTCTCTATATATGAATCTTTATATTTCCCCAGTATCCTTACAAGTTTGCTGATTTCTATTACTTCTTGGTGCAACTGTTATCGTAACTTCTTAGCACTTTTGCTTGCTACAGTATTGGATATCTTTTTATACGGGATGTTTTTATTTGCGGCATATATTATACTATCTGAAATTGCATCTCACACTTTATTTATTAGCTGTTTACTATCTTGGGATGCTTCCTGTCCTTCTAAATATTTTATACTTGGTTTTTTCTCGATTGTTCGTTGCAGGTCTGATCTGAAACTTTCCCAATCTTCTCTTCTCGCCTTCCCATACTTGTACACCTTTCTCACTTACTTCTTCTTCCTGTTACGAGCTGCAGTGTTTACTTTTAAAAACTCACTTAGTTCTATCTCCACTAATACGAATTCGTGATCACTGCCTATTATACAATCAGCTTCTTGTATTTCTGCCTTCTTAAGCCCATTGAACAAATCGCCAGATGTCCATATCATATCAATTCTTGATTTACTTTCATTCCTTGACCAAGTATATGCTATCTTGTTTGGATTTAGCTCCCTAAATGTATCATAAAAATTTTGATTCTCTAACCATCGGTATAATGGCAGCTGTTTTTTTTCTGCCCTTTTTTTTCCTCCAAACCGATCCAATACTTCATCTAATACGTGATTAAAATCCTCTAATATAATAAATTGTGTCACTAGTTTTTTCTGTATATATTGTTTCACTATATATTGCTGTATGTTTTTGGTTTGTTCTTTGTCGTTTGAAGAGATATATACAATAATGATCACTATCTCTAATTGCCTAAACAATAGCGATATTTCTATTATGTACTCTGACCAGATATATTGTGCTTTGACTAATTTATTTATTTATTGAATTTTTTTATAAATATGTCACTGGACACTGGACATGCACTGGACATTACACTGGACAATTTGGAAACGTCCAGTGTCCAGTGAAAAAGCACTGGATATACAGCTTGCCCAACCCTGGTTACCATTGTTCTTTTTTAAAAATTTCGCAGAAACGATGACAATAGTTTCAAAAATTATCAGCCTGAGCTGATTTCAGATAATGCGTCAATGCTTTACGCTTATTCAATTCAACCCAATTCGCTTGGCTTTAACTATACTGAACTAAAATTTTTATTTACAAAAAAAAAAATTTTTTTTTGCAATCTTGTATTTAAAATCATTACACTGGCTTTATCAATCTTTTCAAATTAGGGAGACAATCGATTCTATGAAATAAATCTTGCATGTTATTGTAAAAACAATTGTAATATGCAGGATTTATTGTATTTATAGAATTCAATTGTCTTACTAATTTGAAAAATGCTTAAGAAACTTATAATTGTCCATATAATCCATTAACCTGGGTCATGACTCGGGTTAGATATCTGATCCATCGGGTTACTATTATCTGACCTGGGTCAGAACACTAATCTGAGGTTGGCCGTACAGTCAGAAGAAAATATATGTTAAGATGAAGCTTTATAATAGAGATATACAATAGTTGCATTTGTTATATAAGTTTTTATTAAGCTTGGCATAGACTATAATAGTGTATTCTATTTTCTTTTTTCTTTGTTTTTGTTTTATTTTTGTTAGACTAGCCTTCATTGTAGTGATTTGAACCGAGAAAAGTTTCTTTATTCGGTTAACCGAACCGAAATATCTGGTGTCAACCGATTCAACCGAATAAGATTACTTCACGTTTACTTTCGGGAATTCTAGGACCATTACTGTCTCGTCTACTATGTTCATTCATTTTCTTTTCTGAACTTTTCGGGACCTTTGCTCTTTTATGATGTCATTTCATTTTATCAGCCGATTCTCAACGGGTTGTACGGGTCAACCGATTAAGCATTTACCCAACCGGCAACTCGAAATTTATTCAGTTCTGGTCGGTTAACCGATTATAGCCCAACCGGTTCAAATCACTACTTCATTGTTATACCATATAGTTTTTTTTTTGTTTTTCTCTTCTATTTTTTAGTTTTTTTTTTTTTTTTTTTTTTTTTTTTTTTTTTTTTGTCAGTTTCTTTTCTTTTCTTTTGTTTTTTCTTTTACCCCCTTTCTTTGTTTTGTTCTTAGTAAATTCTTTGTTAGTTAAAAGAATACGAAAGAGAGAAAAGCTATTTTGGTATGGCATAGACTAGTTTAACATAACCTCTAGTTTTTAGATTATTCTTTAAATTAGTGCAGCAGGTTGCACTTGGGCACTTTTAGAGCAAGTGATATCAAATTTGCAAATTAGAAGTAAACGAGTGTATTAATATAGCAATATACTTAGAATCTTAATAAAATACTAGTGAAACTATCTAAGTGAAAAAAAATAATCATATTTTTTCTAATAAATAAAGAGATCAAAAAAATATATAACATAATTCTTTTATAAAAATTTGTCTAAATTTTGATTAGAGGTTCAAATTGAATAACTTTAGTACTATTTGATTTGTTCTAGTAAGAGGCATCAAATAGTACCAAAATGATTTCATTTGGATTACTAAATCAAAAATTATTAGCAAAATACTATTAGTTATATCTTTTTTTATAAAATTACTATAAAACCAATAGGTTTTGTAAATATCTTTTGTCTAGTAATTCAAATAGAATAATTTTAGTATTACTAAATTTATCTCATCAAAACAAATCAAATAGTACCAAAATCAACTAAATCAGATTACTATTACTATGTTACAAGATATTCAAGTTTTTTAAAATTCTATATATATTGTGCCCCAAATGCAAATTGGCCCAGTTGTAAATCTGGCCAAATTAAAAATTAATTTAGCCCAGATATTAGAGTTAGGTTAGGGTTAGATTAGGCCAATTTTTTATTTTGGCTATAAATATTAATATTTGGGCTGTCCCAATTGACAACTGGGCCTGATTTGCATTTGGGGCACAATATATATATACAAATTTTAAAAAAATTTTTTATATAGTCTTGGGGTCAAAAGCTACTATATAAAGTATATAACATTATTTATAGATATCCTTTAACACATAAATACTTTAAAGCTCCTGATAATTTGGTATAATGCAGATTACAAATTCTATAATTTAACTTTGTACTGTATTACAAAAATTATATAGTTACACTATAATACAAATAATATTTAAGTGGAAGATCGCAGATAAAGGGTATAAAATGATCGACATTTTATAATAAATCACGGCGGAATTTAATAGTAAATTTCTATAGTGTGCGAATGGGGCTTGCTTATATATAAAAGTAATTTTTTTATTAAGTAACTCTTTCTTATTGCTTAATTGAAAGTTGTAGAGCAAATTCTTGTGATTCTAATGGTAGTAAAATCATCAAAAATCGGTTTGATAGATCATAAGATACGAGTATTTTTCAATTGTTTACTATAGAGTTTTTTCTTATGAATTGAAGCACATAACGTTCCACTTACTATATAAGGTAATAGTCACATGCCCGCCGATTTTTACTATGAAATTTGTTCCCTTTAACTGCGGACTACTAATTAATTTAAAAATAAAACATTCTCTAGTAAAGAATTCCAAAATATATAGGGTGAGTCAGTAGAAAAGGATCAAATTTTTTCTAAGTAAAAGTTTTCTTGGCTTTAAGTTCAAATATCTTAACAACTATCTTAATAAATTTAATAAATTTTTTTTTATTTTAATTCTATATAATTTCAAGATTAAAATAAAAAAATTTTTAGCAAATTTGATTAAATAGTTGTCAAAATATTTTAGTTTAAAAATTAAAAAAATTTTACTAAAAATGATTTGTCCCTTTTCTACTGACTCACCCCTATATATAAATAGGTCTAGTTTATTATAAAATTACTAAAAATAAAAAGATTTACAGAAAAATCTCAAAAATAACTATAAATAGAAAAAATAAGCAAACTAATACCTGACCTTTCTATATATATTTTGGAGTCCTTCTAGTAGAATTTGAACTCGTTTTGTTATATGGGCTTGGGAATAACAACAACTCAACTATAATATATTACTACACTCTTTAAATTTTATTTTAAAGTTCAAATTAGTATTATAGTAACTCTTAGAAAACTAAGGACTATGTCATTAATCATCTAATTATTTTTTATTAAAGGCCTACTCCCCTTCTTTAATATATACGAACTAGGTGCTGGGAAAAGGGCTGAAAATGACAAAAAAAAAATCTTTAGAAAATCAATTTTTATATTATAAATTACATAATAAATCATAAAAAAATGCAAACTTTAAAGAGCTATACTGCAAAATTTTATTAATACAACTACTTTTGTATCTTAAATAAAAAATGATTCTAATTTTATTTTAAATTGATTTATGTAAAAAAACCTCTTTTGAAAAAATTGTCATTTTTGGCTTTTTTCTAGCACCTAGCCCATATATAGTTAGGTTTCTTATATATAATTTCAACTTTTTTTACCACTCTTTTCCTAAAAAATTATCTAATTTTTGTTATTCTCTTAAACTTTTTGGCCAATTTTATATATAAGATTAGATGATTTAAAATAGAAAAAGTTGACTATATTATATAATTTTTACTTGTTCCATTTTGTTTTTTGTATTTTGACTATTTATTTAGATTTAATTACTAAATATTTCTGAAAATAAACTATTTTTTTTAAACAAAAGTTATACAAAAAATATAAAATAGCTTATTTTTAAATTGGTAAATTTTTTATAAAATTAAATAAAGATATACCAAAAGACTATTGGTGATGTACCAAAATAATTAGTTGTTTAGTTTATAGCTTATTATTAATTTATTTGTTTTTATTAAAAGGTATATTAAAGAACCTAATTTTTGTTTAACTTATATTACAAAATTATAATTGGCTATACAAATAGGATTATTAATTAATTGTAATATACAGAATATTCAATTTATAGCTAGTATTTTAAGACCTATCTTTATTTTGTTATCTTAAAAAATGACAACTAGCATATTAGAAAAAATAAATACAAATTATTTTATATATTTAATATATACAAAATAGTAATGAAAATTGGAATATTCATATATATTAGTATGTGAAACTCTAGCAACCAAGACCTATACTAGGCTTTTGCAATACTGTACTATACTGAGCAAAAGACACATCTTTCTGAATACCCTCATACAAAAGATCCAAGTATTTTACATAGTATATTTTTTTTACCAATTATAATATCTGAGTATTTTGCAATTATTTGATAAAGGATTTGTAAAAAACCCAGGTATATTATATTTATTAATATTGTAGTATCAAACAGCTCCCTAAATAAAATTTGCAAGTGATCGAGGTGTTGCTCAATCATTTTGATTAATTGAATTTAATTGAAATAAGTTTTATAACTAGGTAAATGCATAGTATTGTTTGTTTGTAGCTAAATATTTATATAAATATAATACGACAGGGTGAAATCTGAGTTGCAAAAAAGTAAAACCTGTGTTTATTATTTGTATTATGTAAAACCTGAGATGCATAGGTAAAATCTGAGTTTAATAAACATAGCTGCATGAATTCACGTTTCATTAGATAAAATCTGGGTTTTTTTTATTACATAAATAAAACCTGAGTTTTTAAAGTAAAACCTGAGTTTTTAAAGTAAAACCTGGGTTTTTAAAGTAAAACCTGCTTTACAGTCTTAAGTTTTTTAAAACTTTGATCAAGGATATCTTTGCAACTACTTAATCAAATTTGATAAAAATTTTTTATTTGAATTCCATGGATCCATATAATTTAAATAAAAAAATTTTCATCGAATTTGACCAGGTAGTTGCAAAGATATCTTTGATCAAAGTTTTGTCAAAAATTTAAAACATATCTGTCATGTGAAACGTGTTTTAAAATTCTCTAAAACTTTGATCAAAAATATTTTTGCAACCACCTAATCAAATTCAATAAAATTTTTTTATTTAAATTCTATGGATCCATATAATTCGAATAAAAAAATTTTCATCGAATTTGATTAGGTAGTTGCAAAGATATCTTTAATTAAAGTTTGTCAAAAATTTAAAATGTATCTGTTATATTACAGATATGTTTTAAATTTTTGATAAAACTTTGATTAAAGATATCTCTGCATCCATCTAATCAAATTTGATGAAAATTTTTTTATTTGAATTATATGAATCCATAGAATTCAAATAAAAAATTTTCATCAAATTTGATCAAGTAGTTGCAGAGATATCTTTGAATTATATGGATCCATAAAATTCAAATAAAAAAATTTTCATCAAATTTGATCAAGTAGTTGCAGAGATATCTTTAATCAAAGTTTTAGAAAATTTCAAAACGCGTATCACATGACAGATACGTTTTAAATTTTTGACAAAACTTTGATCAAATATATCTCTGCAACCACCTAATCAAATTTGATAAAAATTTTTTTTTATTTGAATTCTATGGATCTATATAATTCAAATAAAAAAATTTTCATCGAATTTGATCAGGTGGTTGCAGAAATATCTTTGATTATAGATACTGGTGAAATTAAATCAAAGTAGTGAAATGATTTCACCATTTCACCAATCACCAATCGGCAATAGTGTAATTGGTATAAGAGTGTAATTGGTGTAATTGGCGAATTGGTGAATTGGTGTATTGGTGAAATGGTGAAATGGTGAATTGGTGAATTGGTGAAATGGTGACAATGAATTGGTAAAATGATGAAATAGTGAAATGGTGAAACGGCAGAATGGAAATTTCCAGATTCTGGAATTATTTTAGTCTGGAATTCGGACTGTATTTGCTCTTCAAAAGTTAGGTTTTTGTTCAAATTTTTACATTTTATGTTTTTACAAGTACACTTAGAGATCAAAACTTTAACTGTTTAAGTTCGAATTTAGATACAAAATGCACAATATAAAAATAAATTTTGTAATGTAACAGAAGCAAGTAACTTTACCTTAATTTTATTCTAACCAACAAATTCATCAATCTCGTTAATAAATAAAAGGAAATGTGCTTTTTTAGAAGACAATCAATTCATCAATTCACCATTTCAAAATTTACTAATTCACCATTTCACCAATTCACCAATTCACCAATTTCACCATTTCACCAATTTCACCATTTCACCAAAATTTTATTTTGGTGTAATTCTAGTGAAACTATTTCACTATTTCACCTGGTGAAATGGTTTAATTTCACCAGCATCTATATCTTTGATTAAAGTTTTGTCAAAAATTTAAACCATATCTGTCATATGACAGATGCAGTTTAAATTTTTGACAAAACTTTGATCAAAGATATCTCTGCAACTACCTGATCAAATTCGATGAAAATTTTTTATTTGAATTATATGGATCCATAGAATTCAAATAAAAAATTTTATCAAATTTGATCAGGTGGTTGCAGAGATAACTTTGATCAAAGTTTTAGAGAATTTCAAACCGTGTTTTATACGACAGATACTGTATGTTTTAAATTTTTAACAAAGATATCTCTGCAACTACCTAATCAAATTCGATGAAAATTTTTTTATTTAAATTATATGGATCCATGGAATTCAAATAAAAAAATTTGTATCATATTTGATTAAGTGGTTGCAGAGATATCCTTGATCAAAGTTTTAAAAAACTTAAAACTATAAAGCAGGTTTTACTTTAAAACCCCAGGTTTTATTTTAAAAACTCAGGTTTTATTTATGTAATAAAAAAAACCCAGATTTTATCTAATGAAACACAGATTCATGCAGCTATGTTTATTAAACTCAGATTTTACTTATGCATCTCAGGTTTTACATTATACAAATGATATACACAGGTTTTACTTTTTTGCAACTCAGGTTTCACTTTGTCATAATATAATAATTAAAAAAGTTTGCTATTTACTAAATAAAAGTATAGCATGGTTTATTTAAAACTCAATTTTATTTTTTGTACAGTGCGCGACACTTAAAAACTACACAAACTTTAAAAGCTAATACCTTATGATCTAAAAAAAGATATATTGAAAAAGAAGCCACTATTTTATAACTAAATCAATTTATTACAACTTAATGGCCTTATTTTTTAAAAAGTTATAATAACTTTTCAAAATATATAGCTTTAAAAATATAGTATTTTTATATGATGCGTAAAAATTTAATCAAAAATGGGACAAGTCATATGTTTTGGCTCCTTGTTATTGGCTAATTTTAAAATTATTTTTAAAATTTTATTTTTAAAATATTTTTTATTAATTAATTTTTGACCAATCAGAATACAAGAAATCAAAAAAATATCAAATTTCAATATGAAATTTTGAAAATAGGACAAATCACATAAATATAGTCCTTAATTGCCAATCCAGATAAGATCAGCAATATTTCTATATTTAGAATTGGGGCAAAACAAATATATAAACAAGGTAGTACAAAATCTGGATCAGGCCTGTATATATAAAATTATTATATGATTTAAAGAATTTTAAAGATGTTTTTACTCATATCTTCTTATCTACTAGTCCGATTTTAATGAAATTTTACTAGTAGATGCACAAGAACCTGCTCTACAACTTTACTTATATTAAAAAATAATATTTACTTAGTACAAAAAAAAACTTTTTATTAGGCCTAAACAGTGTTAATTTTCAATTAAAATTTACTGTACGGATACCGCACAATTCATAAACTTTTTCTGTGCGGCAAATACTGAGAAAATGCTTGCAACTGTGTGCACTACTTATAAAATGACAATTATTTCTGTGCGGCATCCGCACATCAGATGAAAAAAGATGTGCGCAAATTTTTGTTTCTGTGCGCTGCGCACAGCACGCACAGTGAAAAATAATCACTGGGCCTAAAGCAGATTTACTAATATATTGTTTATATATTTGTTTATTCCCAATTCCAAATATAGTAATAATATAGCTATAGTACCGATCTTATCCAGATTGGTAATTAAGTGACTTGTACTATACTATAAATTTTATATATGTTCTAATTTATACATTAATAAGGGCAGTGTCATTAATCACCTGATTATTTTTTATCAGAGGCCTACCCCCCTCCCTCTTTCTTAATATATAAATAGTCAGGTTCTTATATATAATTTTAACTTTTTTTACCCCCCTCCCCCCCTAAAAAATCATCTGATTTTTGTTACTCTCCTAATAACTTTTGATTCACTAGTCCATTTTGGATGATTTAACTATCAAAATGTTCGTCTCGATGAGATGATTCTACTGTAACAAGACCAAAATCATTAAAATCTAATTACAGGATCCCAAGATCATTTATTACTAAGTAAATTTTTTTACTATTGAATAACTTTTAATCCACAAGGCTGTTTTGGATGATTTAACTACCAAAATGTTCATCCCAGTGAGACGATTCTAACAAGCCCAAAATCGTTAAATTCCAATCACAAGATCCAAAGATCAATAAAGATTTATTAATCATTTAATCAAATTGATTTTATATATAAAAATTTATTTGATTAAATAATTGATAAATCTTTGTCGATCTTTGGATCTTGTGATTGGAATTTAACGATTTTGGGGTTGTTAGAATCGTCTCAATGAGACGAACATTTTGGTGGTTAAATTATCCAAAACAGCCCAGTGGATCAAAAGTTATTCAATAGTAAAGAAATTTATTTAGTGATGAACGATCGGGTTTGTATTATTTCGCCAACAATCACTTTACCGACATAACATTTTACCGACAAATACTCACCGACAAGTTTATTTTACCGACAGTTTGTTTCACCGAAGTTCATTTCACCGACAAGTTTTTTTTCAAAAAGCACCCTAACTTTAGCCCTAATTCTACCTAATTCTACCCTAACCCTAACGACAATGACCAGAATTACTTTGTCGATGAAATGAGCTTCGGTGAAATAAACTGTTGGTAAAATGAATGTGTCGGTGAATAATTGTCGGTGAAATGTTATGTCGATGAAGTGATTGTCGATTAATTGATTGCCACCCTGAACGATCTTGGGATCCTGTGATTGGATTTTAATGATTTTGGTCTTGTTGGAATTGTCTCATTGAGACGAACATTTTGATAGTTAAATCATCCAAAACGAACCAGTGGATTAAAAGTTATTATCAATTTCATAGATTGGCCAATTAAAAATAATTTAAAAATCATGTGAGTGGACAGACGAAAAGTGCAAAGTTGCGTTTTTGATATTTTAATATGTGATGCATCAAGAAAATAACTTTTGTATCATTATACGTAGAAACTAAAGGTCCTTCACTTCGCTCCGGACAATAATTTTGCCAGAAATTTATTGTACAAAATGTAGAGTAACTACAAAATACCTTCACACAAAATACCTCCTTGTCAAAAAATCCTACTGTACAAAATACTCGTTACTAAATAAAATACCTAGGGGTACTTTGTAAGTTTTTTATTAGGGATTTTGTATTAGACCCTAGGTTTTTTACTTAGTGTTGTACAATAATAAAATTGGATTAATAAGATAATAAATAATTATTTAATATTGTTTATACTATATAAAAACTATAATTTTCTTCAAGATATTTGTACAAATTTTCTATTATTTGCACTTTAATTACTTCTTTTTACTATTTTTGATTAGCTAATTTAGATTTAATAAATTTATAAATTAGTTATATAGGTTTAGATATTGAAAAAAAGTAGTAAATAATCTAATTTATAGTTTATTACTTTGTAATTTTTGATGAGTATTTTTTCAGCATTTTTTTTTAATTTGGCAATTATATTTTTATTAGCTCTAATTTGAGTCTAAAAGTTGTTTATTTTTATATATATATATTATGTTTAAATTAAAAATCTATTAAAATATTATAAATTTGCTTGAATTTTGTAAGTTTTTTTTTTGTTATTATAATTTTATTTGCTACTTTTTTTGGGCTACTGCAATTGTTTTTTTTTTTTTGGGCAATCCTGCCTTTATTATTTGAGATACGAGTATACTACTCTAGGATTTTATAGACTAATGTCTACGATTCCCTCTCTATCACAATAAAGACTCATCCGGTTACCAAAGTACCTAAATGCGATCTGCCGCAGTCAAGATTTGTCTCCAATTTTCTGTTTTCTAACACATAGAGAACTTTCAAATTATCATCGATAAGCTCTTGCTGGCTTTGTCAGGAAAACCCTTATTCTTTATTTTTCTGTGGTTTGGCCGATGACATCCAAAATGGTCTCATCGCACCCTCTATCCAATTTCCCAAAATGCGCTTTACTTCTTTCACCAACTTCTCGAATTTGCCCATAGGCTTGTCCTCTACTTCAGGCCCGCCCTAGATAACCTTCTCATTACCTGCTTTCTTCCTTTTCCGCTGACTTTCCACTTCTTTAGTGTTCTCGTCCCTTGCATCAACTTTATGCTTTCTTACTTTCTTTATGTTTCTTTCTTTTTCCCATTCGGCTACAGCTTCGCATCTGGGTTTCCAAATTTTTTCCATAAATTTATCGTTTATTTTTTCAAAAATTTCGGTTTTCTCCTTTATTTCTGTGGGTGACTCTTTTTGCTTCATTACAGGAACCAGACCTTGCATTAAAAGCCTTCTTCACTTTTTTCTGTCTTCGTCACTATTTCCGGCCCAGATAGTTTCACATTTTCGTTTTTGTTCAGGGCCCCAATCTAACTTTCAATCTTCGAAGGCTTCTTTAAATACCTCGGCCTCATTGTCTTCCCATGCTTTTTGTAGCGAGATACATTTTGCTAGGTGATCTTGTGTCTCTGTCTCGCTGCGGCATGTGATGCATTGGTCTTTTGTATAAATCTTCGGACATCTTTGGTATAGGACTGACATCATAGGCAACTGCTTATTTATTCTTTTAATTCTATGTACCCACCTTCTACTACTCTTTTCATCACAATAGTTTCCACCTTATATTTTATTCAGATGCAACCATGTGCTCTTCCAGTCTATTTCTACTATAACATTCTCTTCTTTTAAATCCAAACCTAATGCTACTGAGCTTACCCACCCTACGTCGTAGATTGATATAATCACATCTTGCACGAACTTCCTCAATGGCCTGTCTACGATATGATTATTCCATCTTGGTATAATTCTTAAACCTTTTGTCCAACCACCACTTATACTAAATCCTTCGCCTCTAACAGCACCTTCTTTTGCGAGTTTATCCGCCTCCTCATTACCTCTTATTCCCACATGCGCCTTTATCTTAACTAGTTCTAACTTTATCTCCTTTTTATGTACACAATCTCTGATCGCCCTTAACCAGTTTCCGTTACTTAGTTTTAGCTCCTTTCAGACCGAACTGAGTTTCACATTTTGGTTGATCGAATTTATCGCGTTGTTACTGTCAGTAAGTATTCTTACTCTTGCCTTGCATGGTACAGCTAGCAATGCTGTTGCAATTGCTCCAAGTTCAGCCCTTGTTGATGACAGCCAGTCAAATATCGCTTCTTGGAAACTTATATCTTCATCGAATTCTTTTGGTTCCATATTCATTGGATATGCTTTCCATCCGATCCCCATTCGTCGCTTCGTTACATTTCCGTTCTGCGCTTCTATTATCTCCATGGAACCGTCCATGAAAATATCCCATTCTTGCCTTCTTTAAAGCTTTTCTCTCATTTCTTCTAGTTTTTTTCGCACCTTGGTATCTGGGATTCATTCCTTCAGTATTTCACTCTCTCGATAGCTAATTACTACCCTCTCTATTTGCTGGTTTTCTATATTTACTTCTCTTGGGTTTTCTGCCTCTACTGTCTCTATGTTTGTTAAATCTATTTCACACAGGACCTTACGCTCTAGTTTCTTAACTAAGCACTTGTTTAGGGCATGCTTTTCGCTTTTAAACTTTTTATACATGATGCACGAATTCTCGTCCTTCCTTTGGTTATTTTTGCACCCCCTGCAACGTTCTATTTCTTGTTTTGTATCACTACTCCTTTCACACTTCTGCCAATGTTCTATTTTCATTGTTTGCTTCGAGCCCTTTCTTCCTATTATTTTCCTATCTGGGCTTCTTTGGTTCTATTACCAAAGATTATCATTTCATGCTTTCGTGCATCTCTTGATATTTGTACTAGTTTTGGTTTTATTGCGTACGCATTTCCATTCATTTGCCTAAATTTGCTCTTGACTTGTCATGTGTACCTGTCTTCAATTATCTTTTCTTCCAGAAACTTGTACCATTCTGGCTTCTTCCCAGAACCTTTTCTATTTCTTATATTTCTACTTGCTCCCATGTCAGCATTCTTTCGCCGTCTTTATTAATCAGCTGCTCTACCAGGTACAGTTGTAGGTCCTGTCCGCTCTGAAATCCTTTTTCTAAATCCTTTCTCAGTACTTTGCGTATCTCACTTCCTTTTTCTGCAATTTCTAAGCACTTTCCCATATGACCTTCTTCAAACCTGAAGCCTAGTGCGTGCGCTTCTTGTATTACACAAAGGGCCATATTATGTGTAATTTCTATTTCATCTAGCTGTTCTTTTTCTAATTCTAGTATCGACTTTGTGCACTTATTGTGGACTTGCGCCTGTCTAATGTGGATCCATGTTGAGTTACCTGCCCCTTCGGTGTCATTAAGTTTTAATGTTAGTTCCGTGATGTGATATGCCACGTGACTGTTCTATAGAAACTGTACCCCTACTATATTTTTGTGACTCAAAACCCCATTCGGCGTATTTAAAGCTAGGCCACTTTTTTGTTTTAAAATTTTCAGGAAAGGCAGTTGCAGTTTTTCGCATTCTTTTCTACTTAAGAATGTTGTTTGTAGTCTGTATTCTGCTCTTGGCAGCAATACCTTGTTGTTTATATAGATCAATTGACTCAATGTAATCCTCTTTTCTTGACTACCTGCACTAGTGCCTTTATTTCTCCACGAATTATTTTATTCACATGTCCTTTTCCTCTTTTTCCTATTAACCAAACTCCTAAGAATCTTACTGCTTGATCCACATTTTTTGCCTGCACTATGCTTTTATTTTCCCCTACTTCAACATTTAATTCTGTCACACTGCCATTAATCACTAGCAACTCTGATTTTTTTCCATTTATTTTTATATCGTTTATCTTGTAGAATTCATTAGCTATGCTTATGATTGATGTTAAGTCTTCTTTTGACTTTGCGATTCATGTGGTGTCATCTGCGTAAGCTAATACTGCCTGTCTCCACGATATTTCATTTGTTTTCCCCAACACTATATCAGTTGGCTATTGTACCGACACCTTGTATCCCAGGTTTTTTTGGTCCTGTATCATTTTTAGCAGTGGATCGTAAAATATCCTCCATATGAGGGGAGACACCACTTCCCCTTGGTCGATGCCATCTTTTGCATTTACTTCTTGGCTATTACCAAATTCTGTGATAACTTCGATTTTCTGATTCTCGTACAAGTTCAACAAAAATTCTATAACCTTTGTCGGTAGTTTAATCCTTTCTATTGCAAGTTTAAGCATTGTAAGACTTACGAAGTCAAACGCCTTTTTCATATCTTGCAATAAAACCCTGAGTTCTTTCCCTTTTTCTCTTGCTTCCTCAATTATATTGTTCATTATCTGGATTGGAGTACTCGTAGAATCCCCAGGTAAACCTGCGAAATTGTTTCCTCTTAATACCCCTTTTTCCTTTATCGTTCTGCTCATTCTTCCATTAATTATTCTTACTGTTGCTTTACGCAATGTTTCTAACAGCATTATAGGACGAATATTATTGAGGTTATAGTTCCAAAATTCATTTTTGGGTATTGCGTAGAGTAAACCCTTCTTCCATTCTTTTGGTATTCTACTACTTCTAATACACATAATCGCAAATGTTCGCAGTATCTTATTGGTCTTCTTTCCTACTTTTTTTAAGACTGGGTATGTTATTCCAGACGCACCTGGCGCTGAATTGTTTTTGGTCTTTTCCATGGCCTCATGCCATTCTTGCTCACTTATCTCCTCAGTTAACTCCTTGTACCAATTTTCATCTATATCTTCGATCAGGCTATACTGCGCTTTCCATTTGTCATCCATTTTTTCCACTTTTATCTTTCCCGAGCTATACTGGCTTTCAAAATGCGCTGCTACGTGGTCCTTTACTTCTGCTTCATTATTTAAAAGAACCTCCTCACCGTCTCTGTCTACAACTAATCTATTTAGTATCTATCTATTACTAACTTGTCTCCGTATCTATCCAATATACTGTTTAGCATCCTACGTTGGTCTGATACAATCATTTCCCCTCGCGCTTCTATGCTTCTTCTCATGTCCTCTTCTTCGGCCTTGTTTCGCATTATGTGCCACATATTATGTTTCTCCTTCCATTTTTCTGTTAGCTTTTTCCCTAGTTCCTCTGACCATACTATGTAGCTGTTTTGTATCTATTTTTCTTCTTCTAGATTCTGATAGATTGAGTATCGATCATTCTTTTCGATATTTTTGCCTGTATAGTGTTTATTTTTCCTACACAACTTGCTCAACATTTTAACCCTTTTCCTTATTTCCTGCAATTCCTCGCTTTGCACCTTCTGAACTATACTTTTGGCTTTTCGCTTTTTTGGTAGGTGCTTATTAACCGACGCGATGATGCTTTCTTTGATCAACTTTTACCCCTTATCTAAGGTCTCTCGACTGTGTACCTCATTGATATTGTTCTCCTTCTGATACTCTCTCCATTTTACATCTAACCTTTTATCCAAGTGTTGTGCGTATGCTGTCCAGTCTTCGTTCTTTATATTTTCCAAGTCCAGCTCAATCCTTTTCGTTTTGGTTCGTCTACATGCTGCAGCTCTCATACAGCCTCTGTTTATGTCTGTCAATATCTTGGTTACCACTAGGTCATGGTCACTTGACGTAGTTTCTGACATATCCAGAGTATATGCTTTAAGCACATTGTTTTTGTATTCTCTGGACAGCCATATATAATCGATACGAGTTTCTAACCCGCTTCCTTTCTATGTAGGTTTTGCTTCTTCTTGTCTACACCATTTGTGTGAATCTATCAAACCCTTGTTTACCATAAAATTGAACATATTTTCTGTCTCCCAGTTTCTAGTTGCTTCGCGACCCTCAGAAGGACCTCTTCTTGCCATTCGTGATTAAAGTCCCTCATTATTATAAATCTTCGTTCTCTTTTATAGTTTTGGTCTAGTCTGTTTTGAACAAATTTCCAGATTTTCTTCCTTACATCTACATCATTCGGGAGAGCGTACAGTACTATTATACTGTAATCGAGCCGTCTGAACAATAAGTCCACCTTTAGTGCGTATGCCCCGAGTTTTTCTACCTTCGCTACATGTTTGGACACTTCTTTCCAATTATTAGACTGACCCCAAAACCCTTCTTTTTTCTTCTATTGTCTCCGACCAAAAGCTCACTATTTCTGCCTTATTTCTTAGTGTTAGCTTCCCTTCCTTCTCCGTTATATTTGTTTCACAAATTCCCAGAAAGTCTATTTTGTCCTCCTTCATTACGTCAATAATTGCCTCGAGCTTTATCTTATTTCCCTTAATTCCATTGATGTTATGCGTTCCTATTTTACACAAAGACCAGTTTTCTTCTTTCTTTATGTGACTTCCTCCAGTATCCGCCTCTTTTCCTTTTTCCCTTGCTTGGACCCGTGAGCCTTTTTCCACCTTTCCCATTTCTCTAGTTCTGTTGGTGATTTTTCGGTCTCCCTTCGTACTCTTCCACCTTTTGTAATTAGTCTCGTTCTTTTTCGCTGTTTCAAAAATTTGTCTTTGTTCCTTTAGAAATTTGTCTATCTCTCTATTTCTATTTTGTGTTGCTTTACTTGTTTCTCCTTCTTTGTTTTGCGCTGTAAGTCTTAAGTTTGTTGCACCTTGATGGTTAGTAGACTTATGCTGTCTACTATTACTCTGTAATTCGACTAGTGCGGCTATTAGGAGTGGTTGGGGCCTACTAGCCTCTTGATTGTCCTTTCTAACTCCTTTGGGCTACTGCAATTGTAAAAACTTTTAAATACAGGTTCTACTAGATAAATAGTAGGAAGAAAGGGTTTTAAAATCACTTTGGATATATATTTTGATTGATTTTATTGTTTGTATATTATATAGATTAAATAAGTGTTTAGATATTTTTTAATTATATCATTAATTTTTAATGCATTTTTGGTTTTGATTTATTCTATTTTTGAATTGCCTTATTACAAGTTTTAGTATAATTAGAGACACTATTTTTTATCTTATTATAATACTATATATATATATATATTTGAAACTTCTTGATATTTATTTGCTAGTAAACTACAGTGGAATTCACCTAAAACCATCACTTTTTAATTATAAAAAGATTTAAATTGTTATAACTCTTTAAAAACAAAAGATATTTAAAAATTTTTTTGATAATTTAATAGCTTATTGTTTAAATTATTAAACTATCAATAAATTTTTTAAATATCTTTTATTTTTAACCCATTATATTAATTTAAATTTATATAATTTTGGCGGTTATCTATACAGTAAACAAATATAACAAAATTTGAATTTATTAAGGGTAGAGTGAACGTAGATCAATTTTCATATGATCTATGTGGTACTATAAGATTTTATATAGAAATTAAACACATGCCCCTGATAAAACTTTTTAGAAATGTGACCAATTTTAACAAAAATTTGGTATCACGTAGAATGAGCCCTTATTTTCATAATCATAAAATTCTAGAATTCATAATATTTGAAAAAATCCACCTTTATATATATTGATAAAAAAAACTTAGATAGGCCTAAATTTACTTAGGTAGCATGAAAAATTGCTAATTCTGATTGGTCAGATCACGTTGTTTACAATCCTGATTGGTCAATCACATGATTTAATATGATTACAACGTGATTACTATTAGAAATGATCTATGTTCACCCTACCCTTAACAAAAATTTAAATGTTATTAATTAAATTTAAAATTGTATTAAGTTTTTTTGCATTTTTATTGGATAATTAGGTTATACTGCAGCTAAAAAATTGGTGTCTATATATAAAATATGTTGGCTTTAGGTGAATTCTACTGTATAAATTAGGTTTTTTTAAACTTTGAAATTTAAAAAATATATTTAATATAATATTTTCTTTCTATTCTTGTTAGTGTTTATACTTTGTTGGTTGCAAAAACCAAGGTTATTTTGTTTACTTGAATTACTATCTTTATTATATTTAATGATTAATACTCCCATTTTGTTTACCAGAACTACTGCCAATTTGTTTAATAGAATTTTTACCATTAGTAGTCTTCTCTTTGTTTTTGGAAGTTCTTATACTTTTTTTATAGTAAGAACCAAGTTTAAGCTAATTATTTATTTTATAAACAAAAATATGATATGCAAAGTGAACCATATATTATAAAGTATAACTAGTGTCTTGTTTAGCCTATCAAAAATTGCTAATTTTGTACATGTTTATAATTAGAATTTGTTTAATTTTTATTGGCTCTTTTCTTATAGGGTAGAGATAGTAAATCAATATTATATAATTTATATCATAGCTCTAAGTATTATATTTAAATAAATTATTTATTTTTATTTAAATACAAAATAAAATCTAATTATATTAATATGTGTAGTAAAATTGTATAAAAAACATTTTTTTATTAATTACACAACAGAGATTACTCTAGTAAAATTTTATAATATCATAATATACTATAGATAAGTACTGTAATATCAAGTATTATTTTTTGTAATGCTAATATTTTAAAATTTTGTATAACCACTTTTAAAGCTTTAACAAAAAAATTTTTTTGCAAAAATTTTATTATAAATTATACACTACTTTTATCCTAAAAAAATTAATTGGTTTAAAGAAATTAGTGCTCGGCAAAATTTGATTTTCAAGTTTTTGTAGTGTCGACCGAACTTTAAATCATATTAAACTCAATATTCGACGCTAAATCAAAAACTTGAAAAATCAAGTTTTATTAAGAAATTGTCTTATTACTATATATATATACTGTATATATATACTGTATATATATACTGTATATATATACTGTATATATATACTGTATATTGCGCTGTATATTTTTAATACAGTAAATTGTAGATTATAAGATATACATTATGATGTAAGTGGGAACAGGATTTAAGTGGATTTGGAAATTCTTAGTTAAATTAGTATTTCGGAGTGGTAATAAATCAAAACCCTAACTCTAAAAATTCTAAGAAATTCCAAATCCATTTACTATAAATTCTGTTCCCAAACATATTTAACGTATATGGTGTATATATTTTTTACAGTATAGTACTATATAAAAAATAAATTTTAAGTTGTCAAATAGGTAATACAAATGATAAAAAAAACGATCTTATTGCGTTTGCAAAAAAAAAAAAATAACACTGTAACGATAAGAGTAACATATTGGCCAAAATAAGATTTTCCGGCCAAGAAACCCAGCAACGCAATTAACGCACATGCAATTGTTACATTATAGTTGTAGCCACAGAATTTTAGTATAAAACGAAGACTATTCCATAAACGTAAGTACGTATATCAATCTTATTTACTATGTTTGAAACAGAAGAATAAATAGAATAGATACATAAAAGCGATTATTATTATTTTTTTCCAAACATGAAAAACATGAAAAAAAATGATTAATTCTTTCAAAAATACATTTCGGCCGAAATAATAAGAAAAACTTTTCATTGTAAAGAAATTATAAAAATAGTAGAAACCAAAATTCTTATACAGTAATACAGTAATGTAGTTCTAGAAGAGAACTGCATCTTAAATAAAAAAAAATGTATACCCTGGCCGTCCAATATAAGTTGGTTACGTTGGGAAAAAAACTTTGTTATAAAAATTATAATTTAATGTTACATAATATATATTAAATTATAAAAATAAGATAACTTTGTACAATAAAGAAAATAACAGAAATGTAAATTCTAAAGAACAGAGAAATATTATTGTACGCATGTAAAATGTACATGTACATGAGTACGAAGAGTACGAACATAATCTAGTATCAGATATTGTGTATTTAGTTTAACAATTTAATTTAAATTGAATGATATGATTTGTCATACGAAATTCCCACTGGTGTTATTACCCTTTTTTTTTGTAGGGTAGTCTTGATATAGTAATCTACTATAAATCTTTCGATATCGATTTATATTACATAAATATATTGTGGAGGTCGATAATCGAAAGAAAGTTCTAATTAATATGAAACTTATTTTTTTTATGACTTACACGCCTAATTCCTTATTTGTTGGATTTTTTTGAAGTATCAAAAATTCATTTTTTATTGGAATTTTAAGGAAGAATTGGTAACACAAAACATTTTACAATTACATACGTACAAATTTATTTTGTGCATATAAATAAAAAAAAACTTACATATCTGATATAAAATTAGGCCACTTTTTTTTTTTGTTCTCATTTATTATAAATTCAGAAGACAAAGATAGTATTTTCAATTTACGTAAAAAAACAAAAAAAAAAAAAAAAAAGTACTGTAGTGATTTGAAAAACCATGAACCCTCCAGCTTATAAATTTGTTGTAGTTGATAATAATAATAAAGCCAAAAGTACAGATATTAAAGAAAAACCATTAAAACAAGTAAAACAAACAATTACGATGACAACACCAAAAACACTTTCATCGGATGGGAAACAACCTACTGAAGAAAAAAAAACAGTAGAAATTGTTCAAAATAATAATAATAATAATAATAATAATAATGGAACTATAAAAAAGGAAGATCAAGAATTTGAAACTAAACCACGAGAAAAGCAAGAAAAGACGTGTGAGTAGTTTTTTTTTGAAAATATTTCCATATTAAAAATTAATAAATTTTTTTTTGGTCAGCGACATATACATACATATTATTTTTATCTATTTATCTATTTATCTATTTATCTATTTATCTATAATAGCTGTGTTTGGGAATATAATCAATTTGGCAAGAAAAGATTCAACTAACCAATCCAAAGCCAGTCCCCCGAGTCCCATAAGCCCAACTGCGAGTCTTTCAAGTGCAGTTACAACATCCACAACTTCAGATAATAATACCGCACCTTCTAATAATGTACCTAGCAGTTCCGCAGTTGATACATCGTCTAGTGAACACAATGTTACACCAGACTCTTCATTAGTACCACAAGCCCCAGCAGATTCTACAAACACTTTATATGCATCGCCCCTTTCTATTTCTCCAACTATACCGTCCGAAATACTTAGTTCTGAACCACAAACTATACAATCACCACAATCACCACAGACACCTCAAACACCACAAACACCTCAAACACCACAAAAATCTAGTACTTTTAGTATTATTAAAAGAATGATGTCAAAAAAATCTTCTCAACCTGCAGTTTCAGAATCACCAAATTCTACTTCAACACCTGACTCAGTACCTGAAAATACACCTATTGATAAAATAAATGGTTTATCAACTAATAAAGAAACAGTTCAAGAAGAAACTGATATTAAGAAAATTGAAGAACCTACTATTAATATTGAAAAAGAAGAGTCTTCAGAACAAGTTACTCGTGATATTAAACTTGAATTAGATAATGAAAATAATGAAAATAAAGAAGAAATTAATGATGATGAAATTAAACAATCTGATAAAAATCCTAAAGGAGCTACTAAAGTAAACTTACGTGAATTTATTACACGTTGTTCTAATGTTGTACTTACGAAACTTCAACAAGAATTTGATGAACTTGACCGAAGAATGTATTCCAATGTTAATCCAACACGTGAAATTAACCTTTCAAAAAGTGAACGTGAACAATTATTAGAAAGACCTGATACAGAATTAGATGTACAATCTAATGGTAATGCACGAACTGCTTTGTCTGAAGCTGGTGAAGCTCTTAATGAACGTGGTGAAAAACTTGAGGAATTAAATGAAAGACTTAATGATTTAGGAAGTTCCAGTGCTGCATTTGCTAGAATGGCGGCTGAAATTAAAAACAGAGAGGCTAACAAAAAATGGTATCAAGTGTGGTAGATTTAATAATTTCTTTTTTTATTTTCTTCTTTGATTAATCGTGGTTGTTTGTTTTAAGAATCATGTGATATCATGAAATATTGAAAGGGATAAACAAAATTTTATATGGGTATTGGTAGAAATAATAAAGAATAAGATTATTGAATTTATTTATAGTATTTAAATACAATTATCAATTATAGTTTTTTTTTTTTTTAAAGGAAAAAAAAATTTTTATTTTTATTTTTTGTTTTTATTTTTATTTTTATTCCTCTTTTTTTTTCGTCCTTCTTTTTTCTTTTATTTTTTTTTTTTGAGGTAGTAAATAATTATTTTATTTGTTTGTACATATTACGATATTTTATAACATACATCAATTTCATTACATTTAACATTTATGTCTTGTACTTTTCATGCAAATTTTATTTATCATTATCTTGTTAAAAAAGAAAAAAAAAATAAATAAATAATAAGATTAAAAATATATATAAGTTATATATATATATATATAATGATTCAGGAAATTTTTATTGAAACTCGTTAAAATATTGTAAAAAAAAAGATATTATTTGAGAGTAATGAATGAATTATATACAATACATAAATGAAGAGAAATTTCTTGGATGAAATTTATTATTACAAAGTATTAAAGAAATTTAGTTAACTTCCGAAAACATATTACTGAATGCATTTACCAAATTTCGTTGCATAAATTCTTTTTCGCGTCGTCTTAATCGTTGACGTCGCGATACAGATTTATCATCAACATCTATAGAATTTTATTATTTTAATCAATTATTTATATATAATATTATTATTCTGATATTCTTATTTCTCAAATTAAATAACTTTCTTTACCTTCGATAATTTGGTACATTACGACATCGGTTGGTGTCGTTAATTTTAGATCTTCATATATTAGATTGAATTCTATGACACTTTAATTGTTAAAAAATATTAATATTAATTATCCATTTTTTTTAAGAATGACTAAAATGATTAGAATTGTAAATAATAATATTATTATTAACCTTTCTTTTAACCTAACCGAAAATTCAACTGAATTATATGCATTATTTGTTTTCAAATTGGTGATACCCACGTCTTTTTGCATTATTTTAGCTTCTTCACGTCTGGTAACAAAGGCTTGTAAGTAATCATCAAGCGTATTTATAAACTTCTAAACCAATTGAAAATAATTTTGAATAATAATTTTGAATAATAATTTGTAAATATTTATATATGATAATAATAATAAAGCTTACATCTATGTCTTTATTGAGATAATTTGATTCCAATTCGTTCAAAGGAATGAAATGTGGTATCGTATGTTTAAAAATATTTAATTGATCATTTTCCTCATCTTGACTAAGAATAACATAATAAGGTTCGCGGTATTTGCCTAATGAATCAAAAAAAATTTATATAAATTTTAAATATAAATTTTAATTCAGAAATAGAAATTCACTGTATATATATATATAATTTTTTTATTACCTCCATAAAATGTTTCAAATCTCAATCCAACCTGATTTTCTCTTAACGAAAAAATCGTTTTACCAGTTAGACGATATGCTCTCAAGAATTCATTACATTCGCGTTGTTTATTGACTCGAAATATCTCTTGAACCATCTATATAAAATAAAATATATATTCATATTAATCATATAATTTTTAATCGTTCATAATATCATAAATTAATTAATAATTTTTTTTTACTTTTTCTTGAATTTCAAAATTTATTATGGTTGGTACCTCAAAATTTTCTTTAGAAATAATGTCGCGTAACATTATTGAATTCTCTTCAACTTCAAGTACGCGTTTTAATTCATCGCGCTTTTTTAATAATTTTTGAACTTCATAATTCATTAGGAAATTTTTATTTTTTTTTTTTTTTTAAAAAAAAAATTCTTATGCAACGATATGTAACTAGAATAAGAGGAAATAATGCAACAATGAAATAAACATGACTGTGATAAGTATTTATTATTTATACCCAATTTTGAAGAGGAGATTCATGTGTTACACTCTCGAGCGTAATTATTAGCCAATCAAAAAAAAAAAATTCTTTGATGTTGAACTTTTAAATTTTTACGTCAAGCTTCAATGACTACCGCTAACATAATAAAATTATAAGTTGCTGAATTTTTTTACTTACCGAATTCATTAGCAAAATTTGTGATTCATAATCATTTGGTCGAATTGAATAAGTTTTTGATTCGTTTAATAAAATAATTTTATCATGATTACTTTATTCTCTTTATTAGTCGATGAATAATATATTCGAATATATTCAGTTAATATTCGAAATTCGAATATTCGAATATATAATTGTTTCACTGAATTAAATACCAAATAATTCATTGAATATTCAATGAATATATATACAATCTAATAAATTGTTTAAAATGCAGGATCGGTGTTAATATATTACCCGATCTTATACAAATCCAAAGTAGATAAACGAGGTCTTTTATCTATTTATATGGCTTTTGCAAGCATAAAGATCATTTATTAGCTTGCTATCTAAAATCAACAATTAATTCATTATTATTGTCTACTCCATTTCATGATCATTAATGAATATTCTGTGATATTGAGATGATTGAACGAATGAATATTCGAATACTCATTTTTTGACCGGATCAGACCTCTATTTATTATTGTACGTTATAGGTTCTCTAGAGCAATCTCACGACCTTAACAAATATATATTTAGTAATAAACCAGTATCTTTTTTAAAAGATATCCAAATACGGTAATTTTAAAAAAAAAAGTTCTGAAAAAGTTAATTTAAAGTAAATGAAAGTTCTTCAATACAAGATTATTGGAAAGCTTTTATTTCAATTTTAGCACATTGTACAGGATTACAGCTGTTTTCATAAAATCGTTTCCCGAAAAACTTTTTCGATCCTCGTTCTAAGAATCACCTAACTTTTCAGAAATTATTTCATTGTCAATACAAAAACAGCGATGTAGTTGCCGTAAAGTTAGGTGACTCTTAGAACGAGATCGGAGAAGTTTCGATAAACGGGTAAATTCTTAGATGTCCCAGAATTTATGAAAATAATTGTATAATAATATCGATAATACCAAATTCAAAAACATTAAAAAAAAACATTGAATAATCATTGGTCAATTTTTATATATCAAATTGCTCAGAATTTTGAGAACACCGAATTCAAAACCTTATCGAATTCGGCATGAAATTGTCAATCTTACGGAAATAACATATAAATCTAAGCCAGGGCTTACACTTTAACATTTAATAAAATAAAAAGTTTTTGATTTAGAGTAGATTATCTATAAAAAAATATTAAGGTAATGTTTTGGGTTGATCAAACCAGCTGTAGTTTCAGCCAACCGCTTAGCCTTTTAGCCGGCTGATAATATACATTAGCCTGATAATCTATATTTATTTATACATATTTCATCATGTTTGTTCGCTTTCCATATTTATCATTAGTATATACGCAATTTAATTTTAACAATCTTCAGATTTAACGTTTTAAATCTCTAACCATAATCTCTCATATCTTTAGAATTTCATTCCATAAATGAAATGATCATTGTTCATTATGTTACATATATTTCTAAGTTGTAATTCGTGACTAGATTTTAACAAATTATCGATTACATCATAAAAAAAAATTTAGTAAATGATCTAATCTTACCCACTATATTTACGCGAATAAATACCATAAATGAAAGACTACAAAACTTTGAGTAACTTATTATATAAATATGCTGATCAATAATAGTCTTTTTCTAAAACTCATTTAACTTGTTTAATATAAACTCTACTCTAAAACTAATCTCTAACCTTTAACCCAAACCCTAAAAAATGTGTCCCAAAAAAATTTTATTTTTTTGGTGATTTGTCAATTTTTTTTTATACTGTTATATTTCATTTTAATAATCTGAATTCATTATAATCTGACACAATAAATAAATGGTATATATATAATATGAGTGACACTAAGGTAAAATGGGACTTCAATCATATAAATTTTATATGATTGAAGTCCAATTTTACATTGCCCTCACTCATATAGTAAGTTTCCGTGAATTTACAATAATTAGATTATATCGATCTGGATGTCTGGATGTAACCAAACCCGTCGTTTATGACTTAGTGGATTCTCCCAAGGTTTTTTACTAGGTTTAATTGTGTCGTAACTACGTTTAACTGCCATTTCTGTAATAGACTCCATGATTATTTTTTTATCCATTCAAAATTACCACCTTTAGCAAATTTAAAATACCACTCAAAATACCTTTTTTCATTCTTATCTGTACTTATGCCATTTTCTGTAACTGACTTAAACTAGCTAGAGCGCAAATAATGACGTCAAATAACAAATCACCTGCTTCATGTTTATTGATTGGTCTTTGGCTTTGGAATATCGATAACTGATAAAATGTCAAAATGTCAATCCTCGAATCCAAATTAGGTTTACAGCACTATAAATAAACATCATTTACAATAAATTCTGTTTAGATAAACTCATTTGAATGCATAAAATATCATTATTATTATTAGATTTTGTTTGAAATCACCACACGAATGCAGTCGATTAAAATCTGTAAGTTATCGGACTTATTATAAGTCGTTCCGAGTATAGGTCGATTATTATTTACATATTACTTATATTAAATACATAGCAGATAAGTAATTTACATGATGCACACACACACATATATATATATATGTGCAAAATTCAATGATAAGTCCAATATATAGATATAAATGGTTTTAGTGCTGCAAAAAAGGAGATAAATCGACAAAGCAAAAGATCAAATTGTCAATTTACTCTCTTTTTTTGTTCAGCGCCAAGCCCAAATATTTATTATAAGTTATAGTATTATACTGTATAAAATTTAAGTAATGATATCTAATATCTATAACCATAATGTATTATATATTATTTTATTTTAATATTTTAACAACTTATAAAATTTCTTTATTGGTACTATATTTTTTACTAAGTAAATATTTACATATTAAATATGGAATTGTTATTGCCACCCCCATTTATGCTAATAATATAATTCTGGTCCCCTTCTAACTAGGGTTTGGACACGGGAAAAAAATTAGGCATGCCCATATGGGTATGCCTTAAGCTGAGGCATGCCCTTTTTAAAACATGTGATTGATATATAGTTCGCAGCTTTATAAAAACCTTGCATGTTGATTTAGTATCTACGTTTCTGCATTTACTTGACCCTATTACCAATTAAAATACACTTTATATATTACATGACAAGGGCATGCCCCTGTGCCCTAAACCCCTAATCTAACCCTAGCTATATGATTATATTGAAACAAATAGAGCTCATATAATTTTAAAATTTCATTTGTTTCGAAGTTTAAAGAAGAGTTAGAGTTATATGAGCTAGGATGGCATGTCACTATGAACAAAAAAGTTTAAGTGAGAAGTTTTTCCAATTGGTTTCAATTTTTTTTGGACATATGTCCAATTGAAAATGGACATATGTCCAAAAAAAATTGAAACCAATTGGATGCCATCTCTGTATATGAGAGGGTGCCATTAGCAAAAATAGAGGATGGCAATAGTGTTTTCATTAAATATTTTGCTTTTCATATCTACAAATATTGTTAATTTTAATATCAAAACAAATTAAAAAATTGAGGAATTAATAATATATATATATATTTTTTTTTAACTAAGTCCGTTCGAAGTTAATTTTTCAGTTAACATCACTTTCTAGGACTCTCAGAAGAGGGGGTTTGGGCAAATGAAACGAACATATAAAATGAACAAACTGTTTTTAAAGTAGTAAATCTATTATAGCGAATTGACTTCAAGTTAAATTTAGTCTAGAGATTCTAGTTGAGTTACTAATTAGGTCAGATAAATTTGATTCAGTAGCTAACATTACATTCCTCTTACAAAAGAGAGGAGCAAAAAAAAATAAATAGATAAATAAATAAATAAATTATGCATTCATAAGAACTTTGTACGTACGTACAATTTTTACTCGTGATCTAGTGATCGGACCTGCATCATTTTGCAGCGATCACAATCGGAATTTTGGGTTTACTAATTCCCCCCAAGTTCCTATTTACCGAATGCAAATTTTGTCTCTCGTTGAATGACTGATCGGATGGCTTAAAAATTAATGTAAAAAAGTATCGATTCGAATAATTGGTTTATAATTGTTATATATTTATTTAAATATTTTTTCTTACTCATTAATACTAGTTCTCTAGCTCTTCATAATCGAATAAAAAAAAATCGGAAGCTCTTTTCAGCAGTTTTTCTTGAATCGCTTCATCGCAAAATGAAATAAACATAAATGAGAGGACAGCCAAGTAGGAACTAAAATTTTAGCTTTATTTTTTATTATTTGTTTTTTTTAATTTTTTATTTATTTTTTTAAATTATTTTTTTATTTATTTTTTTAAATTGTTTTTTTTTATTTTAATTATTTTTTTTTAGTTTAAATTATTTTTTTTTATTTTAAATTATTTTTTTATTTTATATTTGCCCGCGAAATAAGCATAGGGAGTTATTTCGAATTTCGGCCTGAATTAAGCTTAATTTAGGCCGAATTTCGAAACCATACCCTTTCGCTTTATTTCGCAGTTATACGGTATTTTTAAATTTTTACTGTTCATTTTACCGGGGTACATCAAAGGGGAAGGGGAGGAGTGATGTTAACCGAAATATTAACTTCGAACGGTCTAATAAAATAAAATAAAATAAATAACCCGTTTTAAAATTTATTCAAATCTTACAAAATTTTATTCTTTAATTTCTGAAATAGTTTATTGCAAATAAAGCAAATTATGAGTAAGATAAAAAAAAAAAAATTAACTAATTTTAATTTTATTTTCAAAAATTTTATATAAAAAAAAAAAACATAAAATCAAATCTTACAAAATTTTATTCTTTAATTTCTGAAATAGTTTATTGCAAATAAAGCAAATTATGAGTAAGATAAAAAAAAAAAAATTAACTAATTTTAATTTTATTTTCAAAAATTTTATATAAAAAAAAAAAACATAAAAAATTTTTTTATAAAAAAAAAAAAACATAAAAAAATTTTTTATAAAAACAAAAAAGTTCATCCGGATAGAAAATTTTGTAGAATTTGTCCGGCTGGTTTATGAGAACCAATTAATTAAGTTTGTATGGCATAAATAATAAATAATTATTCATTTTCAAAGAGCATATCTCTCTTTGATAGCGCCAATTTATTCAATTCGATCACTGGATCGTGAGACTCTGATATTATATGCATACATACTGATATCTGCGTTACGATATTATAAACCGGATTTATTTATCCGATCCTAAACTTTTTATTTTTCCCATCAAACTTTAAATCCGGTAGAAAATACAGGAAATCCATATTTTTGACTTTCAATTACATTCCTTAAGGTGAAAATAGGTTAGTTTAAATTAATTACTCGGGTATGTGCCTAATTTATAATCTTTAAAAGAATTGTAACATTTCACAAATAAAAAATAAAAATTAAGACCGGTTTTATCTTGAAAGAAATGTTGACAATTTACCAAAAAAAAAAGATTTTAAATAAAAATCAAAACTAGAACTTCATAAAAATGGTGAAATTTCTGCTATATATGGTTTTATATGCTCGCTTATCATGATCTATACTTTTGAGTTTTGTTCCTTATGATAAGTTATCGATAATTTGTATGATATTATTAATATTTAATAGTTACTGGTTTATTTGGTCAAGGATTTAAGATCAGACTAAGAAATTGAATTCCGAAGGAATTCAACTTCTTAGGCTGATCTTAAATCTTTTGATCAAATAATTAGCATGACTGATAACGGATTTATCCGGTAACTTACGACGATAGTCTGCCTAATAATAATTTTATTATTCGGCAATTATGTAGCTTATGCCGAATAATAAATTTATTTGGTAGACAAATCATGGTAAGATGCCGGATAATAAACAATATTAGGTCTAGTTTTTAACAAACTGACTATATAGAGACTTTACAGAGCTCACTTCTGTATTTACGCTACAAATCCTCAAAATCCAAAGATTCATGGAGGGTTTGCTGTATATAACTTGTAGAAGCTTACTATGATGCCCAAACGACTCGGAGTTATTTGGCAGATGCCGTGATCACTCGAGTCATTTAGTAAGCACAATCACAATCATCGTAAACCACCGGATAACTCCGTTGTTGTGTGCTACACTGGCAGATTTTATATGTGTCATTTCTGGGCCCTGAAAGGGCCCAGAAATTAACATTCACACGTTACAAAGCACCAGCTTTATAAATGTTCGGCCAACATTACTGCATCATTTATCTCAGAAACAAAACTTACGTTTTTGATACTCTTGCACTTACTTTTTTGTTTTTTTTTTTACGTTAATTACGCTAAGTAGAAATCGGTTGATTGTGTAATGATAAATTTCCGATTTAGTCGAATGTGTTATACACAACTATTATTTTTTTAATATATACAAATCTAATGATAAAACTTAAGAAATTTTACTATAAGGAAAAGTCTATGTTACATGAAAAGCAAACGTTTGTGAAAACTACTCATTATTTATCAGAACAGGTATTAGCTTAAAGTGAAGAGACTAACGAGAAGAGCAGAGATGCGCAGCTCACCGCTCAAAACTTTTTGTTTTCACTACCTGGACAACACGTTTATTTATAACAGAAAGAAAATTTTGTACATATACAATAAATTAATCAAAAATCATACATATATCGATAACAAAAATAAATTGAAACCTTTTTTCCTACGTATCAAAGTTTCATCGATAGATTTGATACGAATAAACACTAACTAAAAAAGTAAATCAGCAAATACATTCATAACCGCCGCATCATTAAAAATTGGCATTCTACAAATTAAATCTCTCATCAATTAAATTTTAATCACTAAAAGAACAAGATAATGGGTATGATATTTCAACTAATTGCTCTTTTTTTACATGTAAAGCAATTAATAACTACATTACTCTAATGTTAGCAACAATCCAGAAACAAGTGGTATTTGTGAAGTTTAAATCACTTGTAATATACTCTAGAAATTTATGATATATTGATATTACTTAATAGAGTTTAACTGACGCGTTTAAAGCGCGCGCACATAGCATTGGCGCTTTTGCGTATGAAATAATGATCATAGTCTAAATAATTAAAAATCGATTGTATAATAAGAACAAAATTTTTATGTAATCGTGAAATGCCAATATGAGCCTTAAGAAAATTCTTGATTTTTATTTAATCCTTTACTTTTCTTGCTGCGCTTTTCTTTTCGCCTCTTATTGTTTACATAATTTGTATTGGATTGGAATCTCTTTGGTTGTGGCGACAACTGCACTTGTTCCTAACCTCCGAATACAAATTCCTGTTTTCTTTATATAATTGGTAGTCTTATGGTCTAACGAATTTTTCTAATAGCAATCGACAGAAAGAACAAAAGAAATTATTATTGACATGTTCTTTTTTTTTTTTTTTGACTAATTAAGAAATAAAGATACGGCTAACCATATATTATTTTCTACTTCCTTGTAATGTGATTCATGTACATTTCAGGTGAAAAGGTCCGACAATGAAATTGTGAATTTTTTGATGTCTCTTGATCCTCCACGTATCATTATTCCAGACTGTGATCCCGAACAGTTTGAAAAGATTATATCTGTAAATTCTCGCTTCCTTCGATTGAGTCTCATTGAGGGACAACTTGAGATCATGCCACCATTACCAGTTCATATTAAATTCGGTATGCTATGCTTTGTGTATTATATTAAGTTGGAATGTCAATAGAGATAGTGCTGAATTATAATGAAAATTTATTATTAGGTGCAGGGGAGTGCGAAATTATTGGCCAGATTGCCTGTTGGCGTAATGACAACAAAAATTTTGTTGGAATCACGAGTGCTTCACAGGTATTTTACAAAAAAACATGATAAATATTCTTTATTTAACTAATACTCCAATCACTTTGATTTTAGGGTGCCTTCAGATTACTTAAGCTAGAGGATCCTAATTATCCCAATAAACGCACTGTCCTATCACCCGATTGTGCCGTCGTTCTCAAAGACAGGTTTTTGAATGTTATTAAATATAAAGATAATTTTATTCTTTATAAAATCATTAATTATATTTCTATTATTGCAGATGGGATTCTTTAACCAAATGAAGCCAAAAAAATATTGTTCCCCCCAGTTGCCCCTAACTCTATTATTGAATTACGTTCAAAATATGATTCTGTTCAGCTTTTGCATGAAAAAATGTTAAAATGGGTGAAAGCAGGTGTAGACGTAAGAAATTAATGATAATTGATAATTGTTTATTATTTATATATAGTTAATTACTATTATAATGTTATCTAGGAGGCAATCTCCATAGACTTCAATATAGATCAATCGGAGGTTAGAATCTATTCCTTTGATCCTGACGCTAATAAAGTTGTTTGGAATCCAAAGAAAGATTCTGTTGAAGTTAAATCGCGAGTTCTTGAAGGGCTTGTTTTAAACATGCAAGAGATTAAAAGTTCAATATATTTGTATTAAGTAGGCGTGGATCATTTTATTGAACAACAATGCGTTTGCATTAATAAGAAATGGAAAAGCCTATCACATGTTAAATAAATATAAAAAATCTATTGCAGATTTAAAAAATTGTTAAGGGATTGAATAAAATGACATAGATACATTAAGCAGTCGCGGAATTACTTATGTTCGATACTTTGATTTCGTTTATCATAATTCTTTATGTATTCTCGACAAATATTAATAACTTGGTCGCTTGGAATCCTAACCTGAGATTCATTTTTAAACCAGTCAACAAATTCATGATCATATTTAACTTTTTTAATAGCAGCACCTTTCGAATAATATATTTGTTATAAAGTCTAATTTATAATTGATTCCTTTTTTATATTTCTTGTTAAGGTTTATTGGTTGACATGAACAACTTTTGCCATAAATTTTCGTACAAACTAAGCACATCAAACATGTTGGACATGCATTTGAATGAAAATTTAAAATCGTTGACATTAATTGTAATTACAATCATAAAATGAACATTATAGTTTTTATTATTATTATACCTGATACGGATCATGCCAAATCATTAACTTAACCGGATCGGCTGAAAAAACATTCAGCAAATTTTTACAACTTATACAGGGAGGGTCCCAAATTCCGGGTCGGGATACGTCGTAGAGCATCGGAATCATGGTCAGCTGGATTGGAATTGATCAATTTTGCCCCAAGATCATAAAAATTTTCATTAAGTAAAAACGTCCAGCTGATAATTTTGCTATAGAACCTGCTAATATGGGCTGGGCCAAACCCAGAAATTAGCGGGTCAGGCCGGGTTTAATTATTGGGCCGGGTCTAATCCAGGTTTATAAAATACTGGGTTGGGTTTGGGCTTTATAAATAGGCGGTAAAACTCGTTAATGCCCATTAAACTTTATGTTAGACTTTAGTACCAGTAAGGAGTAATAAGTATTCCGTAATTTAGTTGGTAGTAGAATTAATTTTACAAAATAATACAGTTACGGTATTGCCGTTATGATTGCTGTGAGCCATAAAGCTGTAAAGCCATAATGCAATAAAGTTGTAATGCCGTAAAGCCATAAAGCTATAATACCATAATGCCGTAATGCAGAAATACTATCTGCTATAATACCATTTTGTTAAAATTCTGATGGTTTTCTTCAAATAATATACTATTAACCATTTTTTCTAATTTGATTTTGTCAACTTTATTGATTTAGCACATGTAATAACTATGAAGAAAGGGTTTGTAGGTCTAGGTTTTATTTTGACTTAAACATTGTGATTTATTTTTTTGGCCAATTAAGCCACTTTGTAAGTAGGCCTCTGCATGAGTCAGGGCTACCTATAGGTACCCTAAGGGTAGTACCACTAGGGCCAGGCTTAGGCATCAAGGGCAGAACTAAGAATCATGGGCCCTTATATTATATGGGTAGGGCTTGGGTACTAGCACTACCTGGCTCATATATCTGTAGGGTAACCTGTTATACATGCACATAACTATCCACTAATCAAAATTTATATTGATCAATAATCCTTTTTTTTAATTAGATATATAGCATTTTCTTCACTTTAGTACTACTAAAGTATCCCTGACTGAATTTGGAATTACTTCATAAATCAAATAATTATTATCATGATTTATCATTTATATTAATATCAATCTTAAAAATTTTTTTAAATGGTTTGATATATAATAAAATAGAACTTCTAAAAATACATTCTTATTATAGAATATGCTTTACATGTAAAAATTTCATATACTATTTCTTAAACTACAGTGTAGAACAGCAAGAAACATCTACTCATTATTAGTTAAAACTTTAAATTGTTATAACTTTTTTAAAAAAAAATTAAATCAAAAAACTCTCTAACAAATTGATAGATTTTTAACTAAACTATATTTCTGTTAGATGATTTTTTCTTATTTTTTATTTTAAACAAGTTATAAGAATTAAATTTATAATAGTTTAAAAAATTGGTATTTAATATAAAAAAATAAAAAAGATATAAATTTATTTAACCAATCAGAATCAAATTGCATCAAAATTAGCCAATCAAAAACAATTATATAGGTACCTAAAATTGGTGCTTTATATTATAGATTGAATGTTTTTTGCTGTTCTGCCTTGTACAATATAGACTACTATATTCAATATAACTCGATAGCTTAATTACAGATCATGAAATTTCTGTAAAAAAGTTTAATAGTACAAATAGATTAAAAAAAATAATATAACAGGATGAAACCTGAGTTGTGAAATAGTGAAACCTGCTATGATCATCACGTGAGAGTAAAATCTGCTTTTATATAATAAAAAACATAATAAAACATGGATTTCACTCTAATCTGATCTACAAAGCAGATTTCACTATTTTGCAACTCAGGTTTCATCCTGTTCTAAAATAATTTGCTATATTTTCATTTGTTTTGCAGACAAATTTGCCTGCAAAATTTATTTTTCGCATGATTGTTAAAAAAGTAGATAGTAGAGGTCACCCTAAAAATATTTAAATTAATTTAGTTAGCTTTATACAATACTTTGGCAAAGTATTAATTTTAAATTTGTTATATCAAAAATTTTTACTAACGTAAGATTGTATTTTTACCTATAGTATATATAAAATTTTATCAAAAATATTAAAAATATTCAACAGTAAATAACTTTTGATCTCCTGATCTGTTTCAGATGATTTAACTACCAAAAAAATCATCTAAATGAGATGAGTCTAATGAGTTTAAAATCACTAAAATTCGATCACAGGATCCCAAGATCAATGATATTTTATTTATATTACAAATATTTATTTATCTTAGGATCCTGTGATTGGATTTTAACAATTTTGGATTTATTAGAATTGTCTCATTGAGATGATCATTTTGGTAGAAAAATCATCCAAAACAGATTAGTAGATCAAAGTTATTTAATAATAAAGATTTATAATATATTAATAATAATCTTAATATACGTAAAAATAATATATGAGTGTGAGTCAGTAGAAAAGTGACAAATCATTTTTAGTAAATTTTTTTAATTTTTAAATTAAAATATCTTGACAACTATTTAATCAAATTTTTGCTAAAAAATTTTTTATTTTAATCTTGAAATTATATAGAATTAAAATAAAAAAATTTTTATTAAATTTATTAAGATAGTTGTTAGGGAGGTGCCAGAAATCAGCTGATTTCTTAGGGAGGAAGGGGTCTCTGGTCTAGTCAGGTTATTATATATCCTTTATTCTGATTGGCTAATACAATATATTATTTATATATGATAATATATATTTAAAAATGAATTTAACTAATTTTAACACCTGGCTAAAGTTATATATTTTAATCACTCTTTATTTTTATAGAAGTTTTTTAGATAAAAAATTATTCTTTATAGATTAGGGTTAGGGTAAAAGTATAGGCATATTAAGTTAGAGGATGAATTGATTATTTATATGCAAAATTAGATACCAAAAACTTTTATTTAATAGCCCAAAGCTAGTTTATGTAATAAAATTTTGCGATATTGAAAATTTTTTGATTTTTTCAAAATTTTCTTAAATTTTTTTTTATTTTGTTACACAAGATCCTGCGACCTGATTGGTAAATTATAGGGTTGTTATATCACCAGGGGGGCAAGTTAGCAACACTTTTTAAAAATATTATATATAAAATTTTATTAGTTAATAACTTTTGATCACTGGTCCAATTTGGATAATTTAACTACCAAAATGATCATCTCAAAGAGAGGATTCTAACAAGCCCAAAATCACAAGAATCTAATCACAGGATCATAAGATCGATATAAAATATACTATATATAGTATTTATTTAATAGGGAAAATAAATTTGTCGCACCCCCTAGTTCGGCCAATCAAATTTCACGATTTTATAGGTAAAAAATTTTTTTAAAAAATTAAAAATTTTACAAAATAAAGTGTAAAATTTATATAAAATAGCATGCTTTATAATATAAAATTTTATTCTGAACAACTTTTTCTAAGTCATAAAGATAGATTGTCTTAGTAAAAAAACCGTTTTATAAGAAAAATCAAAAATTTCCAAAGTTAGCACATATAACCCTTTTTTTTTTTACTAAAACAATCTACTTTTTAACTTAGAAAAGTTGTTTAGAATAAAATTTTACATATAATTCTTGAATGTAAAGATAGATTTATATTAGTAAAAAACAATTTTATATATGCTAACGTTTGAAATTTTTGATTTTCTTATAAACCATTTTTTTTACTAAGATAATCTATCTTTATGACTTAGAAAAAGTTGTTCAGAATAAAATTTTACATTATATGCTTTGATATCGCTTATTTATTTTTACATTTTACTAGTAAAATTTTGAATTTTTAAAAAATAAAATTTTTTGTCTACAAAATCGTGCGATTTGATTGGCCGAATTGGGGTGTGACATGTCGCAAGTGCAACAAATTTCTATTCCCATTTAATAAATACTATATGTAGTAATAATGCACAAATCTATATCAATCTTATGATCCTATGATTAGATTCTTGTGGTTTTGGGCTTGTTAGAATCCTTTCTTTGAGAGGATCATTTTGGTAGTTAAATTATCCAAATCGGACCAGTAGATCAAAAATTATTTATTATATTTTATATAATATTTAATAGTAAATAACTTTTGATCTACTGGTTCAATTTAGATGTTTTAACTACCAAAATGATCCTTTCAAAAAAAGGATTCTAACAAGCCCAAAGTCACAAAAATCTAATTACAGGATTATAAGATCATTATAGATTTGTGTATTATTACTATATAATAATAATATACAAATCTATAACGATCTTATGATACTGTGATTAGATTTTTGAGAGTTTGAGCCTGTTAGAATCCTCTCTTTGAGAGAATTATTTTGGTAGTTAAATCATCCAAATTGGACCAGTAAATCAAAAGTTATTAACTATTAAAGTTTATAAATATTTTAATAATAATTTAATATATGTGAAATTTGATTGGCTATTAAACTAGTCAGGTGGGGGAAGGGGAATTTTCTTATTTGTGCAGGTGGTACAAACCTAAAAAGAAAATTCAACGTAAAAATAAACTAAGTTCGTGAAATTAAAAATTTAGTATTAGCATAGGGTTAGGGTCTTAACGTTAGAAGCTATAGGGTTAGAGTGATGCTATTATATATAAAATTTCATTACCGTCATTTTTAATTAGTGCACCAAGACAGGTTTATATACTTGTTTTCTTGTATTTTCTCTTTTTACAGTTTTTTGTGCTTTTTTTCACTTTGTTCACGTGTCTGGCTAATCCGGGATTCTCGCAATTTATGTTCTCCGATTGGCTAATTTCCCTTTTTGGATTTGTATCATCTGCACAAATAAGTGCATGCAGGGAGGGGAGTAGGCTCTATAGTAAATGGAAATCAGGTGATTTCTGGTACTTCCCTTAAGATATTTAAGCTTAAAGTCAAGAAAACATTTACTTGGAAAAAATTTGACCCTTTTCTACTGACTCACCCCTATATTACTATATTAAACCAATTTAAACAATTTTTTTAAAAATGATAATTTTTTTTATATTATAAAATCTAAAATAAAATTTATAATAATAATTTGGTATCAAATATATTTAAAAAATTTTTAAATTTTAAAACTTTAATTATTTTCTCTGATTTTATAAAAATAAAATAGTTTTAACTTTATATAAATAATATATTATAGTTATTTATAATAATTTATTATTTAACAGGTGTGGCGACTTAGGGAAGTTGGTAAGTTGTCACCCCCCAAGTGGCAGGTCTAGGGTTCAAATCCCACTGGCGACGCTTTGGAAAAATAGACCTGTGTTACGGTAACCGTTTCCTGTCGATCGGTTGGGTACATTACCTGTAGTCCTTGGTTACCATCTCGAATGGGAGCTTTCGGGCGAAGTTGTGTCCGGTGACACAGACAAATCCAAGGAACCGGGGAAATGGAAACCCATTTGGAAAGTCCCGAGTAAGGAGGTAGCAACGATCTTTGACTGTGCTACCAGAACTGGAATATCGGAAACCGGAGCTGGAGAACTGGACGATATGACCTTCGGAGGAGAGGGTCCACCAACCTGGCCGCCGGAGTCGTACCGGAGGAAAAGGACCTATGTTCTGGAATTAGGTACCAGGGGAAGAAAAACCATAGTAGCACCTAATGCTGGGTAGATCAACCCTTCCGGGCCAACTGGTTTGGAAGTTTGGGGCACCCGGTGATGGACCGGTAGGAAAGTAATGGTGGGTACCGGGGTCGGTGTGAACCTTACAAGGGCAGAAGTAGGTAATGGTAGCGGTTAGGTACCCCCTGACTGCAAGTTGCTTGCCTCGGTGAGTGCGTAAGTTACCGAAGTGTAGGTAATACCTGTGTGGGACAGGGACTGCTCTACCAAGTTTACCCGCGAGGATAAATTAGTCCTAAGGGGATGTAGGTAGCATCCGGGACTGTCTTCGACTGACTAATGTATCGGAGGGCTGTACCGGTGATCACAAGTAGGATTGACATGCGAAGCGTTGGACCAGAGGGTTTAAATAGGCAATCCCCTAGTTGGGTTGTAGGTATGGCAACTAGTGTAGAACCTTCGGGCGGACTACTTAAATTAGACAACCAAAAATTGTACGTGTAGCTAGTTGTACTCTCATTCAATGTAACTAAATTGTGGGTGCGCCCAAAGAGGCGCCCTTGATCCACAGGCTTGATTAAATAAACTCTCACCCAAAGCGGGAACTTTGACACAAAAAAAAATAATAATAATAATTTATTATTTAAAAACAAAATATAAATCTAAAAGAATATTATATTAAAAAATTAAATAAAGTTTTTTATAAAAAATTTTCTTTAAAAATATTATACATCAGCAAATTTATAATAGCGTAATCTTACGTAAGATCTTACGAACTATAATATAAACAAAATATTACATAATATATTTCGAAATATTTCGAAATATCATATTTTCGAAATATTTCAAAAGTAATTTCAAATTTAACTAATTTTCACTCTAGATGGTATCACCTATATCGAGTAAAGATCTTTTAGTTAACTGAATATTGGTGCTACCTCCTGATTACAAGGTATAAATAGTGATTATCAATTGCATCAGATCAGTTATTTTTTTTTTTGCTTTTGTTTTATATTTGTTACTATTGTACTAATACTGTACTAAAAACATATTTTTTTTTTGCTAATAGTTGTTACCATTTTGTTTTATCGTTTTGGTGCAGTTAAATTGCTGACGCGTCATTGCTAACACATCATTGCATGACAATTTAAGTTTTCCATGATTTGTATTCGGGAAATAGGATTTTTTTTTGTTGTTGATTGTTCTGGCTTGTGAACGTGTTATTAACGCCTCTTTTTATTTTATAGGTGCTGTTAAGAGCGTCTTTGGCTTTTTTGGAAATTTCTTTGACGTTGGTGTCACTTTTTGTTTTCTATTGCGATTTTATTTCTAGTATCCAAAAAGTAGGATTCCTTTGTTTTTGTTGATTGTTCTTGTATTTCGGCTTATGAACGTGTTACTAACGCTTCTTTTTATTTTATAAATGTGTTAAGTCGTCTTTGGGCTTGGAGATTATTTTTAACGCTAGTGCCACTTTTCATTTTGCTGTTGTGATTTTCTTATAATTTGTTATCTCTGGTATTGTCTTCATTAGCATGGTATTTTGTTATTACTTTCAGTAGAATACTCTCGTTGTTGGTGCCGTCTTTATTGGAGATGCGAAATAACTTCATCATTGATGTTCACTGTTATCATTGTTGAAGATGTGAAATTTTGTTGAGTTGTTATGTTGGGTTAGGGTTAGGGTAAGCTAGAGTAGAATAGTTGTAGTTATATTGAATATTTAGAAAAGAGAGCGAAGTGACTACAGGGGTAAGCGAAGCAAGCCCTGTCTGTATTGCAGAATGTACACAAAGCAACACAAGCTGTACTGAGTATAACGAAGTAGTGTATATTTAAACGTATTCGCGTATTCGATAGAATTGTTAAAACCGTATTATTTAAATAAATAATATTCATACAAGTTTAATAATTTTTACATTAGTTAAAAAAATATAATACATATGTACGTCTCATTATACATTGTAATATTGTAATAATGATGTTTATTGCGTGACCGAGAGTGCAGGTGCACCAAAATTTTAAGTTGGTTATCCGGGCTTCTGACCCGGCTCCCGACCCGATTTTTGAACTAGGTGATATCATCTAGGGTAAAAGTTAGCAACAGTCATTTTGAAATATGTTACAAAATATTTCAAACCCTTTCAAAATATTTTAGAACTAGGAAACCAAGCTGGATTAGTAGATCTGTAACCTGGATCACACATTAGACTAATTTTTCGAAATAGTTCAAAATAGTTTGATGATGTTCAAATTCTGTACTACAAGATCAGATAAGATCTTTTGTTTATAAATAGATCTTCTATTTTTTTTTTGCTTTTTTGGTTTCATTTCGTTTTTTATTTTCGTTTCACTGTTTATTTTCATTTCGTTTTTTTTATTTTCATATCGGCGGATCGGCATAACATGTCGGCTCGACCAATCATGATCGAGAATTATCAAAAAAATTTTACACGAAAATTTATTACAAAGCGAATTTTCACAAAAACGGCCTTTTTAACCAGCTTTGTATTTATAATTAAGTACGTAGAAAATTACGAAATTCATGTATTTAATTATAAGCCAAAAGTATATTAAAAAGGCTATTTTTTTGAAAATTAGCTTCCGAATTTACCCTTGATAGTTACCAACCCATTTCTCAATGCTCAACCCATCCTAAAACACCTGAATATTTCAACAAACGATAAAAGTACTTCTTTCTACAGCTTAGCATAGCTCTTTTATTAAGTTTTATTGGTTTTTTAACTTGTCTAGGCGTCAAAAAGGCTCTTTTGTTAGTTGTAACAAGTACTTCGTTTGTTAGTTTTTCAATGTTACTTAGGAGCAAATTTTTGTGCAACAGTTTATCGACAATTACGCCGATCTGCTGATATGTTTTTTTTATTTATTTATTTTTTAATTTAATTTATTTTATTTTTATTTTGGCACTTTACAAGAACACCTTTGCAAGAAAACAACCAACTTTTCAAAACCTTGCACATGCCAACTTAGACTTTTGCCACTTTCAAGAACACACAACTGATTTCTCCAGCAATTTCTAAATTTTCAGAAACACTTCTTTAGAGAAATGGGCGCAAGTTTTTACAAGTTTTTGCAAGTTTTTGCAAGGTTTCGCTTCATTTATTTTTTCATTTCATGTTTTTTGTTTTTGTTTTTTTTTGTTTTATTTTTAAAAATTTTTTTTATTAATTTATTTTATTTTGGCGCTTTGCAAAAACTAAACTCTTACTTTCTGGCACTTTACAAGAAAACCAACTCAGACTTTTTCGGTACTTCGCGACTTTTTTAGCATTTTCAAGAACATTAACCCAGCTTTTACAATTTGCAAGAACACAGACTCTTACTTCAAAGAAATGAAGATTTGGGGCTTCGTTTATTTTTTTTTATTAGTTTGCTTACACTTTTTGTTTTTTTGTTTTTTTTTACTTATTTTTTTAATTTTTATTTTATTTTATTTATTCTTGACTTCATCAGCAAATTTTATATATAGATATTGATCAATATTTAGCACTTAATCATTTTATATCGATTTTAAAATATCGTTATATATTGATTAATTGGATAAAAATTGATATATATCTATAATCGATATATATTATTTTTTATATTAAATTGTTATATATCTATAAAATGATTATAATTGTAATTATTTGAAAAGATATATAACGATTAGCAGATCTTTAATGATTACATAGTATTTTGACTGCGTTGCAAAAATTTTAACCCAAATTACCAAATAAAAAAAAAAAAACAGAGTTCAAACTTTCTTAAGCCCATTTGATCCACAAGCTGCCATGGATCATAAAATATATTCCACAAAATGTGCAAAAAAACTTAAAAAAAAAAAAGGCCATTTTGAACAATTTTTACCCCTCTCTCTTTTACTCCTCTCTTCCTTTTACCCCTTTCTCCCTTTTACTCTTCTCTCCCTTTTACCCTTCTTTTTCTTTTATTTCTCTCTTTCTTTTTCTTTTTTATTTTTAATTTTTCGAATACATTTGAAATATTTTAGAACAATTTGTTACCTGAATCATATCAAAAACGCATTTGACTAATATTTTTGAAATGTTTCGATGATTTTTGATAATTGTACTACAAAATCAGATTAGATCTTTGTTTATTTTTTTTTTGTTTATAATTTAGATCTTCTATCAATTTTATATTGTTTTTTCATTCTCCTTTTGTTTTTTTTTGGATTTGTTTCATTTTTTTTAGTTTTATTTTGTTTTTTTTATTAATTTTTTATTTTATTTCTACACTTTACCACTAGCACTTTGCAAGAAATCCAACGACTTTTAGGCACTTTGCTCAAGTTAAACTTAGCCTTTTGACACTTTGCAAAAACATACAACTAATTTCTTTAGCAATTTCAAAATTCAAGAACGCAAGTTTTTGCAAGTTTTTGCAAGGTTTTAATTTATTTATTTTTTTGTTTTATGTTTTTTGTTTTTGTTTTTTTGGTTTATTTTTATTAATTTATTTTATTCTGGCACTTTGCATAAACCTTCGACAATTTCTGAATTGCAAGACTACATTTAGGAAAATGGAGATTTGGGGCATCGTTTATTTTTTTATTTAGTTTGCTTATATTTTTGTTTTTTGTTGTTTTCTTTTTTTTTATTTATTTTTTTAATTTTATTTTATTTTATTTATCTCTTACTTCTTTCAGAACTTTGCAAGAAAACAATTTGACTTTTCTAGCACTTTACAAGAATACCAATTCTAACATCTCTGGTACTTTGCAAAAAGTCACGAATATGAGCAAATATAATTGAATATAAGCGAATATGAGTGAATATAAGCAAATATAATAGTTTATTTTTTTTCAGTTTTGTTTTTTTTCGTTATTTTTTCAGGTTTGTTTTTTGTTTTTTGTTTGTTTTTTTTTACTTATTTTTTTAAATTTATTTTATTTTATTTATTCTTTACTTTCGAAACTTTGCAAAAAAATGACCTTACTTTTCTAGCACTTTACAAGAATACCTATTCTAACTTTTTTGGCACTTTGCAAGAAATAGTGAATATGAAGAATATAAGCAGGACTCTGAAATATACATAGATAGATCAGGTTAATTATAGAGTTACTAAAAAGGAAAGATCTATGGAAAACTTCAAAAATAAGCAAAAACTTACTATAAATAGAAAAGATCTGCATAAAAAACCTCAAAAATAAGCAAACTCATATAAGTGAATATTAGCAAATATAAGAAATATAATAGTTTATTTTTTTTGTTTTCATTTTTTTATTTTTTTTTGTTTTTGATTTTTTTGGGTTTATTTTTTTTGTCGTTTTTTATAATAATATATAATAAAATATGTAATATTTAAAATATAATATGATATATAATAATAATAAATAAAAAAATAAAATTTTATATTAAATTGCGAAAATTTGAAAATATTGTATAATAATTTAAAATATTATTTAATAATAATAATTAAAAAAAACTTGTATAGATGCATTTTTGTATGTAGTACAGGAGGGTTTCTATCGTGTTATTTGGAAGGAGAGATGCAATGAAGTCATCAAGTGGGAAAAAGGTACCGGTATAGAGAGATCTTTGAAAAGAAAACGTAAGGGTTTTGAAGTTCGAAATAAGGAGCCACGCGTTCCGGAGCTCATGGAAGCTGAAAGAAAAGATAAAGAGCGGAAAAAACAGAAGAAACAGGAGGTGGAGAACTCAGTGAATGAGTTAGTCGTGAACTCAATGTTAAGTCAAATAAGAGGTTCGCATATAGTAAGTTGGTGGATGCGAAAGTAGTTTCTTTTTATATGTAGAATTTCGTTTTGAAGGTAGCTGAGGACCTGAACATGCTCTCGTAGAAATATATGAGGAAAATCGTATGTCGCTGCGAGACTATCAAACATCAGTGCAACAACCGTACCTGGGCACTAGTGGAGTAAGCCGGGTATTAGCCTATATTATAGTTAGTTTTTAGTTCATGTATTTTTTTACGTAAACTGCTAATAAAGTAGAGCATGGTTGTAAAGTTAAAAAAAAAAA
>QKWP01000518.1:116475-132138 GCA_003550325.1 Gigaspora rosea | reverse complement strand
AAAAAAAATTTCAGCGAAGTTTTCAAAGAAAGCCTTGTTTTTAAAGGTTTTTTTTAAAAAAATAAAAAAATTTGAAGGCACGTTCGTATGTAGATGGTCTTTTGGATTTTTTTTTATTTTAAAAAAAAATTGATACTGTAGTACGTTTGAATATAGGTCCACTTTAATAAAGAAAAAAATGCACGCGTATTTAGTATTCAAAAAAGACTACGAAACTTCAACTTGTTTTTAGGAAGAAAAAAAAATTACGGTAATAGCGGTCAGGAAAAACTACTTTGTGGGTGGGAAAGAAAAAAAAAAGAAAAAATGCATGTGTATGTACACAACGAATTAGTATCAGATTAGATCGTATACGGTTAGTACCAGATACGTGATAATCACGTCTCTCAATAATCACATCACGTGGGTACATGGCTTTAGCCATCCCCCTATTTGAGTAGTCTGCCCGAAGGTTCTACACTATATACCGTACCTGTAACCTAACTAGGAGATTGCCTATTTAAACTCTCTGGTGTTCCCGTCTTGTATCACCCACCACAATCACACCTACACATAACCTCATGCTGCTTCAATTGAAGACTACCCAGATCGTCATTTGCCATACTACTTATACCCTAATTCTATAGATAGTTTAGTAGCATTCCAACTACTGGATTACCCTAGGGAGGGTGTAGTACATACCCCCTAATCTTTCTATATCCTACACATTTCTAGATTAGGCTTTGAATACCTTCGCAATGGCTGAGGCCACTACTAGTAGTCAGGGCTAACCATTAAATTACACAGTATCCTTGCACTTGCAAGGTTCATTCCAATCCCGATACCTATATCAACCAGTTCTATTACTGATCCCTCCCAAACTACCAAACTAGTTAGCCCGGATGGGTTGTTCTTCCTCAGCTTTAGGTGCCTTTTTTGGTTAACTTCTCTTGGTTCCTAATTCCGTAGCATAGGACTTTTTCCTCTGGTACATCTCTGGCGGCCAGGTTGGTGCCCACTTGCCCGGGTATTTGTTCAGTTCTTCAGTCTCAAATTCTGGTATCCGCAGTATTGTCAAAGATCTTCACTACCTCCTTACTCGGGTCTTGCCAAATGGGTTTCAATTATTCCAGTTACTTGGATTTGTCTGTGTCATGAAACACAATTTCGCTTGAAAGCTCCTATTCAAGATGGTAACCAAGGACTACAGGTAATGTACCCAACCGATCATCGAATAAATATTACCGGTACACAGGCCTATTTTTCTAAACCGTCTTCAGTGGGATTTGAACTCTAGACCTGTCGCTTGGGGGGTGACAACTTAACAACTTCCCTAAGTCGCCACACCTTTATATATAATTTTGATTTATTTAGTTGACTGATTATCCCAATTTTTTATGTCAAACTATTAAGAATTATAATTTGAATAATCCTTATCCTCAATTCAAAATATACTACAGATCTATCTATTTAAAATTGACAGATAAGGATATCTATATTTTATCTGAATTGTTAAATCAATTCAAATTAGTCGAATTGCGAATCAAAGCACTAGCACTAAACATTATTATGTAGCTTGCCATTAAATTTAAACTAGAATTCAAATTTTTTTATTGTATAGTACACCTGTCAAAACTGATCCATAACTGATGAAAAGTTGATCCACTATATTGGTTCCATAATTCAAATCCAATAACCTATCATTTCTAATAACCAATACTCAAAATATCAGATATCTATAAGAGTTCCATAAGATATCAGATTTGTAAGATAAAATTGATCGATTTAATTGGCTCAAATCTGATTTTGTATAACTGAATATGTATGAATAAATATAATTTGGCCAATTATATTTAGATAGATCATATGACCATTAGGCTATTAGTATTTTAAATCTGATAACCTCTCAAAGCTGATACAAAACCTTTCTACCATGCATACTGGTTTTGACAGAATGTACTGTATTTGTAATTAGACCATATAAACTTAATTTTTTGGTTCTTATAATCTGGCCAGATCATATTCTAAAAATTTTTTGAAAAAAATTTTTTATATATTTTAATAGCTGGGTAGGATTTCAAAAAATTTTTTTAAAAACTTTATAAAATTTAAAATTTTTTAGAAAAATTATTCATAGCGACCTATTATTATAGTAATCCTATATGATTAGCCAATTATTTTTAAGATCAGCAATCATATATAAACAATGATTATCATTTTGATTATCTTTGTTTTTTTTTTGTTTTTTGTTTTTTTTTTCGCTTGTGCTAACTAGTTTTGGAGTCATCACTAGGTACGTTACTGGAGCACTATTGTTGGAGTCCATTATTGAAGTTATCATTGAAGTCATCGTTGGAGCCATTATTAATACCTTTGGATTAGAGCTGCAAAGTTGTGTTTAGGTTGTGAATTTCTTGCTATCGAGCAACCTGATAGACCATTTTTATTTTTTTTAAGTTTTTTATCAGTAGAGGTATTTTTTTTTAGTTTACTAATTTCTTATTGTTTTCTTTGTTATTTTTTTGTTGTATTCTTTGTTGTTTTCTTTGTTGTTTTTTTTGTTGTTTTCAGTATGGGTTCTTTGGTGTAGATTTTTTTGGTATAGATTTTTCGCAGTAAATTCATAGTTCTTGCTTTCTTCAGTGGACTTTTTCGGCATTGTTTGGTGGTTTCTTCCTTAAGTTCGTAGTGAGTTTGTTGTAGTGTATATCAAAGATTTGTTTTGGAGATTATGTATTAAGCAAACATATCTTGTTGTTGTTATGAAGGTTAAATTCTTGGTAGTTATAATCCTATTGGTTGTTTTGGATGAAGGCTTAAAGAGATATAATATATAATTTAAAACAAATTTATATATTTTTTTTACCTTTAAATTAGTTCAAAGTTTTTTATTTGTTGTTATTTCTTTGTTTTTTTTTTAATTAATAAAAATTTTATTAAATATATATATAATATGTATAATAATTTAGTAAATTAAAAAAAAAACCACTGACTAGAATTTTAGAATACAAAACGAAAATTTTTTTTCCTTTTAGGCGAAACTTGCCAAATACGACCTCTTTGATTTATTAGACTAAAAAAATAGTACAAATACCCAAAGAACAAAGAAAAACAATACTGGCATAATTCAATTTAGACAACTAAACCACATGCGAATCGCCGCATAGCATCTCAGAAATACTGACTAGTCCATCAGCCTCGCTCCACTATACAAGGGCATTCCCAAAGGAAATATCCTTGGAAGTGTAAAAAAAAAACTAAACTACTAAAGGGCAAAAAATAAAAAAAGGTAGTAAAAAAGAAAAACAAAAAAACGAGAAAACAAATAATAGAAAAAAGAACAAAAAAGAAAAGCAAGGCCTTAGGTCAATTAAGACCCAGCACCAAGTGGACTATTTTAAAAATTACATAATACTAAGAAAAGCAGTCTCTATTCTAACTAAACTCAAATTATTATATATAGGCGAAAAACTATTACTAGAAAAAATGGTCTCTAACCTAGAAAACTATAAAGATAGGTGTGTAAAAAAAAACTATGGCTAAAAGAACATTATAAAAAGAAATTTTGTTACAAGGTTTCCTCCAAACCAAGAGCACGTGTTGCTTATTGTTTATTTCAAAATACTGAAATCCACTTGTGACTTTATTCCAATATGGAGAGGCTAAAGCCAGGTATATCACGAAATTACTCGATATATAACCTGGATCAGTCCGAACAAAACAAAGCAAAACGGCAAAGACAAAAACACAAAATATATAAAAAATGGCAATCCAAACCGGTTTTGGTTGACTAAGTAAAAGTATCAGAAATGCGATTTTACTATATATAAACTATCTCCTAACCTAACCCTAACCCTAACCCTATCCTAATTATTAATTAAAAATCAGAAAAATTAGGTAATCTCATGATGTACCTGGCTTTAGCTATCCCTCCAATATGGTAGCCATATTTCCCAATTGAGAAAGGTAAATATTGACAATCTTTTGGAATAAGTAAGCCGAAATGCTCACTTTGTCGAAATTTCGAAAGAGCCAAAAGAATAAGGGAGGTAACGAGTGATCCAACTTGTTTCGTGGGTTTAAAACCTTGTAAGGTTTGTAGTCTATAGAAAAATATACAGCTTTCATAAAATCCAAAACTATTTGAACTTAGTGACAAAGACTTCTGATTAGGGCAGTGTCATTAATCACCTGATTATTTTTTATCAGAGGCCTACCCCCCTCCCTCTTCCTCAATATGTAAATAATCAGGTTCTTATATATAATTTCAACTTTTTTTACCACCTCTCCTAAAAAATCACCTGATTTTTGTTACTTCCCTTACTTAGTAACCAACTACTTTTTGATAGTTTTTGTGTTTTACTCTAGGGAGACCTATCCCAAGTCTTCTTTTTCAACTCTTTTTTAGTTGCCCTGAGTAGAACTCTTGTTCCTGAATGCTCAAAAAGAAGTTTTGTAATAATAAGTTGCATATTATCTAAATTTTCTACAGTTTGGTTGTCATGGAAAAGTTGGTCCAGATGATCGTCAGAAAGAGTTTTTTTAGTAACCGATATAGAAAATGAAAAATTAACTTTGCCAACTAAAATTTTGGGAACACCTTATTATGCATAACACATAATTGTAAAAACTTTGGATTTTTTTTTGATTATTAGGGGATTTTTTAAAAAAAAATTAGGTTGCAGGTTATACAAAATAAAAAATGAATTTTCGTGACTTAATTGATCAATAAAAATCGATTATGTGAATCAAATGCTTGATTTTGATCAATCGAGTATATGATTTATGTGATTAATTTTTATTGGTTGATCATGGGGTTGCTATGGCAACAGGTCGCCATAAACTAATACTCAATTTTTTATATAACTTATAAAATTTTTAAATGAAGTCCAGGCAGACAGGTTATTACTTTATTTAATACTATAATATCAGATTATTATTTTTAAAATTAAAATTTAAATTTATAATTTAAAAAGTTTTAAATTTAAATAAAGTCCAGGCTGTTGGGTCTTTTTTTTTTATATTATAAGAACCAAAAATTAATTTTATATAGTCTTATATTTAAAAAAAATTATATATAGTTACTATTAAATAGTTTTTAAAAAAGTATATGATAGCTAATAGTAATTGTTATATTAATGTAATTATAAATAAAAAAACTAAATAAAAAAAATGGTATTAAAAAATTTTGTAACTTTATTAAGGTTGTAACTATAACAAGTATGACTATAGCCAGAGGCAGTGTTGTACATTTTCACTGTCCTAGCCTTTTTTTGCCATGTCCCAACGTCCCAACGTCCCAGCGTCCCAAGTGTCCCAATTATGTCCCAAGCCTTAATAATTAATAAATTAATTTAAAAAAATATATAATTATATATTTTTTTAGGTGCTGAACACATTTTTAAAAAAATTTAATTAGATTATCTTAATAAAATTTTAAGTAATTTCAATTTATAAAATTGTCCCAGAATGTCCCAAAATGTCCCAACATATGTCCCAACTGTCCCATGTACAACACTGGCCAGAGGTAACTGTATTTCTATTTTTATTTTTTAGTTAAATATTTATTCTGTACAGTAGCTATTAATAGTAGTTATTTTATAAAATCTCTAATAGGAACCTTTAATTTTATCTCTCTTTATAATGATCAAAGCATTATATTTTTGAATATTACTTGCCTAATTTTTATTGAATCTTGTACTTTTTTTCTTTTTTTGCTAATTTATCTACTATCTATTACCTTAGTATACTTTAATTTTCTTTAATAATACTTGCTTAATAATATTTTTTTATTGCATATAAAATTGTAATATTATTTTTATTTATTTATTCTTTTGTTCTAGCTATTTTGAGTACTAACAGTATTGCTGCTTTACTATTCAATCTAATCCCTTAAATTGCAAATTTGGGGGTCATCTAAAACCGTGTACCCACGTGACATTTTTGTGTAAATCAACCAACGAAATTTTGTTTATATGGATCAAGGCAAAAAACACAACGGCAGTACAAACCTGTCTTGGACATTAACAAAAAATATCGGGAAGGCAATTTTACCCGTATAACTAATGATAAACAGATTCTAACTCTAATTTTAATTAAAATTTCAATAAATCACGTGGGTACACAGCTTTAGCCGCATCCACTTATTTGCGCGGGTAATACAAGCTCCTGGAGAGGAAATAGCCAATCGGAGAGTGCAAATTTTGACTATTCCGGATCAGCCCAACGAAGAATTTGAACACGCGTAAAAGAAGAAAAAAGCGAAAATACGCAAAAACTAATGTTTAAATCGATCTGATGCACTAATTAAAAATGGCGGGAGTGAAATTTTACTTATATTAAACATCACTCTAAACCACTGTATAAAATCTGGAAAAAATTTTTGTGCACATGTGCACATGTTAATTAAGAAAAATCTTTGTGCACATGTGCACATCCAATTTAAAAATTGTGCTCACAAAAAAAATAGTGCACATGAATTTTATTCACTGCTTAGCCTCTAACGTTACAGCTGATTTCAAAATTAGTGGGACAACGTGAAAAATTTTTGTTGATCCGCAGTAAATTTTCGGTAATTTCATTTACCGAAAATTTTATAGTTTTTCGATAATATAATTTTGCCCGAAATTATTATCACGGTATTGATTGTTTTGATTTTCGGACTGATCCGGGATGTTTTGTAACAAAACATCCCGGATCAGTCCGAAAATCAAAACAATCAATACCGTGATAATAATTTCGGGCAAAATTATATTATCGAAAAACTATAAAATTTTCGGTAAATGAAATTACCGAAAATTTACTGCGGATCAACAAAAATTTTTCACGTTGTCCCACTAATTTTGAAATCAGCTGTAAGACACCTAACCCTAAATTTTTATTCACGCACTTAGTTTATTTACAAAATCGGATTTTCTTTTTTGGGTTGTGTTACCCGCGCAAATAAGTAAAATGGGCTGTAGCCATCCCCCTATTCGGATTGATCTGCGTATTATTACAAAGTTCTAATAACATTATAAAAATCCTAATTCTCACCCGGATAAAAATAGAATTTCTCTGATTTATATTGTTAATTATAACAGAACAGGGTGAAACCTGAGTTGCGAAATAGTGAAATCCATCGGGTTAGGGTGAAATCCGCGTTTTATTATGTTTTTTATTATAGAAAAGCGGATTTCACCCACACGTGATGATCATAGCAGGTTTCACTATTTCACAACTCAGGTTTCACCCTGTCGTATTATATCTTAAAACTTGTAATTGTCAAATAACTTTATTATGTTGATTACTTTAAAACTTTTAATTATCAAGTTTGAATCCGAATAATTTATCAGGTTATCCAATTATTAATCCATTTTAACTAATTATCTATCAGAAATCCGTTATCTGAAGATAAATGGATAAATGGTTTATGAATAGGAACTATTAGTAATAAGTCAAGCTTATATATAAACCGATTATTTAACTAAAGAAAAGTCGCCAGGTTAAAGATCACATGAGAAATAGAAATATTACGTCATAATAAAAATTTATACTTTACTCTTTAAAATTAAGCATAGCCTCAAAAAAGTCATAAATTTAAAAATCATCAGATTTTTTACTTATGAGGTTAGTACTATTTAGATAGTGATCTGCGTCAAAACGTAATATAAATTCAGAGCTGATTATTCAGCGAAAATTGTTAACTTTGCCATTTTACCCTTTATCTTATATCTGGTAGTCTTTTTTATTTACCATTCTTTAAAAATGCCGCTCTCATCACCAATAAATTTCCCTGCATGGTTGGAAGAGAATAAAGATAAATTACAACCGCCAGTCAATAATTTTCTCATACAAAAAGGAGACTTTATTGTTATGGCAGTTGGGGGTCCTAATGCTCGAACAGATTACCATGTTAATCAAACAGAGGTCTGTAAAATAAATAGTTTATTTATTCTGTAATTAATTGAAATTAAAAAGATTTGCAAGATAATAAATATTTATTTAAATTTGCATTCAAAATTCAAACAACAGGAATGGTTTTACCAATATAAAGGAGATATGGTCCTTAAGATTGTAGACGATGGTGAATTCAAAGATATCCCCATAAAGGAAGGCGAAATGTTTTTGTTACCTGGTAAGATTAATTTATTCCGTAATTACATTAGGTAAACGAGCTCCAGTCCATAGTGTTCCTATCCATAAACCATTTATCTATCAAATAACGGATATCTGATAGATAATTGGAATTATTTGATAAATTATTCGGATTCACTTGACAATTGAAAGTTCTAAAAGTAATAAACAATATAAATTCATTTAATAATTAAAAGTTTTAAGGTAATCAACAATATAAATTAGAGAAATTCTATTTTTATTCGGGTGAGAATAAGATTTCTCAAATTTATATTGTTGATTACTTACCTTAGAACTTCGTAATCCCTAATATATCAAATAATTCGGTTGAATTCATTTAAGGGCGCTGACAGAAAAGAGCTCAATATAGCTCGGCCTACTTGATAGCCCCCCAGAACAATGGCAAGTTCTAAAATAATCAATATATAATTATTTTAAATTTTTATTCACGTATTTATTTGTTGATTGGTTTGATCGACTAAAAAAACATAGATGGACGGTAACGATCATATCTTTTACTATCCATAGATCGTCCTCCATCTATACTTGTTGGTAAAACCCAGACAAGTCCTAAACCCCAAAAAATAATTGCCATTTGGGTGTTGCCAAGGGAAAACCTGTCATCGGGCTTTCAATTATATAACAAAAATCAGTTTAATTTGTTAGGAATTGGGTCTGGTATGAAAGCTCGATGACAGGTTTTTCCTTGGCAGCATTCATTCATAAAAAAATTAAAAGAATAATTTAAATATTATATATATATATATAACTATAAATAAATTTTAATAATGAATTTTGGGGTATTAATTTGGCCAAAGTTTGGGATTTAGGCAAAAAGTATACCTCACGTTTTGTGCTGGACAATTAAGGTCCTTTTAATTAATTTAATTATTGTATTTCCTGTAAGGTAATACTCCACACAACCCAGTGCGATTTGCTAACACAGTTGGCATCGTAATCGAAAGAAATCGTAGGCCTGAGGAAATAGGTATTGAATTGCTTATTTCCATTTGATTAATATTTATAATATTTATAATTCATTAATTCTTGATCTACTAATTCTTTGAATTATATAGATCGTCTTCGATGGTATTGTGAAAATTGTAAAAATATAGTGTATGAAGAGTCATTTCACTGTTATGACTTGGGAACTCAATTGAAACCTATTATTCAAAAATACGCGGCAAATGAAGAGTTAAGAAAATGTTCATGTGGGCATGTGAATACTGCAAAATAGTATATAATATTGTGTTAAAATCTTTTTTTATTATGAACATAATATCATATATAATAAATAAAGTTTAGCATCTATAGTATTTATTTAATCTGTATATTTCCCACAAGGAACGCTATGAATACTCTTTCCTTCATTCCATTTCAAAGCGGTTAATTCACCACCATAAACACATCTCGAATCCAATCCAAAACTGAATTCTTTAATGTTTAATCCACGTGATGCGTCATGCCCATATATGACAGTTTTTGGTGTTGGAGAAGATTTTTGCGCATTGTTCCAAAAACGTGACCATGAATGTCCTTTCTTTAAGAATTTAGTTGGCTTTCCATTCTTTTTTATGTTTCTCTATATTAATTATGTTAATTTATGAATGAATAAAAAAATATTTTTAAATAACAATGCAAAAAGAAAAAATAAAGAAAAAAATAAAGGGTAAATCAATCATACCATGTTCATAATATCATATGGATCCTGTTGATCAATAGGTACGTCTGGTAAAAGACCTGCATGAACCACATATATATCATGTTCTGGAATGTTCAATACGATAGGACACGAAGAAAGGAATTCATAAAGTTCTTTATCGATATGTCTATATAATATGAAAATATGTGATCAATATGAATATATATATATATATACATATAAATTGATTCATGCTATAGAAAAAAAATCTAAACCTTGCTAAATTCAAATGTTCGGTTCCCATACTTAGATGAGGTGGTAATTCATTCTTTTTAACATAATCTTTCAATTTAATCCCTTTTCTGGACAACAGATTTAACAATGCTTTCCACCCTATTACTTTGTCATCATGATTTCCACGGACGCAACTACTTTCATACTTTTTAACCAATTTAACAACTTCGAGTGATTCCGGTCCTTTAGCCACTAGATCCCCGACAAATATCAAATGATCATTTGTTGAATTGTAATTAATTTTTTTTATAAGCTTTTCAAGTTCATTCAATGAACCATGAACATCGCCAATAAAAATTAAATTCTTTGAAGAAATCGATGAAGATAAATTGGCAATCAAAACTTTACTTGTGTTTAAATGTTTAAAATGTGATTCCATATAAAAATCCGATTTAATATCACCAGGAACATATGGAATCATACTTAAGGATATTGTTACAAGTATAACTGAAAAGATGGTAATTATTATAGCTGCAGGTTTAAAATTATACGTTTTTTCTGTTATCCGCTTTTTTTGAGTAATGGGATGCATTTTGAAAATAAAGCAAAAAGATTAAATCAAATGCTAGCGTTAGTTTATACCGATACCCCGATATTTAAATTTATATTATTATACCAAAAAAAAAAAAAAAAAAAAAAATTATTAATTCAAAGATGGGCGGGCGTTTTGCCACAAACAGTACTGAATTTGAAATTCTTGAATACACAGATTTCTAAGAATGTAACCTGACACATTGATTTACATTTTGTTATGCGTATATTTTTTTAAATATTTAAGCCAATTTCGGGTAATAATTTTTGATTAAAAAAGGTCAATTATAGCTCACGTGTGATCTTACGATAACCACATAACCAAATCCGGAATTGGTTTTGTTTTGATTCTGTCTATAGAATAAAAATAACAGATAAAGAAAAATTTTATCGTGTTTAGTTTAATCGTTTTCATGATATGCTAGTGCGATTTTAGATGCTAGAAATAACTGCGCTCTATTCCTGTATTCTGTATCTAAGATTTGAATAAAGAATAGAATTTGATTACTGTTACTGTTATTGTAAAACGGTTTATATCTTAGAATATCTCTTATGCATGAATATGATAAAAGAAACCATATACTGTAAATACAGTATTAAAAGGATTGTACCAGATCTGTCACAAGTTGCTTTTATCTAGTGATAAATTAGTAACAGTTGTGTACAGTTGTGTTAGCTTAATTAATCATTTTGCGAATTACAATGCGTATACCAAACATCATATATACCAGGCATATCATTAAAGATAGAGCTTTGATCCGTTATCCGTTGGATACTAAATTTGATAGTAAAATCCGTCGGATATCTGTTTATGAAAACGGATAACGGATCTAAGCCCTAATTAAAGAAACTACATTGTTCAATTTTATCGGCACCGATAGGGTCTTCTAGGATTCTCTGCAAGTGCGGGCTGTAGCGTCATGCACGGCATGGTCACAATAGTTTACGTAATACGCGTGCCGGCACTTGCAGAACCCGCACGTACCCACATTCTAAATCAAGAACTTAATGACCATTGTAATGCAATTATAGTTTGTAGTCCAAAGTTTTCCATAGCAACGTTTAGCATTACACGTGGTACATTGTAACTATTAGTCAAATTTCTGGGAATTACCCTGGCTGAGATTCTATAAAATAAATTCTTGCTATGTTTTGATAATAAAGTATCAATATTATCTTTAGTGATTGTTTTTAATTATATACCCGTAATGATCAAAATTTTGCCTTATATGTCGCGTGGATTTATTAATCAACAAGCAAAGCCCGTCACTTGCTGTACATTCGAGTCCAGAAAATATTACCAACTTGGCTGAGACTAACAAAGACGTGATTTGAGATTTATATGGTCACATACTCCTCGATATAGTTTAATGAATGCGTGGCACAGTAATCGCTTACATAACAATAATAATATATATTAGACGTTCCAATGCTGGCTAAAATTATATAATAAAAATATTATTAAAGTAATGGAAAAACCATGCCTGTCGGCTTTAAACTTTATTTTTATTTTCGATCGTAAAAAATATTAAAAGTGTGACCTCAAAGTAGCCTCGAATGTGAAAGCATATGTGACTCCGAATATAAAGTAAATGTGATTTTGTACTATGATGCCAAATAACAAAGTTGTAAGTAAAGTACCTCGTACACAAACACATATATCAGTCTTGCTTTTTTTTTTTTTTTTGACTAGAATTAAGGGTATTTACCGTATTATATAATGTAAATTGTACGTACGTACCTCAAACTATGGCGCAAACACAAAGCTGTTGTGCTTCGAATTATAACACAAACACAAAGTTATGTACCCCAAACTACGATTCAAAACACAAAATAATCGTATCTCGAACTACAACAGTTATCATGCCTTAAACTATGATTATGATGAATTCATGAAGTGATCGTAAGAGTTACGACCAATTCAAAATGATTATTATCGTTGTTTTCGATTTAGTTGGATTGATAAATTTTATGATTTTTTCGTACAAATGGGGGCCCCACAGCAAAAGGTGGTGATGGGCTGAAAAATTTTTTTCTGTAGTTTTTTGACATTGTGTTCTAAATAATCTAATTTTTACAAAAATTAAGTTTTTACAAAAAAAAAATTTTTGACCCATCACCACCTTTTGCTGTGGGGCCCCCAAATGTACAATATTTCACTAGCATAAATTTGTGAATACTGAACATGTAATTAAGAAAAGTATACGATTAATTATGTGGTCTTACTAGTGCCAGATAGATGTTAAAAAATTATTTGCTAATCGTAATTTTTGGTCAATTTTTGCAGGTTTAAGACCCAGTAATGTAAGAAACCCGGGTTATTACGGTAAGTGATTTTTTATATTGTAACCTTAGAATTTACAAAACTCACAATCCAATTAAATCGAAAATAACAATAATAATTTTTTTAAACTATATTATAGACAAATTTGCTGAAAATTAAAAAGTATTTACAATTTTTTAAATAAAATTAAAAATATTGATACAGTCGCACCACCTAAGTGCATGCTCTCGGGACCGGACATAATTATGCACTTAGAGAGGGTATGCATTTATAGAATCACCTCTCTAAATGCATGCCTTAGGAACTGGATATAAATATGCATTTAGAGAATATGAATTTATAAAATTAATAATTTATATACTGTAATAAAAATCCAAGTTAATATAAAAAAAAAGTTTAGTTAGTTGTCAATTTAGTAAACTTTATTCAGAGAAACCATATAAGAGCAATTAAAATATAGTACATTTAAATAGTGCATTTAATACATATAATATTGTACATAACATACATATATATCAGATATGCACATATTAAAATTTCAATTTAGAGATTGGAATTGAAATTTATTTTTCTTATATTAAAACTGGTTTTAACATAAGAAAAATGAATTTTGATTCAAACTCTAAGTTCAACTAAAAAGTTGACTAAAGAATAAAGCTTTGCAGGTGCAAGTACAGTATAAAATTTGCAATTGAATCCATTATGGCAAATCAAAAATAGATATCTCAGAATTAATCATAGAGAATTTCAGAATTAATCTTGAGAATTTCAAGTAAGCTATTTATCAATAAAGAATGCCTTACTGAATCTAGTAATGCAGGCATAATGGTAACAATTTAGGTGTTTTTTGGTGGGTCAAGATTGTTATGCAAAACAATTTAATATCTTGCTTGAAATAAAGTTTAAAAAATTATATTTTTTTTTACTTTGCATGAAATATATAATGTGTAAAATTATATAACAGTGAAATGTTCACTAGGATTTTTATCATGCAAGATAAATCTAGTTAGAATATTATGCTAACAATTCATGTTAGAATAAAGAATAAGATATGTGTTATGATTGGTTAGTTTTTAAGATTAGTTATATGCATGTATTTATAGAAAATGCATATTATGTTTGGTACCCCAGAATTTTTGCATATGCAAAATATCAAAGGTAACTAAGTCCCAAGCTTAGAACTGAGCTATGGTCTGCATATAGAAAGGGTTTGCACTTAGGTTTAGAGGGTATGACTATAATATTAAAAAAAAAATTCAAAATATACAATATTAAAAAATTTTTGGGTATGGCGACTTAGAGAAGTTGCCACCCCTCCAAGCGACAGATCAAAAGTTCGAATCCCACTGGCAACGTTTTGAAAAATAGGCCTGTGTTACGGTGACTGTGGCTCAAGATCGGTTGGGGAAAAATACCTGTAATCTTGGTTTTACCATCTTGAATGGAAGCTTCTGAGCGAATTGGTGTATTGTTACACTGACAAATCCAGGAAACCGAAAAAACAGAAACCCATTGGCAAATCCCGAGTAAGGAGGTAGACGGACGGCTACAACGGTGCTACTGGAAGAAGTGGGTGCTGGGTCAGACGACAAACCTTACGAGGGTTGTAGTAGGCAATATCAGCGGTTCACGGAAATCCAGACTGCGAGTATATGGGTAAAGCCGTAGCATCGATCGCTGAAAGAAACTGTACGATTAATTGGATGGGACATGTATCGTTCTGGTAAAATTCTATATCAAACCGGTTGGTTTGGCATAGTGCGGCAGGTCATATCTGGGAATTCACCCAAAAGAGGTGTCATGCTGGGTAATGTCGGAGGTTAGTATTAGGAGATTGATGGGCTTAGCGGATAATTAGAGGATTTAAATTAGGCAATTCCCATAGTTGGGTTGCAGGTATAGCAACTAGTGTGAAACCTTAGGGCGGACCACTTAAAGTAGACACCAAAAGTGTACGTGTGGCTAGTTGTATTCTCGTTACTGTGTATAGTATGTCATATCTTAAAAATCCTAATAAAGCACTTGTTGGCGAGGCTGCCAAAGATTAAAAAAAAAAAAAAAAATTTTAAAGTAATAAAATTTAAAATTTTTGGAATAAAATTTTTACTATTCTTTAAATTGTTTTACAAGCAAATTTGTTTGCAATTTTATAAAATATATAAATATATATACTTTTTGTTTAAGAGTAAACTCTTGGTATATAAAATTTTATTATAAATTTAATTTATTACATGGGGGTGAGTCAGTAGAAAAGGGACAAATTTTTTCTAAGTAAAAGTTTTCTTGACTCTAAGCTTAAATATCTTAACAACTATTTTAATAAATTTAATAAATTTTTTTTTATTTTAATTTCATATAATTTCAAGATTAAAATAAAAAAAAATTTTAGCAAATTTGATTAAATAGTTGTCAAGATATTTTAGTTTAAAAATTAAAAAAATTTTACTAAAAATGATTTGTTTCTTTTTTACTAACTCACCCATATATTGTAATTTCAAATACAAACTCTAATATTATTTAATGAGTTTAGAATTGTCCTCAAGTTAAGCTCTACCTAATTTAGCTATTCTACTTGACTGTTTTAGAATTTATGCAACAACTATTATACCTGCTATATACTTCTGTATCACTTATATTTTCACCAATGTTTTTTTATACAAGTAGTTCAAGTAGTTAATATTACTAGGAAACAGAAACCGTTAATGTCCGAAGCCAAAAATAACAATTAATAAATACAAGTTTACTTAGTGCATTAAGTTAGAATTAATTAGTAAATTTTGTAAATTATAAGATTTTATAGAATTTTATTAATAAAATT
>QKWP01000518.1:44812-87378 GCA_003550325.1 Gigaspora rosea | reverse complement strand
ATTGCTTTGCTTTATATTTATAAAAAAATGATGATGTATAATTGTGTCCAACTATATTGTGATTCGAATGTGTAATTTTACCCAAAGAACCAACAAAAATTGACAAATTTTCTATTTCAATAATAAAAGGACAAAATATAACGCCTTCTAATAATTTTTGAAATGTTTGGGTTTGTTCTAAACCTAAATATGAAAGGCCTGCAATTTTTGTTTTAGTGCCAAAAACGGCTTGATAAACTGAAGTAATTGCCTGAGAAGAACTTGTAACGATATCACTACTTTGTCCTCCACCTTCACATATATAACCAGGTTGTAAAGGACTATGTATATAACGAACTACATGAATAATAAAAGGTATTTTATTAAGATGTATCATAATTTTAAGTCCTAATCGTATTGGAATTGGATATGGTATATGATTATGATTTTCTTTAGAAAAAACTCACCAATCACGTAAATATGGTCCATAGTGAAGTTCTGACTCAATAGTGCCAGTTGCAATAAGTTCTCCAGGTGTTATATGAATATTTGTCATTTTAATTACTTGAAGAAATAGAGATTTCAAATAAAAAACTTTTTATTAATTAACATAGCGCCATAATTTACTATATAATTTCTATTAATCACATGCGGATCTGCAATTAATTATTTTTTTAGATCTTATGTAAAAGAAAAGCATTGGACGTTGGGGAAGTAATTATGCATTAAGGTAACACTGCATAAAATTTAATGCAGACTATTGATTATTAAAGCTGGTCGAGGTTTTATCGCTCATTCGAACTGATAAACTTGAATATTGATTTCTATTTTAGCTTCGACCTAGGCCAAAATAAAAGCAGACCCATGAGACCGTTAAGTCATATTATAGTATAAGATAATATATACATTATTTTTCTAGCACGGATCAATAGCGAAATACTGAAATAAGTCACTAAAGGCTATTACATTTGATGGGTATTACTATCACGGTTATGTGGTTGTGTTAAACTGTTTACAGGTACCGTAAATTTCGGAGCAAGGTGCCCCCATTTTACTTATTTGCGCAGGTAGCACAAACCAAAAAAAGAAATCCAATTTTGTAAATAAACTAAGTGCGTGAGATAGAAATTTAGGGTTAGGGCCTTAACGTTAGAGGCTATAGGGTTAGAGTGATGCTTAATATAAATAAAATTTCATTCCCATCATTTTTAATTAGTGCACCAAGATCGATTTAAACATTAGTTTTTGCGTATTTTCGCTTTTTTCTTCTTTTATGCGTGTTCGAATTCTTTGTCGGGCTGATCCGGAATAGTCAAAATTTGCACTCTCCGATTGGCTATTTCCTCTCCAGAAGCTTGTATTACCCGCGCAAATAAGTGGATGCAGTACCCTCTTGATTTGTACCGGGTCATGGATTTTGTAAACAAATCAAAAACTAAGTAGATCCTACCTTTTTTTTTTTTAAATGTTAAATATGAGACCTTTTTTTTTTTATAATACAAAACTCATTTAAATTTTATCTTGCAAGTATTATACATTATTTTTGCAATTGGTATAAAATTAACGAACTTAACAAATTTAATAATTTATTTTTGTAAAGAAAAATAATTTATAAAAGGATAATTTTAACACTCACCAGAGGTGAAATTCACCGGGGTGCTATATCTCAAAAACGTACTAAGTAACGGGATCAGATATTCTAAGTAAAAATGTTCAGGACTTCTGAAAACCTTACAAGAACTAAAATCGGGTTCTTATATTTATGTTATATAAAACTCCTCTTTATCCTAAAACTGCACCCTAACCCTAAAAATTGGGATTTCATCACTGGTTAATTTTAAATAAATTCTTTATATAAAAACTATTTAATGAATGCAATAATTTATTTAATAAACTATTTTTAAACTTTTTCATTTTAAAAATTACCAGTATATAATAAATTAATAAAAACGAATTTATGAAAATTTGCTTCTGAATTCAAGTTATTTAGTCATAGTTGGTTTATTTAAAATTCAATGAATTTACAATTGCATTGTTGTGAGATTATTTAGCCCATTAATTCACAAAATTTTCTACTTTATTTTGGGCATAGTAGGATTCAAATTCTATCTCTTAGAACAAGTAATGCTGGGCCATAAGATTTTGTTGAGATGGAAAATATTGTTAGAATAGAAAGTATTGTTGGAATGGTTAAGATAAAAAAAATTGCTATAGTGAAAGGTCTTGTTGGGATAAAAAGTATTGTTAAAGCAAGGGGTCTTGGTTTGTTTCACTATTACTAAAAACTAATTTGTTACCTTTAACTTTATAGTTTTCAACTTGATTATAATTAAAAATTAAAATTTCCTCTGATCTATTACTTAAAACCAAGATACTATAACATGGTTGATAAGTTGGGAATCAATAGCATTCCATGAGCATTGAACTCATTCTGCAATAACATTATACAATAAATGTTTGATTTGGCCAGCTGGTGTTAATTCCTTTATTTCATATGATATCTATTTGTTATATATAGACCTGATTTATTAATAAAATAGTTGGCGATTTGTAAGTTTTTTTTGAAAAATTAAAAAAATTCATATAAAACCAAAAAATTAACTTTGTAATACCTTTGCTTTAAATGATTTGTTAATCAATATATCGAATGGTTGTAGTTTTGTTGTTAGCCCCTCAGAAATCATCAGCAAAAAAAAATAGACCAATATATATCGATTACTAATCAAATAATTATATATCAATACTAATTACCCCTGCCGATTACTAACGATCATGATAATGATCAATATATAGCGAATTCGTTAATCAGCGATAATGCTAGTTATCGCTATATAACCAATTCGATTACTAGCAATATATGATAACATTTGATTCTAATCATACCTATTGATTACAATACTATATCGAATTTTATTGCTAGTTATCACGATAGTATTAAATAAATAGCGAATTTACTACTAGTAATATTCGATATTTTTAGATATATAGTGAATTCAATCTCATATTTATGAAGTGCAGTCAATCCAATTTTATTAAAAAAATTGCAAATACAAATGAAAAAGAAAATACTATAAAGAAAAAATGAACAAAAGGCTAAACTAATATTGATTGACTCCAAATAATTCGTCTAGCTCTTCTATAGACATTATTAATGAATTTCTTCGGTATACGGGTACAGGCTCAGGCTCAGGCTCAGGTTCAGGTGAGAATTGTCTTGCCCTTTCATCCACAGGACATCCTGCAAGTTCATTGTTCATGATTTTTTTTGCCGAATTATGATTAGGACCACTATTGTCAAAATCATTCTAATAAAATACAAAGAATGTTAATAATAAATATAATTATTAGCATAAAACGATATGTAACACACACTTACTAGGTATTGACTCATTCGATGCTTCATTAATTTATCCTTGCACAAAACAGTCTTAGACCGGGGTTTAATAAAATGTCGCACATAGCCAATATGAAAGATAGTGATGGTTGGTCAAAGTCGGGACAGCAACCATGCTAAAGGCAGTTCTTGCGATGATAGAGACCCAAAACCCCTTCGCTATTCTGCTCAAAAAGAGCACGATAGCAATCATCAACTTGCAAACTTTCTTTCCACCAAATTATTTCGGCAGCACTAGCAGTGCTTTTGAGGGGAGGCAATCTTTCATGACCGAATATCTTCCAAATTGAGGAACATATGTTTTGCAACACTGCACTATGATGGTTCTTAACTTTTTGTAAAAGCTAATAAAATAAATAAATAAATAAATTTGTTATTAGTAAAGGAATAAGCAAAAAAAAAAAGAAAAACAATTAAACCAGTAAAAAAATAGCAAAAGAAAAAAAAACAAACCAATTAAACAATTGAAATTAAAATAAAATAAATATATTGAATAAAACAATATAAAACAATTATATATTTGGCTATACCACCTCCCGTGAATACGGTTGGTGAATTCATTTTCACTTAGAGTCGACATGTATTCGGCAAAGTTTTCAGTAATGTAGCCCTTAAGAGCTTTCTTTAATATATTTTGTGTAGGATAGACGTGGAGCGGGAAAAGACATTTCACAATGCCTGTATATACGTTCTGCTAGGATTTTATAATGGGTTTAAACACAAGTTTTATATTCCATACACTATATTATACATACAAAGACTTATGTCCAACACCTTTGCAGAAAGGTCCTTTTCTTACTCCTTTGGCGTCTCATTTCATTCTTTAGCTCTCGGAGCTCATTGTTTTTTTTCTGGTTCAAAAGGTATAGCTGCATGTTTTGTTGAAACAGCTTGTCATTGACTTTGCAATACTCAACGTAACTGCTGAATTCTTATCATTTTGAAAAAAAAGAAAAAAAAATTTAAAAAAAAACTTCCCAACTAAGGGCCAATCTAGAGATCTAAGATCAAAAAAAAACAAACTTATATACCATTATGATCGCGTATTTGATTGGGTATGGGTGATCATCGATCGCGTGTTTGATACTAATTGGGTGTAGGTGATCGTTGATTACGAGATCACGACCTATAACGTGATCTGGATCGAGAACTGGATCGAGATCTTTCACTTTCTGTATAACATGGTAGCAGTAATAAGGACCTATTGCGATCACTAATACGAAATGCTCGACGTTCAGTAGTACGTTTGATGGGATAGGTTTTGGTTAGATTGACGTTCGGTAGTATATGATGTTGATTGACGAGAGGAGTTTTGACGTAGTGGGTTTGGTATGGATTGACGAGATGGGTTTGGTGTGGATTGATGAGGTAGTGTGGTTTGACGAGATGAGTTTGTGGTGGATTGACGAGATGGATTTTGTTTTGATTGATTTTGTTTGCCTTTATCTTTATTACCTTTACTACTCATATTTGCAAATATACTCTGTACACTCGCAATGCTTCTAACTGATAAGTCAAAATCATAATCATCAACGATATTAAATGATTGTTGAAGTGTATTCAATATATTCGATTGTTATCAATGAGGACAGCCAGATATGGAGGAGGTAAATTATTGTTTGAAGTATTGTCAGACAATAAGTTAGTATTTGAAGTAGTGTTATTAGAAAGCGGATTGTTATTAATGTTGGGAGTGTTATCATGAATATTGTTGATTGTAGTGTTGTTATGAGTGTTGTCAGGAGTGTTGTTAATAGGAGTGTTACTATTAGAAGCCATTTTGAAATTCTAAAAAATGACTTTACCTCTACAATTGCCAAATCACTTATATATATATATAACCAAGAAAAGTATGACATATTAATTGGTATATAGTATATATTAAAAAAAAATAAAAGTGCAATTATCTTATTAGATGTTTGGTCACTTACGTATAACGACAAATTTTTTTTCTCGATCAATTTACGTATAACGACAATTTTTTTTCTTTGATCAACTTATGTATAACGAAAAATTTTTTCTTTAATCAACTTACATATGACAAATTTTTTTCTAATCAAATTATGATTCATCTTCAAATTAGTGTAGTAGGTTGTGCTTGGGTACCGTTAAGGCAGCTGGGTAATGTCAGATTTGCAAATTAGGAGTAAACAAGTGTATTAATGTAGCGATATACTTAGTATCTTAATAAAATACTAGCGAAACTGCCTAAATGAAAAAAAATAATAGTAATATTGTAGTTATAAAACAAAAAAGGAGATTACATATATATATATAATATTTAAATACATTTTATTATTAATAAAATAAATTATAAAAAATAGATAAAGAATTAAACAAAATAATTCTAATACAAATAAGCAAAAGTATAATTTAAAAAAAAATTTATTTAAATGTTAATATTTGATAATACCAAACAAAAACAAAGACAAAGATAATAAAAAAGATTCTGCTAAAGATATCTATTTTAATACAAAACAAAAAGGTCTTGAAATTGAACAAGATCAAATAACAATTGAAAAAGAAATTGCTAAATTAAAAAAAATATAAAGTAGAAAAAAAATTATTAATTGAAAAAAATAGGTTTCAATTAAAAAAAAATTTAAAAAAGAAGAAACAAATAATAAAAAAATCAAAAAAAAGAAACAAATAATAAAAAGAGTGAATCTATTTGTCACCGGCGGTGACAATCACCGGAGTGTGATCGACCAATTAGATCAAAGGATCATGTGTAATGTGAAAAATGCAAAAACTTTGATTTTTTTAAAAAATCACTTCTAACTTAAAATTTTGTCTATGAAACTACTTTTTTTTATACAAAAAAAAATTCCTTGCAAAATTTTACTATATATTTATCTATACCCGAACCCTCTAACCCGACCCTAATGATTGTAAGTTTCGATGCTTTGTTTTTGTTTTGATCGAACGTTACACAATCCAATTGGTCGATCATGCTCCGGTGACTGCCACCTCCGGCGACAAACACATTTTTTTCTAATAAAAAAATCAATAGTATAATATTTTTAGAACTTGTATGTCAAGGAAAATCACTTACAGATATTAAAGGAACATTAGATTTTTTAATAATTTGTAAACTTTATATGTTATAGCATATTTAATACAATTATTTTTGTATATTATATATAAGTATTCGAATTACAAATTATTTACAAATCATTTTTTTGAAGTACAAGATTTTGTATATATGATTGCATTTATTTATCTTCTTCATTTAAATTATTATCTAATAAATTATCTGCAATTTTTAAATTTGAATTTGGTTCGCTTATATTTTTTTCCAAATATCTTTATTTTTTAGTATTAAATTATAAAGAATAATTGTTGCCTTTAATAATATCTAAAACAAATTTTAAATGTTTTTTAGATAAAATTTGTATTATAATTCCATTTAAACATCCAAATCTTTCTTTTCAAATTCTATTAACATGTTCAATCCTAACACATTCTTTAGCAAGCATTTTATTAAAAATTGCTTGTAAAGGATTATTGTTGTTGGAGTAAGCTGATAACCACAATCTGCAAATATAAATTCATATTTACTAAAAAATTTAGTAGATTCTTGATAAAGTAGAGTAGATTTATAAGCAGTTGAATCCGTAATAGGCCAAAGTTTGCAAAGCAAATAAATTTAAAATCATCACAAATTAATTACACAGTTAAAGCATATTTCTTTTTTCTATTATAGTAAGTTACACCATCTTTTAGTGGTTTGTATTCAAGCACAACATCAGTTCCATCAAGAAATCCAACACAACTTTTAAATCCAGATAATTGCTCTATTTTATTACTAGTTTATTGTCGCTCAATAGAATTAGGCCACTGTACATATGCATTTACAATTGAATTAGTAGCTGTTACTATACGTTTTGTATACTCAACCACAGTGCCAATTCCTAAGCCCCACTGTCTAGCAAATCGTCCTACAAAAGCACCATTTCCATTACAACCTAAGTGTTCTAACATTACTGCCAATTGTTGCCAAACTGGTCTTTGTAAATGTTTAGAAATATTTAAAAAAGCGGGATTATTGCAAATTAAACTTTCTATGTGCCAGAATGCATGCCTCTTTACTAACTCTAGTAATTTGCTTAAAATTTAATCATTATAATTAAGCGAAAGAACTTGAAAAAAATCATTAGATTTAATTGTTCTTTCACATATAGTAAGATATCGATCCAGTTCGATGACTTGTATTAATTCCAAAAATTCGTCAATTTCTTTATCCAGAACTTTAGTAATAGCCCTATTTGTGCTAGTTGAATATTCATCCATAAGTGTCTTTAAAAGATTATTTATTTGTTTAATTTGAAGTCGTCGATGGGCATGTTAAGTATCAATTAACAATAAAATAATTTATATAAATAAGTGCATTCGAATTTTAATTAAAAAAATAAAAATACGTTATTTTACCAAAATAAGATTTACGAAGTTTAATTCTAAAACCCTTATTTTCTTAATTAAATAGGCGTAACTGGTAATAAAATTAACTTTTTTTTTGATAAAATTCACCGGTAAGCGATTATGTAAATACAAATAGAATTTGTACGTCGCTTCTTTGAAATAAATCCGAAATTGGACATCGATCATTATTTCTGAAACTCCAATATGTCGAATAATAATTTGAATGCTACTAGCGATTGTTCAACTTCTTCAACTCATAAATCCAATTGATGAAAAAATACTATTCTGTCCAATGTAAATATTGTCCTAAACATTGGCAAAGAGGAATACCAATGGAATGAATGTTCTAATTGTCCAGAAGATATACAAAAAATACTGGCAAAATAAAATTCATAATCGAAATAATAATTCAAATTCTTATTCATCGTAAATAAACTTTTAAATTTTTTTATTTCATTGTAAAATATGCTCAAATATATTTTGTTTTATTTTATTGCTATCATAATGTTTATCAGTTTATATTTTGATATATAACTTATAATTATTGGTCATGTTGTTGATGATAACTGATTATTCACTAGGACACTGTGCTTATGACGTGACCAAAGGGCACGTCATAACACAGTGTCTGCTGTGAAGAAATCAGCGATTATCGTTAACAACATGACCCAATAACTACATTATTGTACATTTCTGACGTAAGCACCTAGCCATTTTCTGCATCTTATTGGGTCATTTCTAAACGTGATACACAAATTTTATTCACCTCCGATATGAGGTGAACAAAGTTTGTATATCATGTATTAGAATTGACCTGCATGAAAATAGCTAGGTGTTCATATAAGAAGTGTACAATAAATAGTATTAATCTATACGTGGTTAATTTATATTTTATCATGAGTATAATCGAGATTACTAGTTGTCACCAAATAACTATAAAATATATTATTTTTTATTATTTTTGCAATAGAATTACCATTGTATAGGAATAATTTAGTAAATATATCAGAATCTAATTCATTTAATTACGCATTTTATATCCGAATCAACATAACTAGAAGTATTAGATACAATTCTGGTCTTAATGACTTTTTTTTTTTATCACTATTGTACTGTATATGCTATCCGAAAATGTGCTCCCGGATAATTGCATACCATTTCAATATATATATTTTATGAATGATTAAAAATCATTTTGAGACTTGTTCTTTGCTACTTCCTACTTTAGAGACTTGCGATACGATAGCATAGTGGCTAATTTTTTGTTACAAAAAAAAAGCATTTATTGGTTATTCGCACTAACATAATTACGGAATTATATAATTGTTCTTCTCTACGCTCCGGACATTACCGGTAATTTTTTATGTATTGTCGCCGAAATTACTTTTATTAATAACTCTACCCCTAAATCCTAACTTAACTATAAAAAAAACAACAAAAAAGGTCATTTTGATGCATCTGCACAAATATTATTAAGATTGCATCAAGAGTTTAATTTGTCTGTCATGTCTTGTATCTATATAAAATTTTGAGTTACTCTTCACTCTCATGTATACGATTTTCTTTTGGAATTGTATTCTGTTACAACCGTGGTAGAGACTTGGCTAACGTGAGGTCGAATTAGCTCAGGGTTGTAAATGCGGAATGGATGTTCATTAAGGGATTCGGAATAAATGATAACGATTATTAAGGAATGTATTTATTTATTTATTTATTTAGTCAGAGCAAACAATTCCATTATTTTATTTATTATTATTAATCTTCTATATATTGTCTATCAATTCTCTGAGTTTTGCTATCGTTTTATACCTTTCAAAATCTATCAGTTCGAAACCAACATCTTGGGTTTCAGACCAATATTGGTAGTTCTGGACCAACCTGGCGGGTCTCAGACTACTATAGAGGGTTCGAAACCAAAATTCGTGGTTCAGAACCATTGTATGCACTAAGCCTTCTATTAAAAAAGGAAAATCATACAAATATTCGAAAATATACTAATTTATATAAGGTAAATTATAATGACAAACAAAATTTACTCAAATTTTCCGTAACATATTCCCTAGAGCAAAAGACAACCCAAAAGAGACCAAAAAAGGAAATTAGCCAATTGGAGAACGTAAAATGTATTGTCCCGGATCAGCCCGACACGTGAGCGAGGCGACGAAAAACATGAAGAAAAATGAAAAAAGGGAAAATACAAAAAAGTGAGTGTTTAAAACCATCGTTGAGCACTAATTAAAAATGACGGGAATGAAATTTTACATGTAAAAATTGATTTATTTACTTCTAAATCGTCTCTAACTTAATGTCCTAAAACTAAATTTTTAATTTTATGAGCCTAGTTTATTTTTAAAATCGGGGGAACGTCTAAAGCGGAGCAGATTCTTATAATATATATTTTAGGGAATTAACTTTAGGATTAGGGTCATCATATAGAAAAGTCATAAGTAAAATTGCCTTCCCGACATTTTTAATTAATCTGCCAAAGTAGGTTTAGACTACCGTTTTTTGTATTTTTCAGGTTTTTCGCTTTCTGCTTCGCCAAAGATCATCAAATTTCTATAATTTGATTGGTTGTATGTCACGTGATGCTGCTCCGCTTTAGACGACCCCAAAATCGGGGACCAGGTTTGGTCATATGAGGTGTTATACATGTTACACATAATTGGTTTTTTGGGGTAAAAACAAATTTTATTTATGCAGTATGTAGATCATATTGGACCCATAAATACCCTATAAATACACGAACTTTTGAACTTAGATTGTTTATCATCTTACATATTTTTCGTGTTTGCAATTTTGACTATTTATCCAGTAAAGTTAACGAACAAGTTCAGAAGAATACCAAAAACGACATAGATGACCTCATTTAAAGATAATTAATTGTAAGTTTTTTCGTATTATTACTGGATTGTATATAAATACTAATCTTAATTCATTTTTATCAGGCTAGACAACAAGATGATTCAATTAATAGAAAAAAAGAAGCAGAGAAACTCGCTCTTTTAGAGCATAAGGAGGCTGAAAAATTAAAATAATCGAAAATAAAGAAGCGGAGAAACAAGCACTACTTATGAATTTTTATGAAAAAAAAGAACAATCCATTTTTAAATTTCTATGGTTCTAGTCATAATTTTTCGTAAGTTTGTATAAAGACTTTTGTGTTTGTCAATCACAACATTATTTCTATTTATACTAAATGTTTCATTTGCTTTCATTTTATTTATGCAGTATGTAGATCATATTGGACCCATAAATACTCTATAAAAACACGAACTTCTGAACTTAGATTGTTTACCTGTTACCATCTTACATATTCTTCGCGTTTGCAATTTTGACTATTTATTCAGTAAAGTTAACGAACGAGTTCAGAAGCATACCAAAAACAACATAGATGACCTCGTTTAAAGATAATTAATTGTAAGTTTTTTCGTATTATTACTGGATTGTATATAAATACTAATCTTAATTCATTTTTATCACACTAGACAATGAGATGATTCAATTAATAGAAAAAAAAGAAGCGGAGAAACTCGCTCTTTTAGAGCGTAAGGAGGCTGAAAAATTAGAAATAATCAAAAAGAAAGAAGTGGAAAAACAAGCACTACTTATGAATTTTTATGAAAAAAGGAACAATCTATTTTTAAATTTTTATGGTTCTGGTCATAATTTTTCGTAAGTTTGCATAAAGACATTTGTGTTTGTCAATCACAACATTATTTCTATTTATACTAAATATTTCATTTTCTTTTATCAGACAAAACGATCAATTAATTAAAGAAAAAAAGAACATGAAAAGTTGGATTTAATCGAAAAAAAAGGAAGCTGAGAAACTTGCACTTTTAGAAAAAAAGAAGCTGAAAAGTTAGAAATTGTTAAAAAAAAAGAACCTGAAAAACAAGAATTAATTATTAAATTTTACAAAAAAAAAGAATCTTTTTTTAGATTTTATTGTTCTTTTAATGCAAATGTAATTTTAAATAAGTTTGCATAAAGACTTTTGTGTTTGTCAATCACAAAATTATTTCTATTTATACTAAATGTTTCATTTTCTTTATAGATAAAAGTTATAATGAATTGATCATATGACGATGAAATTATACAACTGATTGATCGGAAATTGAATTTAGCATTAGTTGGGTTTAGTCTTGATATTTGTTACTGATAAAGTCAATGTCCAAAATATGCTGGCAATGGAGTTAATGAACTTACAGGTGATATATTTGAGTTATATCTTTATAGCACATTTTCGTATATATAAAAATTTAAATAAAAATTAGATCGAAAAAATTTTATAAAGAATAAGGTTATAAATACCAATCTGAGTAGGAAACGCTTTCATTAAGTCAAATCCCAAAGGATGTTATTTCTTCCCATTGAATTGTCTGAACATCTGTACTTTTGAAAATTTATAGAAATACTTTTGGGGCTTTTTATCATTTTATCTGCAATGTAATATCACCTGATGACAAAATCATCCAATTTATTTATTTTTATTAATAACATATATTTATTTTAATCTCTCTTGAGAATTAATTTAAATCTCAGATTATAATGAGATAGTATATGTTAATATCTTAAAAAATGTTATTGTTTTTAAAATTAAGGCCATTACAGATTCATATTTTTGGCATTTTGTTGTATATAAAAAAATAAACATATGTCGATACTATGTACAGTACGTACGTACATAATAACTGATCTATGATAGCAATTTTTAGCATCATGGTAAAATAATGTTAAGAAATTCATGTACATACGTACAGTACGTACGGTGCAGGAAATCCTCGATCACTATATGTGCATTTTCAATAGCGGTAGCAGCCGATTTCAGTATGCATATTTGGCATCATGCCAGGCACAAGTGTCTCATACCATGAATTATTATAGACATTATTATAGGCATAGGCATCAAATTCTACGTAGCGCTAGGCACTATTATAGACACAGGCACAAAGCCAACAGTGCCTGGCATTTTATATTTTATTAAAAACGTTTGTTACATATGTACAAATTTTCAAATTATGGCTATGCCTATACTTATGTCTAAATTTTGTTTTGTAAAAGCATGCCCAGCTTGCAGAACTCTAATGCATACTATTAATTAGTGTTCCACATGATTCGGACCGGGCAGGTATTTTTAAAGATCCGGGTATTACCCGGGCGGATCTTGTGTGGGTCCAAACCCGTATCGATTCTGATAAATCAAGGGTCCGAACTCGGCCCATCAACGGACCAGACCTGGATCTTTTGCAGAACGCTACTATTAATGCATATTATTCATTTATCGCTAGGTAGATTAACATTTTTTTAATACCTTAACTTTCATAGCATATAACTTGAATTTTTGAAGCTATCTTAATAAATTAGTATTCAAAAGAAAGCTTAGATCTTAAGGTTTCTTTTGAATATTAATTCATCAAAAGATTTCAAAATTCATCGAGATATGAGCTATAAATGTTAAGATCAATTCACTTTATTTCTATTGACGCATTAGTATAATCAGATTTGTATTAGCATTAAACGCCAAGTAATACATGCCTCTTAACTCTGAGACCGTTTACGTGATATTAGCTGCTTCAATGTATTAGTGATACATCACCGGCTCATTTTTTTTAAGAATGTAATCAAGGTCAGAATTTGACCTTCTTTTTTTTTATCATGCAAAAAAAATTTTTTTTCCTAAAATTATGCATAATTTTAAATATTTATTGCAGAGTCGTCTTTTCAACCTTTACATAATAGTAATACTGCAAATAATACTAACAATTTAAATACGGATAGCGTTACTGATTTCTCTGTCTCTCAAATTCAAATTTTCCTTCTGATTCGACAAATACTGATATTCGTATTTCCATGACGATGATTGATGATGATAGTAATAATGCAGAACTAGATCTATTTGGATAAGAATTGTTACCTCAAGATGTGGATGAAGATGTGGATGAAGAAAATAATGATGAAAATGACGATTCTAATCATGAGGTATTACTTGATTACTGTTGAGATATCATAAAGAATATCCTTCAGGCAATTATGACTTGCTGGCAAGGAGGATACTATTACTACTCGTGCACTGACTAAAAATTCCTTTTTCAATAATGTTAATGTTGAGAAATGAAAATGATTTATAATCAAAAGTGTACGATTTAATTAGTCAAGAAAAAAAACAAATTACTGATGATAAAAGTCCTTTCCAATGAACAACATCATCTAGATTTGAAACAACATTTTAAATTAATTTCGTCCTTTTCGCAAATCATCGTGACAATTTTTCTAATCGTTCCCTTGAGTATGAAATATAATGGTGCCGTTACAACTATTGGTAGACTTGTATCAGGATTATACATTACAGCGAAAAAGTTGAAGTTAAACTTTCATAAATATTGCGAGTATTAGAAAAGTTCATTGAAACCAGGTCGCAACGAGGTCTCAAGATCTTTACAATCCTTTGATTAATAGCAAAAGTTTGAGAAAAAAAATTGTGTCTATATTAGAAGATGGTATATATAGTATTGATTCTAAGAGTAAATAAATAAAATTATTATTCATAGTTTATTACTTTTGTTTATATTAGCTTACTATTGTTTTTTACTATTTTTTTTTATATCGCTTTAAACAGAAAAATATAAACTTAAAAATGTAGGTTGTAAAATATAATATAATTCCAGAAGTTATGAATGGTAAAAGTGTTGCCGATTTTATTGACCCAGATATTGAAAAAAAACTAGAAAGCTAAAGGAAATTACGATTTAGAAGAAAATATAGTAGAATATTTTTCCTTTAAAACATTATTGATAATCTTAAAGATTATTTACATGAACTTTTGATCATTAATAGATAGATTCCGAAGAGGAAGAAATGAGTAAAGTTGCTAAAGCAATTCATGAAAAAAGAAATTGATTGTAAATTCTCATAGAGCAAGCAAAATGATAAAAAATTGATCGATCATTTCACCATCAAATATAGGACGTATTCTATAAAAAGTCACACGTGGATCAGAAGGATTTAATCGAAGTGAATAATTAGCTGCATTCATTATGACTTTTATCTATAAAGAAAATGAAACATTTAATATAAATAGAAATAATGTTGTGATTGACAAACACAAAAGTCTTTATACAAACTTATGAATAATTGCATCCAGAACCATAAAAATCTAAAAAAAAGGTTCTTTTTTTTTCGTAATATTTAATGATTAATTCTACTTCTTTTCTTTCAATGATTTCAATTTTTTTAGCTTCTTTTCTTTCTAACAAGGCGAGTTTCTCAGCCAGGGCCGATGATATTCTGTGTTTCACATATCACAGCAGAATTCACAGAATTGTGCTTAAGTCACAGAATTTAGTATTGTCACCGCAGAATCGCACAGAATTTGAAGATTTTGAGCGATATGCACAGAATTTATAAATGTTACTATTGTATTTGTGCGTAATAGCGGCCGGGCGTTATTTAGAGCCTTGGCATGAATTAAGCTTAATTTAGGCTAAAATTCTAATTTCACCCCTGCGCGTTATTACGCGCAAATACGGTACTAAAAAAACTCAAATATTATCAGTACTATTACCATGGTATCATTAATCATTTCTTTTTCAAGCTGTAGTGTTGAATGTAGCTTTTCATTATATAATATAATCTTGGATAATAACAGGCAAAGCTTATCTAAAGAATCGCTAAAAAGTCTAGCAATGATTTACTTTAACAGGGCTTAAAAAATTCATGTAATAGTTTGTAAAACTATTACTGTAATAATTTGAATCTTATTATTTGACGGATACAATAACGATGGTTTCACATGCTATTACAAGGTTTGAACCTCAATACTAGTTTTTTTCAATAAAGCTCGCTTGAATTTGAGCACATTTTATCACAGAATTAGACGGTTTTCACCGCAGAATTGCACATAATCTTCAAAAATTGTTCACATCGCAGCACAGAATTTATTTTTAATATGCACAGAATTTTTTTTAGCACCGCAGAAAATCATTGTCCCTGTTCTCAGCCTCAACTTTTCGCATTCTTTTTTTTCTTAATTAATTGATCGTTTTGTCTGATAAAAAAAAATGAAACATTTAGTATAAATAGAAATAATGTTGTGATTGACAAGCACAAAAGTCTTTATGCAAACTTACGAAAATTTACGTCCAGAACTATAGAAATCTAAAAATAGAAGATTCCTTTTTTTTATAAAAATTCATAAGTAATGCTTGTTTCTCTGCTTCTTTCTTTTCAATTATCTCTATTTTTTCGGCTTCTTTACGTTCTAATAGAGCGAGTTTCTCGGCCTCTTTTTTTTCAATTAATTCTACCTTTTCTTTTTCTTTTTTTTCCAGCAGTACAATCGTTTCGTTGTCATAATCTAATCTGATAAAATGAATAAAATTAGGATTTATATACAATCCAGTGATAGCATAAAATTCAGTATAATAACATGAAAAAACTTACAATTAATTATCTTTAAACGAGGTTATCTATGTCAAAAGATTCCTTTTTATTTTCGTTTAAAAAGTCTATAATGTTCCAATTGTTATAATGTTTTTTTTGCTCAAAGTATTGATAAATAGTCAAAATTGTAGATCTTGTAAGAACACAATTCATGAGTATCAAATGCGAAGAATATGTAAGATGGTAAACAATCTAAGTTCATATTTATGGGGTATTTATGGGTCCAATGTGATTTGTTTTTACCCCAAAACCCAATCATGTGTAACATGTGTAACACCTCACATGACCAAGCCTGTTCCCGATTTTAAAAATAAACTAGGTTCGTGAAATTAAAAATTTAGGTTTAGGACGTTAAGTTAGAGACGATTTAGAAGTATATAAATCAATTTTTACATGTAAAATTTCATTCTCGTCATTTTTAATTAGTGCTCAATGATGGGTTTAAACACTCACTTTCTTGTATTTTCGCTTTTTTCATTTTTCTTCATGTTTTTCTTCGCTTCACTCACGTGTCGGGCTGATCCAGGACAATACATTTTATGTTCCCCGATTGGCAAATTTCCCTTTTCGGTCCCCTTTTGGGTTGTCTTTTGCTTTAGGGAATACAATCCCAAAAGAAAATCGTATATATACATGGGGTGTTTTCTATTAAAAGGGCCCATTTTTACATATATTTTATTTTGAGATAATTGAGTTAATTATTTGTTTTGATTTTCGGACTGATCCGGGATTAATCAAATTTCATGATTTTGATTGGTTAAAGACAGCAGGTGACTATCGGGTAATCTCGTGTTGTGTTGGCTCTACGCAGCTTCATGGAATTTATCTTTTACATTATCTGGATTTTTTATTATACAAATCGACTTTCATTTATAATTAAAAAATGTCAACCGTGTCAAAATTTATATGAATCTAATGAAAACGCATTTTTCAAAAAATTGTAAAAATGGGCCCTTTTAATAGAAACCACCCCACATGAGAGTGAAGAGTAACTCGAAATTTTATATAAACACAAGATATGACAGACAAATTATACTCTTGATGCGATCTTAATAATATTTGTGCAGATGCATCAAAATGACCTTTTTTGTTGGTTTTTTTTTATAGTTAAGTTAGGATTTAGGGTTAGAGTTATTAATAAAAGAAATTTCGGCGACAATACATAAAAAATTACCGTATTGTCACGAAATAACACGCAGGGGTGAAATTACAATTTTCGGCCTAAGTTAAGCTTAATTCGGGCCATTATTCTAAATAACGCCCATGCCCATTATTTCGCGACAATACGAGTAAGTGTCCTGAGTATAGCGAAGAACAATTATATAATTCTGTAAATATGTTAGTGCAAATAAACCAATAAATGCTTTTTTTATTGTTCACAAAAAATTGGCCATTATGCCATCGTATTGCAAGTCCCTAAGTCTCAAAATAATTTTTAATCATTCATAAAATATATATATTGAAATAGTATGCAATTATCTGGGAACACATTTTCGGATAGCATATACAGTTCAATAGTGATAAAAAAAAAGCCATTAAGACCAGACAGAATTCGTATCTAATACTCTAGTTATGTTGATTCGGATATAAAATGCATAATTAAATAAATTAGATTCTGATATATTTATTCCTATACACTAGTAAAATTATGAATTCTATTGCAAAATAATAAAAATAATATATAGTTAATTATTTGGTGATGACTGATCTTGACTATACTCATTAAATTAACCACGCGATAGGTTAATACCTGATACTATTTATATTTAAATTTAAACATCAAAATATAAACTGATAAACGTTATGATAAAAATGAGCTAATTTTACAATGAAATAAAAAAATTTAAAAGTTTATTTACAATGAATAAGAATTTGAATTATTATTTCGATGAAATATAATTAAAATAACCGGTGGTGATGATCACCACCAGTTATACAATATCGGATCTGCATATAAATATATATATATATTTTTTAATCTTCTATTTGGTATTTAGTTTTTATATTAACTTTTACTCTTTCACTTTGTAGGTTTTTAGGTAATAGTTCGGGTGCTTTTCATTGTTGCGTCCTGGTGTCGTTAGTCAGTATCTCACCACTTCGGTGCGTATTTCGATGTGTCTTCAGTTTTTTTTTCTTTGTTCTTGATAATAACTTTCGCATTTCTCTTTCGTAGGTTGTTCAAGTAATGGTTCCGGTATTTTTTGTTGCTAGTGTAAGTCATTGGTGTCGTTTTTTAGTACCTTGTCCATTTCGGTGCGTCTTTTGTCGTGTTTTTAGTTTTTTTCTTCTTTCATTTCGTTTGCTCTTGGTAAAACTTTCACATTTCTCGTTTTTAGGTTGTAACGATTTTGGTACTTTTCATTATTGGTGTACGTCGTTGATGTCTTTAGTCGGTACTTTAAGTTTCGGCATATTTTTCGTCGCGTCTTTTGTCGCATTTTTCGTCACGTCTTTCGTTGCTGGTACCTTTGTCTTTCGGTGCGTTTTTCGCCGCTGGTACTTTTAATTCGGTGTTTCGGTGTTTTCATTCATTTTTTTTCATTAATTCTTCTTGCTAACTATTGATTTTCTTTTTTTTAGGTTCTTCAGTAATGATTTCGGTGCTTTTTTTGTTGTTGGCATCGTTAGTTGGTCTTTCGTCTATTTTGATACGTCTTTCGTCGCTGTTTAGTGGTTTTTTTTTGCTTCACTTATTCGTAGTATTAACTTTCGTGTTTTCTTTTTTTTTAAGTTCCTCAAGCCACGATTTTGGTATTCTTTGCTTGGCTCGTGTTGAGTTTTCATGTTGGATTTTGCAGTAATGTAAATCATCGATTGATTAGGAAAATGAGTCATGAGGACTATTAATAATCTTGAGACTTAAAGGTTAGGGTTAGGGTCAGCTTTCATTATGTTGAGTTTTGGGTGGGGTTTATATATAGCGAAGTGGAGGCGATAGCCGTAGCGAAGCAACACAAAGTGTATTGTTTATAATGAAGTTGTGTATGGGTGTGTTTAGTTGCGCGTAGCCGATGGAATTTTAAGTTCTAATAAAATTATGTGAAATGATGTAAAATATGCTATCGTTATATAATAAATATTTCTTGATGTAATAATGTTATAAATTTGATAATTATAATGCCGTCATTAAATAAATTAAAATTTAGGGTTACACAAAAGGGTGGTGACGGTCACCACTGGTTATAGTTAGAAATATTCTATTTCGATTATGAATTTTATCTTGCCAGTATTTTTTGTATATCTTCTGGACAATTAGAACATTCATTCCGTTGGTACTCCTCTTTGCAAATGTTGAGGATAATATTTACATCGGACAGAATAGTATTTTTTTCATCAATTGGATTTATTAGTTGAAGAAGTTGAACAATCGCTAGTAACATTCAAATTATTATTCGACATATTGGAGTTTCAGAAATAATGATCGACGTCCAATTTCGGATTTATTTCAAAAAAGCGACGTACAAATTCTATTTGTATTTACATAATCGCTTACCGGTGAATTTTATCAAAAAAAAAGTTAATTTTATTACCGGTTAATACTGTAAATTTCTATCTGACTTTTTATAGTATATCATCAAAAATGTAAAAATCTAGTTATATACTCGCATTAATGAATATATCTGACTTTTCCCGAATATAATATTCTATTGACTGAGACTGGAAACTCACAATATTTTTTTCTGGATGGTATGCAAATACGTTGCCTCCAAACACTTCATTTAAATCATCATCATCATTAAAATATTTTATAAATTCTAAAAAACTAAGCTTATTGAACTTCAACAAATCGCTAATAATCCTCTTTCCTACTTCGTAATGTCGACCATTTGGAAGGAGTCGTGTAGTTTTGAATTTTTTCTCCGCTTTATCTAAAATTTTCAGTTTAATGTCTGCATAAAAAGAGCAAAAAAGTTAAACAATTAATATGAAGCGGAGTTGCATAAACTCATTTGGCAAAATAATGAATACCTTCAAAAGATTGTCCGGCCAAAAAATCATCCGCAATTGTCCAACTCAACAATGCGACCACCAACCAATTCATAAATTTTTTTTGCTTCTGCTTCATTGATTTTGCGTTTGCTGATCAGATATTCCATTGATTCCTTTTCACTAAGATCACCTATTTCCATAACAGGTTTTGCACGCGACCAGGCACTGCGGGCTAAATAAGAATCTTTATATCATGTGATACTATCTTTCGAAAGCATAAAAAATTTCTATACTTACATTCCATTCTTCTCGGAACTGAACCTTCATTGCTGACAAACACCGCAATATACTTTCGCTCATCGGCATTGTCTTTTGCGTCATCCTGGAGAATATCAAGGATTTCCGGATTCTTATGTGCTAATCGGCTGACATTATCATAGATAATGACCGGAGGTTTGCTTTATAGGTAGCAGAAGCACGCTTGAAGGCTCTCAAAGCTCTCTTCCATTCAGAAATTTCAGGCTTATCTATAAAAAGGAAATCGTGTCAAAAGCATTAATTAACAACAATTAAAACTAATGCATTAGTTTATTACCTTTTGTTATACCCAAGATTTTTCGTCCTAATTGTTCTGTGAAAGAAATACTTTTCTCGAATGTAAAATTAATAGCTTTTCCGAAAGCCTCACCCAAGTCTTCGTAATCAGGTGGAATATCAACGTAAATGACACCCATTCCGCCCTGTATCCCTTTATCGTTATCCTGCCCTGCTTCTCTTGATGCAATTCTAGCTAACGTAGTTTTCCCGGTCCCATGATCTCCGCAGATCACATGATAAAATGAATGATTTATGTGGTTGAAAAATTTTCACAAATCGTTCTACAACTTTTGGTCGGGGAACTAATTCATCATCTGAAATATCAATTTCGGGTCTAGTGCCTTTTTCCAAAGTCTTGTTAAGGAGACGTTCGTTACGCCCGTTTCGGTACCAAGCATATAGAAGGTCCACTGATATAAGACCGATAATGGCACTTACAATCATGTTCGCTAATATAGCAGTCTACAAACAGCAAAATGTTGAGAATTTGATCAAAAAAAAAATAATACCAAATAATTTCATACCGGAAGCCGTTTTGTATAGCCTTTTCCAATTTTACCCAGGTATTTATTTTGGCTGGGAGATAAAGTAGACTCTTCGGAATGGGTGTTAGGAGGAGAGGAATATGATGTCGAGTTTGTATAAGATCTCAAACGCGTTTGTGGTTGAAGAAACATGGCTTGAGTAATAAAACGAGGTGATAAAATATTCCTGCAAAACCTTTGTGGCACAATGGAAGGCATTCTCATTAGTTGGATCGAAGAAAGACTGATTAGATTTAAAAAATTTTCTTGTTCCACTAATTTTCAAATCAGCTGTAATATCAGATATATATGTCGTACGCACGTACGTACGTACGTCAAATTGAAATTTGCGGTAGGTATTAGCGGCATTAAATTATTTTGATTTGACGCATATTTTAATTGACACATATATAAGATTCACACAAGTTTATTGGTTAATTAATACACATGACTATTACTATACTTTTAAATTTTCAAGACTTTGAGCTAAGTTATATCAACTACCCAACCAAAATTGATGAAATTGTTTTTTACTTTGATTTTACAGAACTGTAGAATCAAAAAAAAAAAAAAAAAACATCGATTTTGGTTGGGTTGACAAAATATCTTCAAAAAAATTTTAAAAATTTTGAACAAAGATATCTTGTCAACTGCTCAACTGAAATCAATGAATTTTTTTTTTTTTATTCGGATTTTACAGAACTGTAGAATCAAAATAAAAAAATCATCGATTTTGTTTGGTGGTTGAAGAAATGTCTTTGAAAAAAATTTTGAAAACATTTAATGACATCTTTAGCAAAATTTTTATAACTTTGAACGAAGATATCTCATTAACCAACCAACCAAAATCGATAAAATTGTTTTATTTTGATTCCATAGAACTGTCGAATCAAAATAATCGATTTTGGTTGAATGGTTGATCGTTCAAAGATTTGAAAACATTGATAATACCTATCAATATAACAGCGTGGCAAAATTTTTATAAAATTTGAACGAAGATATCTTGGTGAATTTTTTTATATTTTGATTCTACAGTTCTGCAGAACCAAAATAAAAAAAACTTAATAGATTTTGATTGGGTGGTTGACAATTTATCTTAGTTTAAAGTTTTAGAAACATTGAAAATGCCTATTAAAATAACAGCCGTAAACAAAATTTTTGTAAAATTTGAGCAAAGATATCTCGTCAACCACCCAACCAAAATCGAAAATCGATAAAGTTTTTTTTTATTTTGATTTTATGGAACTATAAAATCAAAATAAAAAAGTTTCGTCGATTTTGGTTGAATGGTTGATGAGATTATCATCATTCATGTACTGTATTAAATGCAAAAATAGAGAATAAATCACAAGATAATGAAATTTTTTTAAACTATTATTTCTTACTACAAGTCACTCTCGTTATAATGACTCTCAATAGTGAATTTATTAGTAAACAATTCTCGATTATTAATGGAACTTCACTATAATAAAAGTGACTTGTATTAATATTTGTTTCGCTTGTTCGTTCTTAAAATTCACATTTTCAAGTGGATTCAAAATCCAGAATTCTAAACCACCTAAATTTTACAACATATATTTAATTTTTAAATAATTTAAATTAGTTTTTTATTTTATGTATATGTATGTATATTGTTAATATATTGCTTGTAAAAAAAAATAAAAATAAAGATACATAATAATACAAATCTAATAAAATGCGTGTATATTTATATATATATTTACACCTTTTCTGATCAAATATAACCTATAGACTACAAGGCCTATTATTTATAGTATTTGAAGATAGTTCAGGTAATTTATATTTTGTACCAAGATATGGTAATAATGAACTTCGTGTATCTTCTTTTTGAGCCATAATTTCTTTTCCTATTTGCATTTGTATTTCCAATGGGATAATCCGTGCACCTGGAGGTGGAACTTCCATCCCATTATAATATAATGGCATATTTGAAACTATAAATGCATTTGAAGGAGTGGAACGTCCACCGACTGAAAGTCCACTACTTCCACCTTCAGTTGGAGATGGTGAGTCGACACGTTGAGTAGACATTTCAGCATTTGATGTTAACATTGCTGTATATGAATCAATTGTGCGTGAAGAAAATTTGGATGTACTATTATGATAATGATTATTTTGAAGTACGGGTCTATTTTGAGTGGACGTGGAGATAGTACCGGTTTCCTGATGTGAAGGTGATGATTCACGAAATGTAGCGTAACGACGTTTGAAGTAGCTAAAGCAACAAAATCCTATTATTGCTAAAACTATTAATATTCCGAGGACTATGCCAACTATTTCTTAAGAAAAAAAAAAAAAAAAACCTATATATGAATATGAATATAAATATATATAATAAATTGAAATCAATATATGCACATTTATATTTAATTTTTACCTATGGTAGATATTGTCGTTGATGAACTGTTTTGCTGCACTGGATCATTGTTTACTGAAGAACGAACTTTAATTGTGCTTATGGAATTAGGTTGAGGATTTGTCATTAGACGTTTCGTGAATTTAGATATTATATATGATGAACTAACAGATTCTGGTTCATTTCTTTTTCCCGAATAATCAGATGATTGTAGGGAAGGTGACCTTTGTGCAACGGATTGAGAGAATGGAGGAATATGGGTCTCAAGTGAATGAAAACAAGCATCATCCTTGACGTTCTCGCCTATAATAAAAGATATTTAATGATCTAATTAAAAAGTATAAAAATCAAAAATTTTTAAAATTTTAAAAATTTGCACACCCTGCGAGCACAAGGTATCATGATCGTTATTATTTTCTTTGTTGTTTATGTCATTCATTATTTGAAGATTTTTTTTTTTTTTTAAATAGAAAAAATTTTTTTATTAAAGATTTTTGAATATATTGATACGGTCAGGGAATGAAAAAAAACGAACAAACAAAAGAAAGCAAAAAAAAAAAAAAAAAAAAAAAAAAAAAAAAAAAAAAAAAAATCATGAAGAATTGAGACCCTAAAGAACAGAAGAGTTTCAAAGGCAACTAATGAAGTGTATATATAATAATAATATTTTTTTTTTTTATGAACTAATAAGAACAACAAAATTATATTGTTAACCAAAATAGTCCAACCGAATGTTTACATTCGGCCCAAAGATGAGGTAAAGAACGAAAGGCCCGTGAGACAATCAACTAAAAAAGGCAACAAGAAATTTTTTAATACTATTCATTATCTCTATGTAAGCTTGTTTCATGTCACGAAATTCATGACATTAAAATATCTATATTATAATTTATGTCACATATTCTTATTATCCGTCCTGCTACATTTGTAATAATAAATCACAAGATTACAACACAAAGAATGTACGAGAAAGGAACGTATGAATGAACGTTTTAGAATGAATGTTCTATAATTCGTTCATACACCTTTGCTAAATGCTTCAAAAAAGTCCCGAAAAATTGCTACATATAATTCCCTTTTCAAATGCTTTAGTTAAAAATAATTTTTGAAGATGAAATAATGAACAATATCAAATACTGTATAATGATTGTCGAGTCGAATTTATGCATATTTGTTTGTAAATCATCTGTTTTCTATAAACGGTAATGGCGTCAAATTTATATTATTAATTTTATACCGACACGTCCCAACGAATAAAATTATTAATAATTTAACTTGGTAAATAGATTTACATGCAAGAAATTACAATGAGCTTAAATAAAAATTGGTGGGAAATTTTAGTTAACAATAATTTAAAATTGTATAATCATGTGTACACCGCATGCGTGATATGATATATGAACAATGATATTTATATAGTCATAAACTCTCATTTTTTTGGTCGTTTATCATTATTTTTAAAAATCTAACAGCTAACGGCTAATAGGTATTCATTTATAAACTATACCAAATTTATTATAGACTATATCATATTTATACAGGATTAGCTAGCGTTAGTAATTAATTTTGAATTACCATATACAGTATTTTGAATAGTAAATTTGTTTAGGGTGTTACGTAAAAAGTTAAAATATTTTTATTTCAACTGTGGTGTTGAAGCCGATACTATCTAAATGCATACTGTCTAAATGCATATACTCTCTAAATGCATAAAAAGAAGTTTGGTTTTTTTAATTACAGTCAATATTGTCTAATTACATGCCATCCCGTCAGAGACATTTTTATGCATATAGACAGTATATGCATTTACTGTAAGCCATAAGAACCATTTTTCATGCTAATAATTAAAAACCAAAATTTTTTATGCATTTAGAGAGTATATGCAATTAGACGGTATGCAATTAGACGGTGTTGACTGTATTAACATGAAACATGGTTCTTATGGTTTAAATGCATATACTGTCTATATGCATAAAGACCGATGGCATGCAATTAGACAGTATAGATTGTATTTGATATAAATATTAAATTTAATGAATTAATTGACAATTCACGATAGAAAGAGAATATTAACAGGGGGAAATTTTATAATAAATTATATTAATACAGGAATGAAGATTCCTAGTTTTATAAAAATTTTAAAATATAAATTGTTTATAACTTTGTATTTATCCAACTAATTTTATCGTTCTTACTACTATTATGTCCCGAAATGTTATCTTAATAAAAAATTAACTTTATATAGACAGGAATGCTGATTTCTCTATTTTATATGTACGGTATAGGATTTTATTAATACAAATTCTCCTTCTTTCGTGAATTGTCAATTAATTTAAAAAATCACTAGAAGTAATATAGTACTATATATGTTTTTAATTAATAAGATTTTATAAAAACTTTTAAATTCTAAACTTTAGATTTAGATCTCAAATTAAGATTAGAGTTTTTGAAATACTAAATATTTTAGTACTTTAAATAGTAAAACGGTTTTTAAAAAAAATACAATATATATTGTATACAGTACTGTATTTGATGAATTTTATTTCTGGTAAGTACTAAAAGTACTGTATTAAAATTGTTTTTATATAAAACTATTATTTTAAAATAAAATCTGAAGCTATTTATTGATAATTATAAAATATAATGTATATAGTGAATTCATTCAACTGTCGGAATCATTGAATTTTGCACTTAAATATTTACTTCATTAAAATAATACAGCATAAGATAGTGCAATTTAATATAACAAAATTTTATTAGACACATTAGAGAGGATTAACTGTACACGTACAGTATATAAAATTTAATACGTACTTACGTAATATTTTTTTTTTGTTTATTTATTTATAAAACTTTGTTAAAAAATAATATGCCTTTTCTAATTATATCCGAGAAGATATCAGATATAATGATTAAAGTGAGGTAAGTGTTGTACACAGGGGTAGTTCAAAGAGTTTGTGACGATATTAAAGACAATCTGTTTTCAATTCTTAAATAAACATGGTTAAACCTTAATTTTGCACACTGTATTTTTTTGATATAGTTATTGCAAGTTAGAAATTGAAATATTGATGGGATAAGATAGGAAGGACGGGACGGGACAAGCAAAAAAAGTCGGAACAAATGTACTACATGAAGATACTCTCGGGTATAATGTTCGGGTATAATGATCGGATATGATTAGAAAGGTATATTTTATTCTCTTGAAATATAAAAAAATTTTTAAGCGCAAATATTACTTTTTTTACATTATTTTGACAAATACGCTTAGTAATTTCAGAATTTTGTTTTGCGATAACTCGAGTTCAGGGACATAAAAAAATCATATATATGTTGTACCTCAGATCGATCCTTGCGTCAGATTGACACTCGGCCTAAATTAGGAATGAAATTGTTTCTCGTTACCCGCCGGATCACTTTTTTAGAAAAGTTAAAAATTTTTTTTATATAAAAAATTTTTTTGAAAAAAAAATTTATAAAAATTTTTATATTACAGTAAAGAAATTTTTAAATATAACATTTTTTTGCCGGCCGGCCGGGTCCTATTTGCTTGTCCCATGTGACGAGAAACAATTTGCGATTAGGGTTAGGGTAAAATTACGGTAAAGTTAGGAGTTAGTTTAGGCCAGTTGTTGCAGATCATTTAATGCTGGTCAATTGATAGTCATCTGACGTGCGTCGGATTCTCTGAGGCACAACATATATATTGATATGAATAAAATGGAATTTTTAGTATAAAAAGGTATAAAATGGAATTTTTGACAACAATGAACTTTTGGGCAAAATTAAGAGTAGCATATATTTAATTCTGGCAAAATAAATATAATCAGGAATTTCGAGAAAGGAAATATTAGTCGAGAGGTTGCAGAGTTACAGAAAGTTAATTCTTTATGAGTACAGTACATTCATCGCTAATACATTCATAGAGAAGCCTAACTATAAATGATAATAAACACTCTAAATGCAATAGAGTAAAAAGGATTTTTAATCAAATCAGAATGAATTTTTAGGAAATCAAAATGGGTGCATTTCTAGATTTGTTCGAATTTTGATCTTCCTATTTGAAGCTTCATTTTTTTTTTCTTAATGCTAATCAAAATTTAAAAACTATGGCAAGGGAAAATTAGAAATCGATTATAAAAAAAATTATATATTGAAATCTGGTTTTCCCTTGATATTGCCCCATTTATTCAAAAGCTTGAATTTTAGTAATAAGATTTTGATATAACTGAAAAGTGATGGCAAACTTGGTTGCCCAATCTTATAATGACCAAAACGCAATACAATGTTCAAATTGCTTCGGAAAAATATATTCAATGACGTCCGTGCTATTTCAAATATTTGTAAAATATTAATATAAAAGAATTGTTCACATTGTTAAACATATTTTTGAAGCACTGAAAAAAAACATCTAAACCTTACCGTTATTTAACTATATCGTTTAAAATTAATGCTAAACTACAATTTCTTAATTATCAATAGTCACATTTTGACTTGTACATTAAGTGAAATTAAGCTAATCGATTTTTACGAGTTTCCAATACATATCTTTTTATAAATACCCCAACGGCCATTTGCTATTTTAGCATTCAATTGACTACCATATTCTTACAACGTTTGTTTACAAATGAAACAACGCCAGCATTTTCCATCGATAATATTTCGATTTTTGGATTTTCTATAAACATTATTTGGCGGTTTGTTTAAATGTTCTCGTTGGAGGCATTATTGAATTATTAGCAATTTAACAATAACCGAATATTTTTTAAAAGAAAATAAAATGCTTTGACGAAAGTTTTTTTTTTGTAAATATACAATATTGATAGTATTGATATAGTTATTATATACGATAAGATAACGTAATAATAACTACCGTAATGGGTGTATTTAAAACCTAATTGTGAAAATAAGATCGATTAATACTTATTTCAATTAACTTTGAAACTCTCTATTATATATGCTCGAAATTTATTAAACACTTAATTTACTTTTTTAAATAATAAAAACGTTTATATAAAAACTTATCATTTCAGTTAACAAACTTTTTATTTTCTTTTTTTTTGCACGACTTTATTAAAGTAAAGAGAATTTTTGTACAAACATTTTAAAATTTTTATTTGATATTAAATACTATTTTTATATATTATATACGTTACAATTCTTTTATTCATATAAAAAAAACTTTTTATTATTTTTTTTTTTATTAAAGTAAATAGAATTATTGTTCAGGCGTTTTAATACTACATATTACTATTTTCATATATTATATATGTTACAATTCTTTTATTTGTATTCATATATTGTTTCTTCTGTTCTTGGCATCGTTATTACTTAATTATTAATTAATCTAGTAAAAAAACAAAATGAGAATAAGTATTTGAAATAACCAGTGCCTTATTTCAGGACCCCCGAGTATAGCATGTCAACCTAGCAAGAGTAACTCCCGCCAATAGTAACCTAGACCCTAGGAGCGATACTCAGTGTTGTGTTATAATTAACGTGAGATCAAATACTTTACTCACCATAAACTTAAATAAGTTCTACAATATAAAAATAGGTTTATTTTTAAACATATAAACGTTTATAAAAAAAACGGCGAAGAAATAAAAAATATAAAAAATAAAAGTAACAAAGTAACAAAGAATAAAAATATAAAAATAATCAAAGCAAAGTAAGTAATACAGTAATAAAAGGAAAAAAGTAAAATGTGAGGTAAAGATAAAAAAAAAAAAGAAAAAGAAAAAGGGTGGTGTATTTATATTAAAATTGAAAACGCGATGAGATAGACGTGATAAAAATAAAAAACAGATGACGCGTTTAAGATAGACGTTATCAAAATAAAAAAAAATAGATGAACGCGGTTTATGAACGTGGTTGAACGCGGTTGAACGCGGTTTAATGATAATTACCCGAGTCATGTTGACACGTACGGGTCAGAATCAGGGACACATAAGTACACTCATCGCTAATACTGTACTAGGAAATGTGTACTTCTAGAGAAATCTAACTATAAAGTACTCTAAATGCTTTGAATTTTTTGCAGGGGTCCCTGCTCGGGTTAGTGATGTTTCACGTGATAGAAAATTTTGATATGTGGAAGATCCTATGGGGAATACCGAAATTGAAGTAGTTTCCCTTCTAAAATGTTGAAAGAACAGCTGATATTTCTCATTAAAAACTTGGGTCGATATGAACAAATCAATGGAATACTTGATAAATCGACACAATATTATCGAATTGGTGATGATTACAAAAGTAAGTATATTTTTACAAACAATGAACGCGTTTAGGCGCGTTACGATCCGTGAAATGTTTCGGCATTAGAGTCACGATCCGTGAAAATGTTTTGGCATTTAACAGTTATTTAGTTTGCAAGATTTCTACCTATTTTGTCAAAAAATCTCTAATCAAAATTCACCATTTTATAGCTTCTCTTGAAGGCCTCCTGACACTTGTTAAAGGACATAATAGTGTTGATGTGCTAGTTTATCTTTGGGAATTACATTTGCTTGAAAAGCACCTGTTAATTATTTTTTTACTAAATAACAATATCAAAGATAATGATACAAAGTCCATAATTATTACTATAAGTTAGTGTTATATTATTTTTCCTTTTTACGGATAATAAGCATAATAATTACTTACAAATTACTTATGTTTGATAGCTGAGATATTTGTCTTGATGACAACGCCCATTGATCTAGACCGAAATGTTGATTTCGCGGATGAAAATGTATGCCTACAAAAAGATATCTTAAAAGCTCAACATGCTTATAAGGAATTATTTGCAAAAAATCCCACTGTACTCAGAACTTTGTTAAATCTACTCAATGATCATTTGAAAATTGAGATCAGGTAAATCTATTTCTGACATTCAACTTTTTAATCATGTATTTCATAATATTCAAATTATCAAAAATAGAATCTAACTCTCTATTGGAATGCTGATAAATGGTAGCAAGCACACGGAAAGCAACGTTATGATCGTTCGTCTAGTGCTATCATTATTTCGAAATTTATTGGCCATAGACAAAAAGGATAAAAGGCTACATGTTTGTAATATAAAGCGTATATACTATGTTAAAGGAATTCGATTTTTGTACTTTTAATACTCGTTTACATATATATATATACATTATAGTACAATCTAGTGCATCAATATTATAAAGAAACAATAATAGAATGCCTTTGTTCATTCGATTCAAAAAATATCGAATTATTTCAACGTAATATCATAATACAAGAGATATTCTATCATATTTTTTATGGTATTGAACCTTCTGATATTTTGGAGAATCCTACAGCTGTATGTTAGATTCAATAATTTCTAATTTCATTATTTTATTACTACTAAGAGCTTTTTTATGTGTCCATTAATATGTTATTATTATTATTATTATTATTATTATATTATTATAGGAAGCAAACGAATTTTCTAAAAAGCTGTTAGAAAATGAGGAAAAAAAAAAAGAAGATCGTCGTCGTTTTAATGAACGCTTTAGTGGAAAGTATTGGGTGAAAATGCCTGTATGTATATTATTTTTAATTATGTTTTTAATTATCAATTTAGATGTGAATAATATTTATGTGCAATTCAATTCATTGTAGTTATTCTTAATTTAAGGATGGTTATGAAATTCTTACTTCTAAGAAGGATGCGCGTGCCAATAAAATTCTTGATAAATCAGAGGACAAAGAGAATAAACGTCCGATCAAAGTATGTATTTCATCTTAAAGATTATTATATTTTGTAAACAATTTAAAATATATTTAATATAAAATATTGTTTAGGATGAATGGTTACCAAAGAAGAATCTTGGACTTGATATTAATGACACTACTCGTAATTGTTTAAAAGTTACTGCAATTAAATTTTTAAACACCATATTTACTAGTATTTATAATGTTTTGTTATTCTAAATTTTTATTTGGAAAAAAAATTTCATTAAAACTTATTATCATTGAATTCTTTTTCTCCTTTAAGCGCTTGTACATTCCGTTGGAAAAGATTTAAAATCGGAGCATCACAATAACTATCAACCTTCGATTCATCTTTTTTATATCATGAAATTTTTCCTTGAACTTTGTCAACTTTTAAGCACTAAAGATTTAGGTACCTTTTCGGTAAAAAGTTGGCTAGATATTATGAATTACAAAATATTTAGATTGTTATTTAATAAGATTAGATACTTCAAAGACAAAAAGGTGGGTCCGCTATACTTTTTTGGAATTTTGGGACAAACTTTCCGACAAACAAAAATCCTGACAAATTAGTCCGCATTAGGTTAACGTTAGCTATAGCTCTGGTCAAATTTTGTCGGGATTTTTTTTTGCCCAAATTCACTCTTTTGTTAACAATCCTAACCTTAAGCTCTAACTCTACCAATGCACTCAAAAAAATTTTTAAACTTTCAAATTAAAATAGGTTAGATCTCAGCATCAGCATTGGTCGTACAATTATATACGCTCTTTATACTAAATAGTAAATTGCTATTTCTATTTCAATTGTAGTTATGGTTAGAACTTCAAATTGGGCTGGAGTGTTTGAAACAAATGGTAACGTTTTGGTATTTTACAAAATTTCCCTTATAATAGATTAATACTTTTGGTAATTATGACAAAATTTATAATATATAAATTTTACTATTTTTAGTCAAAAACCATTGAAATGATGGGTTCAAAAAATTCGAATTACGATCATGAAACTCGTAACAAAGCTCAACAGCTGCAATATAGAATTTTATGTGACAAAGAAAGTTTGGAATCGATTGTAGATGTCGTTAAAAAATCTTCTAAACAATCTGTTAGGTATCAAAAAATTCTCTACAAATTATTTATTTTTATATATTGGTAATTGGACCAATTGGACATAATGAAATTGCGCCACAAATTTTATTTGATATAGTCCAATTCCAATTACAGAATTACGTAATAACTAAATTACATGTTTCAATAAGTATAATTCTAAATTACCTTTTGATATCGGTTATTTTACAAGTTTTCTCCGAAGCTTGATTGAGACAGTACACCGACTTTTATCTACGCTTGAACGGGTTAAGTTGAGAAAGTATATTTACGTTAAACAAAAATGCCAAAGTACGTGTTTGTGATATATTATAATTTTCATACCAGTAATTAAATATTAATTACGACTCTAACATGATTGATCTTATTAAAGCAAATAAACCTAGTAAAAACGTAAAATATATTAAGGATGAATATGAATATAGAATGGAAAAAATGGATTCACGTGAGCAAAGGCATAGAACGGAGGCATTTGACAGATATGAGAAGGTAATTAATATATTTAATATATTGAATTTTCTGATATCTTTAAAAAACATATTAATGTTTACACATAATACAGTGTTATGTTAATGAAGAGGTCTTATCGACTTATTGTGCACTATTGGATAAAGAATACGAAACGATTGACTTAGATTTTCATTACATTAATTCAATGTTTTTTCGTATCTTTTCTCATTGTGAATCTTCAATTTTCCTAAAGGTATACATATATATATATATATTATTTTTTTTTATTATTTTTTTTTTTTTGATTTTTTTGATTTTTTTTTTTTGATTTGATTGATTCATACATTTAACATTTACATTTATATCCTTTTTATTAGTTGTCATTTATGGAACTCTTGCACCGCGTTCTCGAACATTTTAAGGAATTGACCGACTCTTTTCATTTGAATTTGAATGATTCACAAATTAAATTCAAAGAGTTTGCATATAAAATTGTAGAAGATTTTGCTATACGAATGGAAAAAAATCCACTAACGTATATCGAAGTAAAATTCATAAACATTTTTCTTAATTCGATTCATTTAATATTTCAAAATTTCTTTTTTTAATAACTGATCATAATATTCGCAGCTTATATTTCCTAAGATCGATTTGTTTACTGAACATGAATCGTACTATCAAGCATTACCGCCAGAAGTTCGTAATAATTAAAATATTAATTTGATATATTAATTTAATATATATTACTTATAATTTTAATTAATATCAATAGGAATTAGGGCAATTGGGATTTAAAAAACAAGAGGAACTGTAAGTTAAAGATAATCCACCCTTTTTGTCTGCAACATTAGAAATATTAGAAATAGTATATAATCTGTTTTATGCATTTCTCATGATAGGCCTCACGAGATTCAAGTTGAGCAATGGATCGAAAATCTTTTAAGCTTGCTTCTTGAAGAAAACAAATCATATTTAATTGAATGGCTTCAAGAAGTATAATTATGTTTGATAATATATTCGTGTTTTTTCATATAAAAATAAATATAATAAATTAAACTATTGTATTAGGTTTTACGCAAATTTGTTGAAGAAAGTCAAGAAATTGAAAATGACGAAGAGAATGTTGTGACAAAGTCATGCGATAACACCAAAAATCACGGTATATATATTTATATTTATATTTTAATTTTGAGCAATATTATTGGCATATATTAATATTTTATATAATTGTGTAGTTATTATAGCTGATAACGCGGAACAATGGGACGCATTAGCTAATGATGAGCATTTCATGGCACTTCTTAATTTGCTCAAGTTTAAAAAGATTATTGGTTTGTTGATTTGAAACTTTATAAATATTATTTTTTTTATATATAATAAATATCATAATCGAATCCTTCGTTAATAGATGAAGATGGGGTAAGGTGGATAATTACCGAATCCGTTGATCTTTTGACCTTGATTGACAAGATAGATATGAAACTTAAAATTATTGATTTAAAAAAGAAAATGGAGGAAAAGAAAGAAAAAGAACGTGATCTTAAAAAGAGAAAAATAGAAGAGGAAGAATAAAGGTGAATGGTTGCTACAAACTCTTTTTTTTTTTTGTTTGAATTATGACATTACTGCATAGATTAGATTGGGAATCAGGATTTCTATTTCATCTGGTATAAATAAACAGAATTATTCAATTAATAGTATCAAACTCAAAAACCAATAAAATTTGATTAATCAAATGCTATAAATTATTAAAATTTTCGGTTATCTTCATTTTTAAAATTAAGAACCTAATAGCTAAGAGTAATTTAGCAATTAGGCAGGTATTTTAAATGGAAATAATAATTAGGTCTAATGCTGTAATGTCGAAAATAAAAGTAACCTTTTCGACATCTATAAAAATTTCGAGTCTGTTATATAGTCATCCATTCTCCATTGATTATTAATCCGTAATTGTTAATTGAGATGGCCAAGCTTAATTCGGTCCATTATTCTAAATAATGCCCATGCCCGTTATTTCGCTACAATACGGGTAATCCAATTTCTACAAACCATGATCAGAAAGTAAAAAGCATTCTTTTAACAGAAACAAAAAATTTATTTATACAGTATAGCATGGGAGACATTCGAACCCGATGATTTCCGGGATCTACGTTACACAAGTATTTATACAGAATTGTAGTCTAAAACCAGAATTTTCGGGTATAAGCAAACCTAAAAAAAAAAAAATCAATCATGTAATACTTTACTAATAAAATAGCTTCGTAGGGAACGTCTTTTCAATAAGCTCAAGTTGCATCATTTGCATCACGCTGCATCACGGTAGTTATAGTGAAGGTTGAAGTACTATCTACTGTATAGTAAGAGGTAATAAAAGTATATTGTACTGCTCAATTTACAAAGTTCAACGTTGTTTTTTTTATTTTTATTTGTTTTTTTAGTTATAATATTAACTTTTTGCTTTTATTTTCAAATTTTGTAGACTCTTCTTAAAGTCATGATGGTTCTTAAAAGATATTTAACACAATAGAAGTTATTTAATATATACAATAGTATAGTTTTATTAATTACGCGGGGTTTTAAGAAAAACTATTAAGGGACGTGTAACTTGTTATCAAAACCTTTTAAATAAAGTTTTTAAAACTGTAAAATTGCTATTAGTGCATGAATTAATAGTTGGATTCTTTTACAACGTGGGTTATTTTATTTCGAAGAAAATTTTAATATATGAATAAAGCCCGTTGATTGTTTAACGATTATCTATCTGTTTTGACAAAAATGATATCACGTGCTAAAAAAGCCAGTTTATTATTGGTTAACTACCTTACAATAATCCCGTGTTTTTCCGAAAAATGAGAAAGTCCCCCATGCTATACAGTATAAATTTATATATAAATATATAGGAGGTTGCTATATCGCAGGTTAATATGATTGGCCAATTAGATCACAGGATCTTGTGTAACAAACCGAACGAAAAATTACAAAAAAATTTTAAATACAAGTCACTCTCGTTATAGTGAAGTCCTCGGGCTGTAAAATTTCTTCACTATATTGAGAGATTCACCATATCGAGAGCCTTTTATTATAGTAATAATAATTCTGTTCTAAAAAATTCTTCACTATAGCCAATCTTCACTATATCGAGAGTTCACTATAACGAGAGTGATGAAATTTCATTAAGTAAACTAGTCTTGGGCTTCTAATTAAAAGTTTTTAGCGCTTAATTTTGCATATATATATGCACCCTCTAACCTAATATTAATACTAGTTCGGACCCTAACCCTAACTAATAATCATTTTAATTTTAACCTGCGATATCGCAACCTGCTAAATTTATCAAAATCCATATATATAATGTAAAGCAAGATTATGCAAATGCAATAACCTTATCAACTGGATCGTGCTTTTGACAAACCGGTTTACAGCTGTTTACATTAATTCTTGGATAACGATAATTGAAAATTTTCCGATGATCGAATCGATAAGCTAGTGAAATGAGATAATGTATAACTAAAAAATTATTTAAGTACAAATTAAGACTAGCTCATAATTTTTTTAATTATGCTAAATTATTACAATAGATACATGAGAATTTTCACTGTATCAATGATAAATATGTGGTTAATTCAAGGTTTTTGCGCGCTGGATTTTAGTAAAACCCGCTTTGATCATAGGAAATCCACGTTAGCATAGCTGATAGTGTTTTTTATAGCGGATTTCATCCTCATGCGATCTGCATAGCCCTGTCGTATAAATCTCTATTTCTTAATAATAATAATAATAATAATTATTATTATTATTATTATTATTTATTCTAGCAGTTTTAAAACTTTGATTATTCAAAACAAAAAAAAGGGCTTGAGATAAAGTTAATTAACCAGAATAATAAGCTTATTGGACAATTTTCTTGCAAATTAAAAAATTCATATTGTGTAAACCAAATTAGCCCAATACAGTACTTATAAGTCTATCTATAATTAAAATTAATATGATATAAGTTATAATATATATTGTAAATATTTCTATTTAATCTAAATTATTAAATTAATCAGATTATTTGTTGTTGTAGAATAAAAATATCACAAACAATAAAATAACAAAAAAATAAAAGAGAAAATATACAGTGCAGTGAGGTAATTCTGTTATAATATCTAGAATATGCTTTAGACAGTAAACTATAGAACTATGAACTAGATTAATGTTTGTGTTCAGACTGTTCAGACACACGATTATTATATTGCACACAAATGCAGAAATGAGAGTGACCGACAAAGAATTTCCAAATTATTATGATTTATGCAGATGCGTCAAAAAAATACCTAACTATTTTTGGTCGAAATACGTCAAGACGCAATTTTTGTATCATTTTGCGTGGTTCTCGATAATTATCATAATTATCGCTATATCTAAATACATGTATATCAGTATATCTGATATCAGAATATGTAAAATAAACCTTATTAACGTACAGTACATTTTAAAAACAACCGATCATGTTCATACGTAATCATAATCATCACCCTTAATTGTTATAGTTACATTAACGATGCATTAATGACATAAAATAAGCGGGGCGTCAGGAAATTTCGAAATTTCTCTGGAATTGATTCCGATATTACCTTTCTAAATCAAGATCACGGATCTTAATTGATGTTCAAGCGGAAACTTCGTTCCTGCTAATTCTAGATATTTCAAACGGTTTCGTATCGATATACTTTTTTTTTTTTTCACCTTGATTCGATTTAAATGACTCTTAAATACAACATCCTAAATGTAAGCTGTTCTCCTAACGCCAAATACCCCTTACACTAAATATGCTCTATATATAATAAAATAATATATCACTGCACTCAAAAAATTAGCGCGTTAGCGTCATACGTTAGACTATCGTTATTTACCATTTTTGAAAAATGCCATTATAAGTCATATTAAATCTATTGTGATATATGATATTATATATATAGGCTTTTCATTTACTTCCAAAACTCATTTTTATTTAAGAACTAAATTATTCAAAATTATTCAAACAAGTTGTCAATAAAAAATTCTGAATAAATTCCTTTGACAAAGTTGTCCAGGAGGTACTGTAGGTAGAAATATACGGGATTATATAAATAAAATTTAAGATTCGATCACAGACTGCTGCACCTAAGCAAACACAACGTTGTGGAATTTTTTTAGCCAGCTACATGTGAAAAAAATTTTTGAGATTCAAGACGAGTAAAACATTCTCCTTTTTGGATTATTAAAAAAAAAAAAATCTTAAAAATCTTTTAAAAAAACAAAATTAAAAGGATATACAGTTTCTTTAGAATTTTTAGAATTGCATCCCTGATAAACAAGTTTCAACGTAAATCATGGTGTCACAAAGTTCCGAAGACGTTCAAAGCCCGTTACTTAACCAATCTAGTTCGCAATATCATACTAGTCACGATATTCCTAGGGAAGTTACTCCTTCTCAACACTGTAAAATTCCAACACCAACTGGTCCAACTGAATTCAACATGGCTTTCGTTTCTTTTTTGCTCGCAAGCTCTGGTGTTTTTCTTTTTGCTGGTACTGTCTGGTACATAACTTACAACGCGCCATATATCTTATTCATTTGGCATCCTACTTTAATGGCTTTAACCCTCTTTATGTCAACTTTTGGTATCAAATAATTAATTATTTTATTTTGGTTTTTTTTAAAAAGATATATTCAAATCGATTTAATATTCATCGTCTTGTGACTTTCCAAATTTTTAGGTATCCTTGTTCTTCAAACTACTGCAAAACAAGGAGAAAAGAATGTTGGGCTCAATTGGCATAAATTGTTTCAATCAGTTGCTTTTATTGCTGTCATTGCTGGATTTTCGATTATTATTACGTTTAAAAATCAACATAATAAAGATCATTGTGAGTATTATTCGTTTATTTTCATCTTTATTTATGTAAAATAAATTCATTCCTTTTTTTTATTTTATTACAGTCACTTCCGCTCATGGGAAAGCTGGTGTGTTTACTTTTTCATACCTTTTGATCCAAGCTATTTTTGGATCTATATTAGTTAATTTTCCCGGTGTCGTCGGTGGTCGCTCAAAAGCCGTGGGAATGTATAAATATCATAGATTTTCTGGCTACTTTCTATTAGTTTTAATTTACATTACCGCTCTCGGAGGTACTCAAAGTGATTGGACAAGAGAGCAATTTAATCATATTTGGGTTTGGTTATTAGCTATTGTTTTAGTTGGTGTTGGTGTTGCCACTAGGGCAAAGAGTAGTAAATTGAAAATTTGGTAGATTTTTCTACTTTTTGATGTATATTATCGATGTCATCTTCCTACCACAATTATCACAATTACTTTTAACTTTGATATTAATAAATCAATTAATTAAGTCTTACTTAATTGTTTATTATAGAAATTAATTAATTAAAACAAGTTATTAAATTTCATTTGATTTCCTAAACTGTATTTAAGCAAATTTATAAAGTATTTTTGATTTTTTAAATACTGTAAAAACATTAATACTGTGGTATACTGTATATGAACTATACTTTATATATTATACAGTTATATATATTTTTATTATATATATATTTTTAACAATTGTATTTCAAAAAATTTGAAAAATATTTGCAAAAAATTATTAATATAAATTTATATTTTTTTAAATTGTTATAACTTTATAATATATGGTTGGTTTTTAGTTTTATAGTATACAGGTATAGTATAACATATTACTGAATTATTACGTATTTTTTTGTTTATAAATATCTTAATAAAAAATTATTTGGTATGGTGCTCCAAGTCACTTCTCATCAAAGAGCGCCAAAATTTTAATTATATTTATATACACTAGCCAATTATAATCATTTATTTAACTAATTTAATTTGATAAAAAATTTTTAATTAATTTTTTAATTTTTTTTTTTAATATTAAAGGTGAGGTCTTGTCTTTATCCTTATTAAATTTAATAGAATCTTTTTACAAAACTATAAGAAATTTTAATTATACTAAGAATAAAAACTTAAATATATACTAAAGTAAACTAAAATATTTATCTGCTAATTTTTTAATTTTACTACATACTTTTTAATAAATATAACTTTGGTATTTAAAAATTTACTAATAAATTTAATGGAGCTAATAATAAAGATTTATTTCTATCAGCTAATTTTTTAAAATATATATATATTTTTTTTTTGTTCGGCAATCCTGCCCTCTGTGTCTGTAGACTTTATTATACGACTGCATTTGTACATATATTCTACTCTAACAAAAAGCTCACCCGATTTCATCCAAGTGCGACCCACCTAGCAACATTTTGCCTCAATTCAGATTCTCAACTTACTGGGAATATGATCCTCCTATCACTAGGCTGGCACATGCTAACCATATCAAGATTGCCTTCTTTTTAGACTTTTTTCTCCTAACCTTTCTAGTAGAAAGAACCTACTACAAGAAAAACTATAACAAATAAAGAGAAAATGTAAAAGGAAAAATAAAATGGGGAAAGGCTAACTACTAACTAAACAACAACCCAAAATTCGACAACAAAGATAAAAATGAAAAGAAAGAAGAAAAAAGCAAAAAGAAAGAAATACATGATAGCACTATCAATGCCTGTGCAAGACTATAAAAATTATATAGTATTAGTACAAGGAAACGCCTCATACCATATACTATATGTACATTAAGAAGAAAAAAAAATCTATACGCCTAATGGGATGTTCTAGAAAGAAATTTCATTACGTCATCTCTCCCGACCTCTAACACGTTCTTTTTGTTTATCACATATGCAGAAATGGACCTCACTCATGACGTTGATTCCAATTCAGAAGGCGCTATCCTAATTTGGAAGGAGTAAACACTACCGATCTTTTGGAGAGGATAAACCGAAATGCCCACTTTTTGAAATTTTGAAAAGACCAAAAGAGCTCGGGAGAAAGTACCAAACTTGAAGGAGTTTGAAAGAGTTACGCTATATAGAATAACATATCTAACCAAGCCTTTACTTCTATTTTCATATCCATAGAACTTGACAAAGCTCCAGAGTTTCTCTACTACGTCTTTGCTTAATAGTACCAAAGCCTGCCAAGGTGCCTTGCTTAAAAGTTTGCAAATCTTTTTCAACTCTATTTCAGGCACAGAACATCTAGTGAATGGACTTTGTACCCGACAGCAGCTTTGTTGTGTATAGATATGTTAACTATAGAGTTTTTATAGGTCAGTGTTCTTGAAAAATTTGGTACGAAGGATCGTTGGAAAGAGTTGGTTGAGTTATGAAAATATTTTTAAAAATTAATTTATATTAATTTTAAAACAATATATATGTTACATCATGGTGTTTAACACAAATTATAATATGGAAAAAATTTTTTGCCATTAGGGTTAGGGTTAGAGTTCATGTTAAGATTTGGGTAAAACATTAGTATATGGAGTGGGTTAGTAAAAAAGAAAAAAATTTTTCTAAATAAAAGTTTACTTGTCTTTAAGATTAAATATTTTAACAACTATTTTAATAAATTTTAATAAGTTTTTTTATTTTAATTCTATATAATTCCAAGATTAAAATAAAAATTTTTTTAGCAAATTTGATTAAATAGTTATTAAAATATTTTAATTTAAAATTAAAAAAATTTTACTAAAAATGATTGTCCCTTTTCTACTGACTCAATCTTATGTATCAAAATTTTGCAAAGAATTTTTTTTATTATTAAAATATAAAAATTAGTTTTTTAGATAGAATTTTTTAATATAAATGATTTTTGAAAAAAAAACAGTTTTTTGAGTTATACCTGATCTTCACGTTACACAAATTTAATAATTTTAATTGACCAAAACATATATGGTAGTAAATACCAGTGGTAAATATATTAATGTTCTTTTAAAAAACTTAATAATTTGATAAAAACATAAAAACAACTCTTTTTAATGATCACTTGTATCCATAAACTCTGAAACTTGCTTTATAAAAATTTAATATAAACTAAAGAAGAACTTACCATATTGTTGCAAAATAAGTTACAAGAGTAAAATTATGATTTTGGCCTAAATTAAGCTTAATTTAGATTATTATTCTAAATAATACTGTTACAGTACCGGAAGCCTTCTTTAATTCCGATAAAGTAACAATCTCACGGCTCCTGAGATCCCTTACTTTGGGCGTGAAGCAGTGTGCAAGAAGGAAGTATAGTTTCTTTTATCATCAGCAAATTTATAGTACCGAAATCTTTTGAAAGATCTTGTGTTGCTGCAAAATCTTTCGAAAGATTTCGCATATCGCAATATATTTCGAAATATTTCGAAATATATTTCGAAATATTTTGAAAATAATTTCGAAATATTTCGAAAGTGGATTTGAAATATTTTTCGAAATATTTTGTAATCGAAATAATTCGAAATATTTTAGAACTAGCTGGATCAGCTGGATCAGGATATGTAACCTGGGTCATGCCAAGACGCATTGGACTATATTTTCGAAATAGTTCAAAATTTTGTATTATGTATCGAAATTAATCTGCAAATTCTGTATTACAAGATCAGATCAAATCTTTGTTTATAAATTAGATCTTCTATACAGTTTTACATTGTTTTTTTTCTTTCGCTTTAACAATTACATAGTGTTTTGAATCACTGGGTAAAAAAAAAAAAAAAAAAA